>BSBK01000975.1:1260000-1715000 GCA_027943335.1 Chamaecyparis obtusa | reverse complement strand
GAATAGGATTATGATCTGATGCTCGACTCTATGCACTATGGATTAGATATTGGTTTAATGAAGTTTCTTAGGTTTGTCTCAAACACTGACCAAAATTCAAAATCAAATCAAGTTTACTTTCTATTATTAGAGTAGGATATAGTTTGAGTCTTAAAAATATTTGAAGTAATAAATGGAGTTATATATTGAAATAATAAGACTAAAAACACCCATTACAATTAATCTAAGAACTATTCCTAGTTCATAAGTATGTAGTCTCATGTTCAAAGTGAGTTGGTCATATATGTGTAGACACCTAAAATTATTCTTTCACACTAATGTTAATTTTTATTAATATTTTCACTTAACATTATAGTTGATTTTTACTAATTAACTATATTGTCATATTCCTCTATTTATTTAATTAAATTTACTTTAATTAAATAAATTTATTTTCCCTTTGTATTTAAATTTTATTTAAATACTTTAATATATTGACTTCAATTTAATATATTATCCCTCCATTTCCCTTTATAAAATAAATCTTATTTATTTTATTCCTCCACTAGCCTAAAAATTCTTCTAAACTATGTTTAAATTAAAGGTCATTTAAATTTAATCCCTTTCCCCTTTTCCTAAACTCACCCTTTTGCTAAATATTCCCCTAATCTTGATTTAAAGGTGGATTGCCTTTAATCATGCGCACAATCACCTTTTCCAAGGTGGCCGACTCTCCATCTTTTTCCTCCACCAATCATTTCCAGATCCCTTTTTCCCTCTTAAATGAAGTTTGACTTTTCTAAATCCCACCCAACATCCTCTCAAACCCTACCTAACCTTTAATCCTAGCCACTCATTCTTTTGCATCTTAATCTCCACCGTCCAATCCTTTAGCAATTTCTATAAAAGAAGACCTCTCTCTCATTCGTAGGCTAATAGTGATAAGAGATTTCATAGCAATAAGTAATAGAGAATATTAATAACATTCAAGAATTCTAAGCATTCTATCATTCTAGCAATCTAGCATTTCAATTTTTTAGCATAGTTTATTTACATCTTCATTCTTAGTTTAGATTTCAATTCTTGCATGATAGAGTAACTTTGATTTCATAGCATAGTTTGAATCTTGCATTCTCATTCATAGTTAGTTTGCATTTCATTTCTTATTCAAAATAATTAAAATATCTTGCATCATTTTTCTTGTGCACTATCTTCTTCATAGATCTTGCACTTGCATGTCATTGTGAGATTTGGGGAAAGTTTCTCATACTTGTATCCAAAACCCTCATCTAGCATCTCGTAGTTTTGCATTAGATTGCATTTCATTTGTGTTGGGAGAGCATACCCACAATAATCTTAAAGAGAAAATCAAACAAGGTTATTATGTGCCCTTGTTTTAGCTCATTGAGGTTGTAGTGAAAGTTACTTATTTTGTTGCATTTGAAATTACTAACATCTAATGTAATTTTTTGGTGTTTTTCATTTGTAGCAAATAGATTCATAATTTCATTGCATAGAATATGTAGACCTGCAAGTTGGGAATACCCTCCTGAGTTTGGTGAAGCTCAAAGTGAATAAGGTTGTGTGCCTTGTTGATGTTGTGTTTTCTTATCTTCAATTAGTGAATAGGGTTGGGTAAATTATCTAAATTTTCAATTATGTGGCCCACGTCTTATGAATTCCACCTAGGATTGAAGGTAGAAAGAAAAATCTCCAACAAAGAGGATATTGCCTCTATTAAAAAAGCTCAATTTTGAAGAAAATATTTTTGAAAAAGGGGTTTGTTTTATTGTATATTCTGAATAGAGATATTTGGGGTTATATTGTATTGATCAAAACACTATGATATGAATACACAATATAGTTACATTGTTTAAAATAAAGCATTATGTAGTATTGCATACATATTATTCTTTCTCTCAAGTCTCAAGGATAATGAGATATTCAAGAAATAATACATATTGAAATAGAGATGATACTCTTTCTATTTAAATCTCAGAATTGTAATGTTTTTTTTCCAGTGAGGCATTTTGTGTTGCTAGTGAGGCTTTTCTAGTGAGATATTTTGTGTAACCAATAGATTTTCCAATGAGGCATTTTTGGTTAAGTTAGTTTGGAATTTTTTTGAGTGGTTTTGTATCCCTGTAAGGGGTTTCCACTCATGAAAATACTGTGTTATGGTTTCTCATTCTATGTGGTCTACTTGATCTCCATGCTCAAACATTAAGCCTTGTATATCTCAACATTTGAGTTTTTCTATGATTTCTACAATGTTTATGATTTTATTATTTTCTTTACATTCAATCAAGCTTGATAGCTTTACATGCATGATGCAAGACTTGACATCTAAAATGTTTTGAGACATGCATTTTATATGTTCAAAGTTGTGAAAGTTTAATACAATTTTTTTAAAAAAAAAATTGGTATACCATTGATTCACCCCCACGCCCCCCCCTCCCAGTGGAATTGTACTCCAAAAAGTGGTATTAGAGCCATACCCATGGATATTAAGTATAACCAACTTAGGGGATTCCTAGTAGTAGAGTACTGGTTTTCATGGGAAAGAGTAAATAAGAAGGAAAAACCATAGCCTATAGAAGAAAAGATGTCTAATGCAGAACTTGACGAATTTGTGGTTGACATGAATGAATTAGATATAAAAGAGTGTGTTTGTGACGCTGAAGAAGAACTTATTATATTGCTTTAGATGACATTTAAAAAGTTAGAAATAAGAACAAAATATTAGAATTGAAACTTCAAGAAGAAGTAGAGTTTAAGGATAAAACTCTATCAACTCTTGAACATACATAAAATTTAATTACAGATTGTAAGGCTCAACTTGAAGATTTTAAAAGAAAACATGAAAAATTAGAAAATTAGTTAAAAGTCAAGGAATTAGAGATAACATTATTGAAAAGAGAACTTGAGAAGGCATTTTATAGTTTGGATAAGAATTTGAATTTGAGAAAGGACACTGATTGTTTTGATGAAAAGATTGTAGCATACTTGAAGTTGCAACTTGCAAAATCACAAAAAATAGAAGAAGACACTAGTATAACATTGAAGAGCACAATATAATTATGTCAAAATATGAAGGTAGAAGTGGAATAAAATAAGAGACTAAATGAAGTGACAAAAATTAGACTTACATGTTAAATCAATAGAATATTAGAAACTTGAAGGAAAGGTAGTTACTTTAAGAAAAGACCTTGAAAATATCAAGGTTAAATTTAGACAAAAATATAAATTTGAAAAAGGCACAATTGCACTAGATAATTTGTTAAGAATTCATAAGAATAGTCTTGGTTTAGGATATGAAAAAGGATGAAGCTGTGGAGTTCATGATGAGTCTAAACATGAAATAGTGTTTGCAACAAAAGATGGAAAGAGTTTCAAGGTTAGAAAAACTCCAAGAAAGAAGATAAACTTGATCTATCATGCTACTGCTCTTGAAAAAAAAAAAGGTTGTTGATGAAAAAACTAGGTCTTCAATAGTGTTGGAAGAAGAAACAACTTATCCATAGGATCATCACCTACCAGGAAATATCAATCAATGAGGTATAATAATTTTTAGTTTCATGGTTATTTCTATGTTTGTCATAGGTATGGTAATAGAGCTAGATATTATAGTGCTTATAAGTTTTCAAACCAAAAATACAATGTTAGTTTCTATAACTATAATGAGATTGGACATAAAGTACAAAAATGCGAGTATAATAAAAGGATAAGGACTCTAAACAAGAAAGGAAAAAAGACCGTGAAAGTTTAGAGAAGAAAATATGAACAAAAATAGAAAGAGCTTAATCTTGTGCATGCTACACACAAGACTTATATAAATTTGTAAAAGTAGCATGGAGTTAGGGGAAGATTTTTATAGTATTAACATTCAAACCCCATAGTTATAGATCAAGTTGGTGGCAACAGTACTTTCATTTCTATTCCTTTGGCTCCATAGTGTAACAACCTTGGAGGTGAACATCCTTGATGAAAGATAATATCTTTGTGGATAATGTACTATGCTTCTTTATGCTCAATAAGTAGTGATTGAGTACTAGATTATGCCAATGTTTATTGATTCTACATTCCTACCATACTATATTGATTATTCACTTCTTAATTGCATGCCTCTCATGATAGTTTAGTAATTATTTTTTATCTCAAAGATTTGTTGCTCACAAAGTTCATTCTTTTTAAATAAGGTGTTGATTATGTAATGATTTTATGATGATTAAGTTCATAATAATAAGGCTAGTCAAAGATCAAGTGGTGGCTTGGTGTGAGTGCGATCATGTAATTTATCCTTCTTGACAGTATCAATGATGGCTTTCTTCCTTATGCTAGTGCTCACACTTGTATTGACAAGAAATATTTGTTTTGTGACAATGGTCATACAATTATCATGAGATTAATTGGATTTACTATATCTACCATCAAAATTATCTTCTTTGTATTTAGTTGTCTAGTGATAACGTATAGTAGAGTGGTGACAAGTTTGAAGTTACCAATTTTTGTTGAGTCTTCCCTTGGTAGTTTGTCTTGACACGTTTGAACAATCAAGTAACAATTAGGTAAGAACAAGTTTGGATAGCTATCTTATTCTATATTGCAATCACTAATAATATCATAAGTTACCAATCATAGTAATAGTTTTATGGTTTGTTTTGATTATGAGATTAGTAAGAGGTTACATTATATTGCTGAACATATTGATATTTCTTAGTGCTATTTCACATTACCAGTGAATATCAAGGATTTATTCTAAGATTTGCATAAGTTCCATCTAGTGAGTAGATTGATGAAGATTCTTGAACTTGTACTTGTACTTGAGTATTGTAGACACCCAAAATTGGCCACTCTTGTGAGTTTGAATTAATCACTAATTATTCTTCCATTAATTAAATAATTCTTAATTATTTAATTAATCATCTTAATTCTTCTATAGCCCAATTCTTTCATCATTTAATCTTCCTCTCGATACTAATTAAATCATTAATATTATTTAATCAATTTATTTTTAATTAAATAGTCTTTTTTATTTAATTTATAAATTCCTATAGTTTAAATAATTAATTTTAATTATTTAAATTAACTAATAAGTTCCTCCAAATTTAATTAATTTCTAAAATTAATTTATTTTCAATTTCCAATTAATTTCATCCAATTTCATTCTAAATTCATATTAATTTCATATTCCTCCAAAATTAAATTTTTAATTGAATTAAAATCTTTAAAATCTTCAAAACACTGAAAAAAAAATCAAATTTATGAGATAATCAAAATTCTGAAAATTCTTTAAATCTCTCATAAATTGGAAAATCAAAATTGTGAGTTTTAAAATCTTTTGAAAATAAAAAATCATTTCAAAATGCAAAAATTAATTCTTTTCTCAAATTTGTATTTTGGAAATTAATATCTTCTCAAAATAAAAAAATTGCTTAATCTTTATCTCATCTTTTATTTCCTAAAAGAACTCTCTACTTTTGAGTTTGAATTGGAAATAAATGTTCTTTTCTGGAAGGTTACCCAAAATCTTCCAGTTCCTAATTATCTCTATCGTCAGCTTAGATTTTCTCAAATTAATCTCAACCATTCATCTAGTTTTGAAAATCTATATAAACCCTCTTCAAACCCATATGAAGGATCCAAAATTTGAAGATCATTTATCTTATGTAGGTTTCAGTTTATGCAGTCATTTATCAATTAGCTTATTTTTCTCAAAACTCTAAGTCGAAGTGTTACAAAATCCAACACTAAGCACCATCATTCACTTCAACAAAGAGGAGACAGACAATAGAAGAAGTTGAGCATAGATCAGGTTGGTTTGATTTGATTTTCTTATTTCAATTGTTGATTAATATGTTTCTAGTTTCTATTGTTTTGTAGGGATTTTTATTTATGAGTAGCTGATTTAAATTAGTTCAGTGCTACTAACCCCTTTTCCTAATCTTTTTGTATTTTCCCTAAATATATTTGGTGAACTCGATGTGAACCTACAACTCAAGAACTGCTTGAAGACAACCTAAAATTTATTTTTGGTCTTGGTCGTACGATCGAGATTTTAAATTTTATTCATCTTTTTAATTATTTCACATTTGCATGCATTTTTCTGTAATTGACCTTGTATTGTGCCGCATTCGACTCTACACTATGTTGCATTTGCATGTATTTTTCTACATTTGAACATGTATTTTTCCACATTTATAGGTATAATGCCACAATTTTTATTGCATTGTGCCGCAATTAACAGCTCATCGAGCCGCAATTGTAGGCATTCTATCAAAATTGCTTGACAATTTTCTATAGTTTTTTTTTTTTAATTTACCAAAATTGATATGTAGTTATCTTTTCAAGTTTTTTGTTTGTTGTTCTAATTTTGTAGGAAAATTTGATGTCAAAAGAGAAGAAAGTTATTAGGTGCATCCCAGGCTTTTGATCTAGGAAACAACTGAAAAGAATAATTGACCAACATTTGTGGCAGCAAAGGGTTGCTCTGTTGATTAGAAAGGAAGAAGAAAGAGAGTCTATCAATAGGTATAGAGCCACTCTCCAGGGCTTTCAAAACAAATATTATCTCTTTTTGAATTTGAATATACTTAGTCAACATGAATCACTTATCTTTAGCTGGTGGATGTGTTGGTGTTCTTTTTCCCCAAAGGTCAGATTGACATAAGGATTGACAGGGCTAGTGTCACATTCACTCAACACTCCAAATCTGATAGGAAAAAGGGCCAACTAACAAGGATCAAAGAGAGATCCTTCTACACTTTGAGCTCCACATCACTCAGGTAGGTATACCTCATCTGCACACTCATACAACTTGTGTCACACTACATGCCTATAGGTAACTGACTGTGGAATGGTTTTCAAACCCTTATAGGTATCCTATACCTCAAATGAAACCAATATCTCGTGCAATAGCCCTACTTGCATGGAATGAGTATGAGAACCAGAGACCTACACTAACAACAAGAAAGGGAAAGGGTGGGACTGAATGTGAATGATTTGAATGGATTGAAAGGACCCTTGAGATGCCCTAAGTCTTTCATAGACCAGTGCCTTGTTCATTGGGCCACAAAGTCAAATACAGTATTGCAAGGGACAGCTATGAAACAAGAAAACAATATTCTCAATGTGTTGATGCCTAACATCAATCACACACCATGACCAAACCTCAACTTAACAACCCACCTGTGTATCCAAGTATGTTATTACCCACCTAAAGGATTTTAACCCTCCCCTTAGAAGAGACCTATAAATAGGTAATACATTGACCAACATCCACTGGAAGACAAGCATGACATATCTTTGACACCTCAGCTCATACATACGTGAATACTAACCCTGAACTGGTTATCTCTATGAAGACAACTCCACTTGCAAACACTTAGGCAATGCAAACAGAAAAATCAAACACCCTTGATGTATGATTAATGAATTCAGAATCCAAATGGGGATAGCTTGGTAACAGTAAGCGTATATTAAATTCTCATACATAAAACAACTCTGTTACAATATGCATTATATTCTCTGAACTAGCAAGGGAAAGAAGAACACCCTGTATGCAGAGAAAAGGAGAAATATCTACAGGAAAAGGACCCTTCACTGGAACCAATTCTCCTCAAAAATTTTTGCAGAAGAAGGAACCCTTACAAAATTGGAACTCTAACAATTATACCACTGGTTACCTTGGAATCCTAAACCAGTAGGATGCAACAAGCTACAGGTAACCAGGGTTAGGGCTGAAGTTTCCACCCACCAAACAAATTAGAAACAGTCAAGAATTTATTGCAATGATGAAAACCAGGCGATCCAGGAGAGAGCAGATCCAAGAATGATCTGTAATCATGAAAATCTTAGAGTACTGTATTAGAGATCATGAATCCACCATGAAAATTGATCAAATCAGTCACCTACAACATGCCTTGAGCAAGAAAACCCATCTCTTCACAGTACTCAACCTCTACAAATCAATCACATAGCTTCTCGGGACCACACTGCAAGAGTTAGCAAAATCTCACCTACCAAATTTAGCCGCGCAAGCATTGAATTATAGTCCTTCCTGTTGTAGAAAACCCTTAAAATATTCAAATTTTGGAAACAATGGTTAGCTCATGGCGCTAGCAAAGAAATAACAGTCAACATTCAAATTGGGATCAACTTTTTATCCCTACCATCAGATCACACATCTTCTCGGGCTCTAAAAAAAATAACCACAACAAGAACCCCAGTTATATTTGTGCTTGGTCACATGATCGCAAGGCACCATACTAACCTCTATGATCATGCGACCGCAGCTTCTTAACCGTTCAATGCCGATCACAAACCTTCTTGAGAAGTCCTCGACCCCACCACCACTCAGCGACCAATTAAAACCAAGCACGTTGGCAAGACCTATTTCATAACTCCACAACCGCGATGTCCACAATAGTTGTCGCATGTTCGCATAGCATGAAAATGGCTCATATGAACATGCGACAAACTGCTGGCATCCCTTTAACAAAACCACTGCCGCTAAGTCTGGTAGTTAGTCGCATGATCTCATAGCCTTGAAAAAGGCTATGAGATCATGCGACAAACCATTACTTACCACACCTCAGCCCTGCTAACAATCACCACACCTTAGACTTGGGCCCGCCATATGCCACATGTCACACTACCATTCATTGCAACTGTCGAGTCACCTCTGCCACAGGACCCAGCTGCAAATAAGCCTTCAAAATCAAACGGCGGGCACATGATTGCATGGGTTTGATACCTCCCATGAGATCATGCACCAACCACTAGATCTGCCACACTGTCCTTCTCTCTAGATCTCCCAGGCCCATTGACATGTCTTCCAGTCGCATGATCGCATGTCAGAAAACTCTGACATGTGATCATGTGACAGCCAACCATAGGATGCCACATAATCACCACCAGGACCACTGCCCTCCCTGCCAATGGGCCCCAACACAAGAAGTAACCGGTCGCATGGTCACATGTCAGAAATTTTTGACATGCGATCATGTGACAACCAATCATTTAAAAGCCCTTGAAGACTCGGGCCCATAGGACAGGTGGCAATCAGTCGCAACTTCATAAGAAATAAACCTCATGAAATTTTTCCATGTGAACAAGTGACAGCCACAGATTCTATCTGAACATTAACTGCACCAAACAACTGAGAAGAACCGGGTCCCACCAACTGGTCAGACTTGCGCAATTAGGAAAAGCCAACAAACAGGGTAGAAGTGCGAGGTCAAAAACACACAGGGTTTTCAGTGAAAGATTGAAAACATCCAGGGTTTTCATGCAGACCAAAAGGTAGCAGGGAGACTGAAAACATCATGGGTTTTCAAAAATATTGTGGGTTTTTGACACTTAGGCAGATTCTGAAATTGTTTCCTGCAGACCTTAAAACTTGAAAATTCTCCCTAGGTTTTGTGATTCAGCACGTGCGCTTTGAATTAGAGCCTGGTGATATAATGAAGATCATATGGCTAAGGGCACACACCAAGAAACATCATAGATTTTCTTCTCAAATTAAAACAAGCTTGCAGGCAGAGCAGGACACCTTAACAAAGACTGCATGGAAAAAGGCCATTTTCATTGGATTTTTGCATTGACTGTAAAATGGACCAATAGTGGCTCTGTCTGGGGATGATGGGTAACTTGTGCCCATGCAAGAATTTAGGATTTCTGGGAGAGCAGACTACCTACTGGACAAAAATAGGGAACTCAAAAACTGGCAACCGAACCAGGAAAGCAGGAAAGGGAGAAACACAACAGGGAAGGAAAATATTTACAAAATTTACAAAATTTACAGAAGGCTCAAGGCCCCAAAACTTCTGATTAGCTTTTTCCCCTATCAAACAAATAATTTTCATCTCCACTTAGCAAAGGAAAGCTGAAATTACATTTCTCATCCATCCTGCCAAAAATATTGTGATCCATATTCAACACAATATATAAAAAATGATCACCACACTCACCATCACTCTGCATGATAGGGCCATCAAGCTGCCATAGATGTTGATCATTTCGTGACATCAAAATATCACACTCTTCACTTTCACTGTCATGCTGAAGAAGGAAACATTCCAACTTAACACCATGACTAGAAGCATCAACATTCTGACCATTAGTTTGCAATGAAGAATAAATCCTTTCTATCTCCGTGCTCTACAAACTACTATAGCACTCCTCAAGACAAAAATCTGATTGCATAAAATCAGGAACATCCTGCTGATCAAAATCACATCAGCATCTTCTAGAAAGGAACAAGCACTGTCAGTCAATGACTCATCAGTCATTTGCAAATTTGAGAAAACTCCTTCAGAATTGCTGCAATCTCCAGCATCAAAATATAAAGAAGAACCACTGACATTAGGCTCTTGAAAAATTGAATCCACACTGGTACACATATCATTATACTCATCATCACTGACATTGTCAAATTCACTGCAATAATGTGTACCATCCACTTGCATACAAAAAATGGGATAAAAGACCTCAACAAATGCCTCACACACCATGCCATCACTTGTTCTTTCTTCATCAAAAATAATATCCAACAGGCATGGGATTTTGGAAACATACCCAGGGGTACATCTCTGAAACTCTGCATCCAAAAGCTCTGAAATTTGTTCACTACTTAGCAGGCACTGAACTTTATACTCTATCTCATTGGTCTCACTGCAAATGCTACAAATATCTTCCTCATCTGAAACAGGGGCTGAAATTTCTTGTGTCAAGTCATCACTGCAGGAACCTACATCTGTAGATTCATCTTCTGTCTCACAAATTTCATTATCAGCATCACAAGATTCATCATCCACAAATGAAGCCATCCACTCTTTAACATCTTCTAATGCTTTATTTCTAATAGATGCAGACCAACTAACTGACTCAGGCACACCAAGCTCTAAAAACATTTTAACATATTGAGAATCCTAAAGCTCAATACCCACAAGAAGTTCATCACAAGCTATAAGAAACTTCTTATAGTATGAATGGGATGACTCACCTTTTCTTTCTCCTATTGCACACCTTAGAATCTTTATGCAAGTTTGCTAGATTTTTTGACTCATCAAATAAATATCTCTTTCTCTATTAACATTTCTAAGGTCTGATAGAGAACTTTCAGATCTAGAAATATCAAATTGATCTGTCAAGGCTGGAAACTCCATTTTAAAATACTGACAAAACAACACTGCCTATTCTAATGACAACACCCTATCCAAATTGATGCAACCAGTGTCTTAATTAAACCTCAACATATTTCTAATACTCTTTACAACAACTAAGGCTTCTATCTAGAAATATGATCAAACTTTCTAAACTAATCTCCCTTTTCAATAGTGACTTGTTCACCTAATTAGGGATTGTTCTTGCTTAATGAAATAAGATTACCTAGAGATGTTGTGAATGCTGCAAACTACTGATATGAAGTCTCCTCCAAATCACTTTTAAAACTTTGGTAGAGCCACCACCTCTTTGCAGAGGACAAATCTGAATCAGCTGAAAACTTTTCCCAACTCTGAACCTTCTTCAAAACCAACAATCACAAAACAACCTCACAGGATAACTGCTTGTCAGTACTGCAAATATATCACACTTATCAAAAAACATTGACCAAACAGAGACTCAGAGTCACCACTCAACACATAGTGAGAAGATTTTACTAATGTGTTTTTTTACTTCAGACTCTATGATCTTTTAACCAGACTCTGGGATGATCCAGCCAATCAAAAACTTGTTGCCTTTTACTTCTTCCCCAACAGAGTCACCATTTTGTTGGTGTTCTTTTTCCCCAATGGTTAGATTGACATAAGGATTGATAGGGCTAGTGTCACATTCACTCAACACTCCAAATCTGACAGGAAAAAGGGCCAACTGACAAGGATCAAAGAGAGATCCTTCTACACTTTGAGCTCCACATCACTCAGGTGGGTATACCTCATCTGCACACTCATACAACTTGTTTCACACTACAGGCCTACATGTAACTGACTGTGGAATGGTTTTCAAACCCTTATAGCTATCCTATACCTCAAATGAAACCAATATCTCATGCAATAGCCCTACTTGCATGGAATGAGTATGAGAACCAGAGACCTACACTAACAACAAGAAAGGGAAAGGGCGGGACTAAATGTGAATGATTTGAATGGATTGAAAGGACCCCTAAGATGCCCTAAGTCTCTCATAGACTAGTGCCTTGTCCATTGGGCCACAGAGTCAAATACAGTATTGCAAGGGACAGCTATGAAACAAGAAAACAATATACTCAATGTGTTGATGCCTAACATCAATCACACACCATGACCAAACCTCAACTTAACAACCCACCTGTGTATCCAAGTATGTTATTACCTACCTAAAAGATTTTAACCCTCCCCTTAGAAGAGATCTATAAATAGGTAATACATTGACCAGCATCCACTGGAAGACAAGCATGACATATCTTTGACACCTCAACTCATACATACGTGAATACTAACCCTGAACTAGTTATCTCTGCGAAGACAACTCCACTTGCAAACACTTAGGCAATGCAAATAGAAAAATCAAACACCCTTGATGTATGATTAATGAATTTAGAATCCAAATGGGGATAGCTTGGTAACAATAAGAGTATATTAAATTCTCATACATAAAACAACTCTGTTACAATATGCATTGTATTCTCTGAACCAGCAAGGGAAAGAAGAACACCCTGTATGCAAAGAAAAGGAGAAATATCTACAGGAAAAGGACCCTTCACTGGAACCAATTCTCCTCAAAAAATTTTGCAGAAGAAGGAACCCTTACAAAATTGGAACTCTAACAATTATACCACTGGTTACCTTGGAATCCTAAACTAGTAGGATGCAACAAGCTACGGGTAACCAGGGTTAGGGCTGAAGTTTCCACCCACCAAACAAATTAGAAACAATCAAGAATTTATTGCAATGATGAAAACCAGGTGATCCAGGAGAGAGCAGATCCAAGAATGATCTATAATCATGAAAATCTTAGAGTACTATACTGGAGATCATGAATCCACCATGAAAATTGATCAAATCAGTCACTTGCAACATGCCTCGAGCAAGAAAACCCATCTCTTCACAGTACTCAACCTCTACAAATCAATCACATAGCTTCTCGGGACCACACTGCAACAGTTAGCAAAATCTCACCTACCAAATTTAGCCGCGCAAGCATTGAATTCCAGTCCTTCCTGTTGCAAAAAACCCTTAAAATATTCAAATTCTGGAAACAACGGTTAGCTCATAGCGCCAGCAGAGAAATAGCGGTCAACATTCAAACTGGGATCAACTTTTTATCCCTGCCATTAGATCACACATCTTCTCAGGCTCTAAAAAAAATAACTGCAATAAGAACCCCAATTATATTTGTGCTTGGTCGCATGATCGCAAGGCACCATACTAACCTCTGCGATCATGCGACCGTAGCTTCTTAATTGCGCAATGCCAATCACAAACCTTCTTGAGAAGTCCTCGGCCCCACCACCACTCAATGACCAATTAAAACCAAGCACGTCGGCAAGACCTATTTGATAACTCTGCAACCGTGACATCCACAACAGTTGTCACATGTTTGCATAGCATGAAATTGGCTCATGCAAACATGCGACAAACTGCTGGCATCCCTTTAACAAAACCACTGCCGCTAAGTCTGGCTGTTAGTCACATGATCACATAGCCTTGAAAAAGGCTATGAGATCATGTGACAAACCATTACTTACCAAGCCTCAGCCCTGCTAACAACCGCCACACCTTAGACCTGGGCTTGCCATACGCCACATGTCACACCACCATTCGCTGCAATCACTGAGTCACCTCTGCCATAGGACCCAACCGCAAATAAGCCTTCAAAATCAAACGGTGGGTGCATGATCGCATGGGTTTGATACCTCCCATGAGATCATGTGCCAACCACTGGATCTGCCATGCTGTCCTTCTCTCTGGATCTCCTAGGCCCACTGACGTGTCTTCCGGTCGCATGATCGCATGTCAAAAAACTCTGACATGCAATCATGCGATAGCCAACTACAGGATGCCACATAATCGCCAACGGGACCACTACCCTCCCCGCCAACGGGCCCCAGCACAAGAAGTAACCGGTCGCATGGTCGCATGTCAAAAATTTCTGACATGTGATCATGCGACAACCAATCATTTAAAAGCCCTTGAAGACCCGGGCCTACAAGATAGGTGGCAATCGGTTGCAACTTCGTAAGAAATAAACCACATGCAACTTTTCCATGTGAACAAGTGACAGCCATAGATTCTATCTGAACATTAATTGCACCAAACAACTGCGAAGAACCGGGTCCCAGCAACTGGTCGGACTTGCGTAGTTAGGAAAAGCCAACAAATAGGGCAGAAGTGCGAGGTCGAAAACACATAGGGTTTTTGGTGAAAGATCAAAAACATCCAAGGTTTTCATGCAGACCAAAAGGTAGCAGGGAGATCGAAAACATCATGGGTTTTCAAAAACATTGTGGGTTTGTGACACTTAGGCAAATTTTGAAATTGTTTCCTGTAGACCTTAAAACTTGAAAATTCTCCCTGGGTTTTGTGATTCAGCACGCGTGCTTTGAACTAGAGCCTGGTGATATAATTAAGATCATATGGCTAAGGGTGCACACCAGGAAACATCATAGATTTTCTTCGCAAATTAAAACAAGCTTGCAGGCAGAGCGAGACACCTTAACAAAGACTACTGGGAAAAAGGCCATTTTCATTGGATTTTTGCATTGACTAGAAAATGGACCAACAGGATGTATTGGGATAAAAGAATGCTTGTCAAAGACCCCCATGCTCCAAAAGATTTTTTTTTCATCTATTGACAGTTTGTGTGCAATTTGGGGGAGGGATAGAAAACAAATCTTTCTTTTAATTCTTATTATTTTCTTTGTATGTTTGTTAATCGCAGAACACTTCAGTTTTGTGCTTTAAAAATATTCATGTGTTTTCCACACACTTGAATTGGTGCTTAATAATTGAACCCATATGTCTTGTTTGTTTGGTGCGATAAGCATATTTGTGTAAACCCAAAAAGAAAGAAAGAATGTATCCTCTCCCCTCACCTTTGTGGATCTTGGGTGTAAGAGAGATTCGTTCTATCTTTTTTAGAGGGGCCTTTGGTAGGAAAAGCGGTACTCACCCCAAGAGAGGACCCAAGTGACAACAGCTAAATCCAAGAACTTTCAAATTTTTATATAATACATGTGGTTGTGATTAGTCTCACAAGCATCAAGTGTGAATTCGTTATGCCAACAAAAAATTACCTTAGTACCTACATGATGTGTTAAAATCCTTCATTGCAAGATGTAAAAAAGCTTACTTTGAAAGGATTGGGAGAGCCCTCATAATTGGGAATATTGTTTGAGCATAGCCACCTAAACGGATACGCTAACTTAAAACCTCTTGTTATAGTTTTCCAAAAAACCTTCTATTTGTTAGCTTAGGGGGTCACCCAAACCTAGGAAGACACCTCACGCTCTTGCAGTTCCTAGTAGAGATAATAGTTCCTTGGAAATTGATGCTCCTTGGAATCCAAAGTCTCGTGTGCCTGAGAAGTGAGTATATTGTAAAGAGCCCATGCCTCCAGAATTCTAGATTATCTACTTCGAATAAGTGTAGTTTAGATTTATTCATAGTGAGGATTCAATAAATACTATCATGACCTACCATAGGATTGAAAATACTATCTAGATACTATAGCATACAAAATATCATGTTTACTATGTATTTTGTTTGTTATTTTCAACAAAATAAAATTTTATAGATACAAACTTCTACTTTTCAAACATGCCAGTGTCTTAGGGAGTGAATAGCGTATTGGTTAAAATGGTAAAACAATCTGACAAACCTCTCAATTTTTTCTATCGAACAACAAACTATTAACAAAATCATCCTTCCAAACTAATATGCAAACTAAAACTTTCTATACTTTGTCGCAACTATCGGTGTATTGCCACAATTGGCATTGCATTCTCCTACAACTACTTATATATTTCTGAAAACAACATTGCATTTTACTACATTTGACAATATTCTATCATAAATGACTAGGTATTCTACCACAACTACCTAAACATTTTGTCGCAACTGCTTGTGCACTTTTCCGTAATCAACCAATCATTTTTATGCGATCGCCTACTAATTTAGCTCTTCTAAATGCTCTATTTTACTAGAAAATTATGTGTCCTTTGTTCTATTCTCTCACTCTATAACCTTCAGGATCTCCATTTTCAAATTTTCTACTCGTGTTCTCAAATTGTAACAGGAGTATAGTGAAATTTAAAACACCTAGGAAATATTTCCTTTTGATTTTAAGTTTTTATTTAGCATTGTTAATTTGATAGGTTGGATTAGATTATTCTTTATCTCTATATCTCAGCCTCATCAAAATATATAATTTCTCTTCACCTCATCTAAAGAAAGAGTTTGATCATATCTTATTATCTTCACTATGAGATTAAGAAGAGTCAAGTTCGGTCTCTAAAATTACCATTTCTAAATAGGAACTAGGACTTGTGAGAATAAGTTATCCCTTATGTTTACCTTAATCACATCCTATCATTTCAAATTAGTAGCAAGATGTCTCTTCAAATGTATACCTTTGGTCGTAGACCTATCACAAGATCATAGACTAGGAACCAACCGGATGATTCATTTGTCGATCCATTACCTCCATGGTAAGAAGAAAAAGAACACAATCCCTATGAACACACTGATCTATTCATGTATTCTAAATTTTTTTCTAAAACAATACAACTACCTTCTCGTTCAACCATATTTCAAGACATAACTAAGGAGGAACTAGAAGACACTGAACAAGATGAGTATTACTCATTCATAGTTGATGATGTTGTCAAACTAAATCATCAAAATTACCTAGCTATGTTTTTAGAAAAAGGAGTGAAACTACCTCCTGGATTTGATGTGTCCGCCATATGGTTGGAGAATCCACTAGTAGGTCCAAACACAATGGGACTATCCCAAACACAAACTACACTGTCCCAGATCATATCTACTCTTGAATCCTAAAAAAAAATTCATCTCAAACATCTACACAAGCTAGTTCCTCTTCTACATGGGGACTATCCCAAGGTGCCATGATATCTCAAGGTATCCCAAATAGTCAAAACACAACTAGTTCTCAAATTGGTTCATCTACCATAGCTACTTCTTCCCAAATAGTGTCATCAATTATTGTTACTTCAAGTGATCAAATCAAATCAAACCATCGACACAAAATAATCATTAAAACCCATTTGTCAGTATCTAGATGACATAATCATTCCCAACTAGATTTGAACCTTGATAAATGCACAAAAAAATGGGATCAATCTTTGTCGGTCCTATATTTAGTCAACCTCCACCATGAGTTAGGTATCAATTTCAACAATGACCCCAATATCAAAAGTCCCACAATCGAAACTTATCACATTTTCAACAAACACTACCACCTCAAAATCAAGATCGAATCCTTGGTAGATCATATGTTCCTACACCACAACTACAATATCCAAGAAAAACTCATCAACCTGCTACCAAAAAGAAACCAAATGTTGGGAACTTACCACAATCACAAACTGATATCTTGATACAACAAATGAAAAACATACAAACTCACCTAAAAGATCCCCAAAACCAAGGTCACACAAAGTCATACACTACAGAGGACTTGTTCCCATATCCTTATGATCATTTGATTTACATGCCTCCATTTCCCGCACACTTTGCAGTACCTAAATTTGATAAATATTGAGGCAAGACCAATCATGTGGAACATATTAGGGAATTCTTCAATGGCTGCATAGAGGTTTCACATGATGAAACTGACCTCATGCGACTATTCCATCAGAGTCTAGCCTAACTAGCAATGGAATGGTTTTCACACTTACCCCATGGTATTAAATCCTAAAGAGAATTGGCTAAAAAGTTTATTTCTCACTTCCACCACAACTTAGAATGCAAAGTTAGTATCAAGGAAATCTATGATACTAATAAAAAGGAAGATGAATCCTTCTCCAACTTTACTCAAAGATGGAGAAATACAGCTAATAGAATCCCATATGATCTTTCTGAATAGGACCTCATTGTCGTGTTTGTGGATAACCTTATCCTAGATTTGGCCTACACTGTTGAGTCACAACTTTCTCCAACCTTCAAACAGTTAATCACAAGATGAATTCAATGTCAAAAAAACCTAATCAAGAAGGGGATTCTGTTTGATCCCAATCAATAAAATACCACTAAATATCTTGTTGAAAAAGCTAAGTGGTGGAGAAAGAAAAAAATGTTAGCAATGTCAGTAAGGATCGTCAAATTTCTATAAAAGGGTCACCTGTGCAAAACTAAACTATGATAATGCACACACCATAAACAAACACTTACATACAAACACCTATGAAAAATACCCAAACTGCTACCTTATCTCAATATTTGAATAACACATAATGACCACCAAGACCCTTCTTCCCGAAATGTGATTACACACCATTGGGGGAACCAATTAAGCCAACACTTAAAAAGTTGATCCAAACCAACATGATAACTTAACCTGAAATATGTGAATTTGAACATGGTGTTGTAAAACCGAAATGGTGGAGTGACAATCACTTCTATGAATACCATTGAGTCAAGGGTTACAAGACATCTAATTTCTATGGGTTAAAGAACATAATTATTGTTAATTAAGATTGCACCTATAGAGAGATGTGATATCTAGCTATCATGCTTAAACATGGAAAGACTCTTAGGTATATGGGTTTACCTATGGTGAAAGCCAATCTCTAGGATTACAAGGCTAGTTCCTTTCAGTACTCACCTATACTAAATTTGGTCACGGGAAAATAGATAAGAGGATTTTCTGGAAATTGATAACTAAAACTAATAGGTGATGCACCTGATGAATAAGATAAATTGAAGCTAATACACTTCACCAAAATATCCTAAAGATACAAAATCATTCACTTTCTCTATTAAATATGTCATGCAAAAATAATTCCAATGATGAATCTTGGTATTTTATGCCTTGAAAGGAAAAAAAAGTTCATTTCTCAATTTCCAACACAAAAATGGAGGATATAATCACAAACCTGCATGACAAATTTCAAATCTTGCATCTAACAATAAAAGAGTTTGACCAAATGAAGGTGAAAACACAATAATTGATCAAATACCCACAATAATGCTCAATAAACAAATAATGAGGAAGGAACCTATATCTCTATGAATTTAATAATGAAAAAACTAGATATAATGTGCTCACTACAATAGGCTAAAATTTGCAATGTGTAAAAAATTAGTTAAAAGAATGAACCCTCAAAAAGTCCAAAAGATTAGACTTTATAGGAAAGTCAAGTAAAAAGGGGAACCCTAGATAAACCACACTTTGAATTGATAAAAACCAAAAACCATCATCGGATCTGATAAAAAATCATGCACAAAAGGTACAAAATTAAGAGAATCTATATGAAAACCTACTAAAAACCCTAAAAAGGCATGTGTACACCTGTATATACCTAAAATTGTCCATTCACACTAATAATAATTTTTACTAATATTTTCCCTTAACATTATAGTTGATTTTTATTAACTATATTGTTATATTCCTCTATTTATTTAATTAGATTTAGTTTAATTAAATAAATTCATTTTCCTTTTGTATTTAAATTTTATTTAAATACTATAATGTATTAAATTTAATTTAATATATTATTCCTCCATTTCTCTTTATAAAATAAATTTTATTTATTTTATTTCTCCACTAGCCTAAAGCTCTTCTAAACATTGATTAAATTAAATTTATTTTAATTTAATCCTTTTTCCTAATCTTGTTTTTTGCTAATATTCTTCTAAATCTTGATTAAAAGTTGGATTACCTCTAATCATGTGCACAATCACCTTTTCCAAGGTAACCACCTCTCCATCTTTTTCTCTTCCAATCATTTCAAATTCCTCTTTCCCTCTAAAAGTGAAGTTTGACTTTTGCATCTTTTGCCTCTTAATCCTAGCCACTCATTTCTTTTGCCTCTTCATTTAGCAACTCCTTTTTTGCCTCTTAATCTTGACCATCCATTCTTTTGCCTCTTAATCTTGGCCACCTATTCTTTAAGTCATTCTATAAAAAGGAGGCCTCACTCCTCATTTAGTAACTTAGACATCTTTTGAGACTTAGGCATTCTTAAGCACATGAGCACTTGAGCACCAAAGTATTCTTAGCATTTTCATTCCATAGTTGTTGCATTTTCATCATAACTTAGATTACTTTCTTGTATTTTAGCTTAGATTTGCTTTCATCTTTTAGCTTGCATCTTCATTCTTAGTTTATCTTTCATTTGAATGTAAATTATTAATCTCTTGCATTTGCATACTTAGCAATAAATCTTGTATTTTGCATCATCATTTTGTGAAGCTTGGGGCAAGTTTGTCATACTTGTTCTCAATTCTTCACTCATCAATCATAGTGGGATTTATTATATTATGTTGGGAGAGCACACCCACAAAAATCTCTAAGAGCAAATCAAACAAGGTTTTGTGTGCCCTTGTTTTAGCTCATTGGAGGTTGTAGTGGAAATTTAGTTGCATTACAAGTTATTTATCATGTTTATTCTAACTTAAATGCTTCAAATTTATTGTGTTTGCATTCTTTGATTTGTGGTGCAGCTGAAAGGATTTTCATTGCATACAACGCCGACCACTAGACTCAAACTACCCCAATACTGCCAAAAATAGCTATAACTAGCCCTCTAACTGATGGAAAAAAGAAACTCCCCCTCTGATTGGAATACAAATCAAAATAAAAAAAATCTACCTCCTACCACCAAAAAATGAACTCCCTGAAAGCATGCAAGAACTGAAGATAACTCCAAGCCTCATAAAAGAACACCCAACAAATATCCTCCATTCACTCAGAATGCATTTGCTTACTTTATCATATTTTAAGAATTTAAATTTATTAGATAATTAAATAAGATAATAGTTATATTTTAATAGAAATAATATTTACCAATTATATAAGAATAAAATAATAAACATTACTTTAAGTAATATTTATTATTTTATGAGTTTATAAGTAGTAAATATTATTTAAAGTAAAATATAGTTATTATTTTATTATTATTAGGATTTATAAATTTAAATTCTATAAACATAAATAACTCTATGCATTTCAATTATCCATTGGGAAATCACTCCCATTAAAAAAAAGAACCTCACAAACTTACAAACTTATTTTTATATTTGCTGAAGTCCAAAATATAAGGTAGATTTTGCAACCCTAATCGCTATCATTTACATTTTCTCTTTTGGAACTCTCTAGAAAATGGTATATGTTCTGTTAGTGGCCAAACTGTAGGAAGTAGGGTTTGAATGGAGAAAATTGGAGATATTTCCCAATCTGTATAATCTCTTTGCATCTTTCTAAAGGTATTTTGAACTCAGGTATGCCCTCTTGGGCTCTTCTCATTGAAGAAACTAAGAACAAAATTATGCTTCTTTGTGATCATTCATCAAACACTTACGGTCTTCAAATTATTTTTCTCCTTTATATGATATCCATTTTAAACTAAGGGCTTCGAGCTGTCATTCATATCTATTTCTTAATATATCTATGTTACTAGGGTACATTTCTTTTATCTACATGTCATGAACTTAGGGTTTGAATTCCCATGGAGGCCTTAAAATACTCTGTGAAGGTTTTTATGATGAAATAACTATAGAAACATTTTGTGCATAACTCTTGAAACCATTCCTATTCTTTGTTTGAGCAACAATGAGGATCCTTATGCAAGTGGTTCTCCAACATGTCGCTATGTTATTTTTGCATTCTGGGCATTTAACATAGAGATCATGTAGTCTTTGAAACTATCTCTGGTAAATATTAAAATCACAAACCCTAATCTCCATTTCCCTATTTCTTATATGGCTGAGGATCTTGATTCTATCATTGATTGGAAATAACTTTGTGGGTATTCCTTAGAATTATGAGATTTTCCTAATCTGGGCTCTTAAAGAATTATAAAAAAATGCTACTTTTTGCATCTCCCTTCACTAGCCATGACCTTCTAAAAATTTATTATGTATATCTTCTTTCTTCTGGGTGTTCATAAATGAGGTTTTCAAAAACTAATATTCTGATAACTTTGACAACATTCTTTATCTGTTAAAACCCCTAAACCTCGGATGATGGACTTTCATATATATATATATATATATATATATATATATATATATATATATATATATATATATATATATATATATATATATATATATATCAGTGTTCCTTTGATAGTATATCAATTTTATCATTTATCATGTATATCTATGTGAACATCAGACGGTGGAGAAAAAGGTTCCTAAACTATGACTCATGACAATCATGATATTTTTATCCTTAGTGACTCCTGGAAATAATAGAACACTGTTAATAGCTCATTATTTTCAACTTAACCAGTTATAATTAATATTATTTTCCTTTAATAGAAATAATCCATAAAAGAAAAACATAGAAATTGTACATTATTCTTTTCCATAACTATTATGCTGCTCCATTTGTGCATTTTTAAAATTATATGAATTAGAGTCTTGTCTTCTCTATTTGTTGCTACTCGAATATGTCACAATGTGACCAAAGAATACCTATAACTGTAAATTTTCTCTGTTATCATCCCATTCAACAACTTTCTTGAATGTAGATAGAGTTACTCTATTGGTACGTTTCTCTTAATTATTATTGAAATCCTTGAAAGAGGAATTACCATAATCAAAGTACTGTGACCTCTCATTTGTAATTGTACCTCTGGAGATAATTGTCATAACTATTATCTGCTCTTTGAACCAATTGTATGCTCTATGGACTTTGAATAATCATATTATTGGTTGTATTGTACCTTTGACATAGTCACTTTAATAACATATGCTCTTATGTTAAGTTTAGTCCTATAACTTCTTTTATTGCTCTCTCAGCTGTAATGACTACTATGATTGTATACAGATGCATCTTTGTTTTGAATTAACCCTTCATTGATTTTCATGATATTTCTGATTTTACCTTTTGACTCTACCAATAAAAGAGAGTCATTTCTGTGTATTACTAATCAACACCATCATCCATTGTAGTAATATGTAAGTAATAATTATATTTCTGATTCCTTTACTTTGTAATCACTTGACAATGCAAATCATGAATCTATAGGCCATTTCTAGTTATAAGATTTGGGAACAACTTTCCATTTCTTATATTAAAAAAATTGTGGGGTGCTCGATGAATCTCCTTTGTAAGAATTAAATCAGCATAATTAATATCTTGTTGACGATTTTATCCCTTTAAATATTTCTTGAACATTTTATTTTCTCTCTATGTTTCTTTTGGTAATGCCTCTTTGGACTTAACTCCTCAATGGTATCAAGCATTTCCCTTAAGTCTCTAAACATGATCCTTACTATTTCTTTGTCATTACCATAGAAACTCAACCATCCTTCATTTGACTATTCATGATCTTGGCACCAAACCTTTAGATTGTTCATCTGAATGGACTATCAAATATCCTCCACATTAGTGTATTGTTTTCTTTTTGAAATATTTGTACCATGCATGCACTCTTTGATTGATATTATGACCAATCATTACAATCTTTGATTCTTGAATGGTTGTTCCATTTCTTTTGTTCTCATTGATCATTTATGCCTTTGACAGATTTTTAAATAGTCACGTTGATTGTATTCTTTCTTTTTGTTGTACTACATATAATTGTAGTTGTATCTCTAAAATCAAGGATCAATAAATTTGATTTATCTTTAAAATTCATAAATGTATGCCTTTGAATGAAGAATACCTAGAATTTTATATTGCTGATTGTGTCCTATAAGTGTACCTTTCACTTGCACCAGCATCATGATTTTCTATCATTCTTCTCTACCTATACATAGGTGTCTATGATAGACAGGTGTCTCTACCTATACATGGGCATCTCTGACAAAAAGTTCAACTATTGCATATTACAGAATATGTTAGGGTTTTATATGCATTTCTAAGATTTCTAGAGTCATTAGTGTTCTATTTTTTCACATAAGACTATTTTTATGGGATTGTATTATGTTAGGTCTCATATTTTTACAAGCTTTAGTGCCTTTTATCATTCTGGTCTACACAGGAGTCTCTGACCATAGACAAGCATCTATGCATAGGGTCACTTCTTGTAGACATGTGTCTCTACATGTTTTAGTTTCATTTAATTATAGCTTGTATTTTAGGGATTTTTATTGGGATTTCTTATAGGTTTTTGGTATTTTTCTATCTTCTAATAGTTTTTTTGTAGGATGGTTGACTAAGATTTAAAATTTTTGAGACTACTAATTCGTTTGTTTTGTAGGACATTGTTTGAAGGCTTTAAAAAATTTAAGACTACTAATGCATTTTTTTGTAGGTTGTCTTGGAGTTTCAAGTGAACATTGTGTTTTCCTTACTGGTTTTTAATAGGCACCTAGTTTAGTTAGGAAGGTTCATTTCTTGTGGTTAGTTGAGTAGTAGGAGAGTATGCTCTTATCTCTTTAGAGATAATTAAAAATCTAGAGCTAATTGATTCATCACTTAGAAGTGAATCTTGGCTAAATGAACACGTGTTTGGCATGTTTGGGAGAAGCAACAGAGTAGGAGATTATGCTATTTTCCTTTAAGTAAAATCATAAATCTAGACCTCCACTTGTTATCTACTTTTACTTTGTCTTTTACCTTTAGAGAGCCTATCGTTGAGGGAAAAATATGATAGGTATGAATCAAGTGGGAATAGGAAAAAATCATCCCTTCCAACCCATTATAATCAAAAGCCTCCTTGAGATTAATGTCTCGGAGGACATAGCTATTCTAAGAATTTATTCTTATGTTTGATAATTGTAGGGTTGTGAGGCCTCAATCCTGTGTGTGAGACTACATTATCTAAGTACTTGTAGGGATATAGACATCAATCCTTATTGTTGGACTACAAGGGATAGTTGCTAATGGATTCCCTTACTAGACACCTTAGGATATAAGCTACTTGGTTTACCTTTGAAATTGATCTTAATCTTTGTGCGAGGGGAAAGAATCTCTCTTGAAGATTACTCACTGTTAGAGTAAAGTATTAATTATAATAATTAATCTTTACTCCCTTCTTAAGATGTCAACTCTTTTGCTTTAGTTGTTTATATTTAAACACACATGCACTAGTTGTTTTAAACTCATGCACTAAATGTTTTAAATATAAACTTGCATGTATTAGTCATGTATTAATTAAAATAATTATTACATGCACTAGGGTTTTCCTTTCAAGGCTTTCAATCTCCTTTATAAGGATGATCCATTGTACATTTTATTCATTCATTATTTTGAGGATATTTTCTTCTTCATATTTTGAGTCAAACCCTTGCCCTCTTCTTGTCTCTACTTCCTTGTAACAAGTTTTTGTATGCAGGTGATCTTCAAGTTTTGTGGATTTGTATTGCTCAAATCCTACATGGTATCAGAGCCTAATCTACTATAGCTTGTTCGCGTTTGAAGGATTCAGAGATTAGAAATTCATCTGTTTCAGATTAGGGCTTTTTTTTGGTTTTTTTATTGAAATTAGGGGGTCCCTAAATTTTGGTGCACTTTGAGCTCAAACGGACCTCACCATTGAGCTTGCAACACCCAAAAACCCCTATTTCAATATAAAACATGTTAAATTTGGACAACTTTGCATTTTGGGGCATTTTTTTGGTACTAGACAACTTAGCATGCTTCTCGAGGTAGAATTTGTATGGACTGACACATAAATCGAGGCACAAATTTTTTTGTTTGGCACACAAATATAAACTAAAAAATTAGCACACAAATTGAGGCAAAAATTCGAAAGGCCTAGCGCAGATCCTGAGTCGTACATGAGATTTTTATTTTTTTAATTTATTTTTTTTACCTGCGACGGCCATTTGGCTGTCAAATTTAAGCTAGGTGAATGTAGTTTAGCCCCTGGTCATATGGCCACTAGGGGTCCATAATTTTAGCCCCAAGGGACTTGTATGCTGCGATGACCATTTGGCTGTCAATTTTAAGCCCGTGAAGTGCTGACATCAGCACATCTAGTCACCATTTTGGGCCCTTCGGAGCACTCAGTGGTTTTTTGCTCATAACTTGAGCATACGGTGTCAAAATCGGGCAAATGAGATATCGTTAGAAAGCTGGTTCTGAGCTCTATCCAAATATGGAGGTTTAAATTTTTGATTTTTCTTTCTTGATAGTGTTTTTTCCTGTCAAAGCTAGATGTTCTATTTTGCACTTCGGGAGCTCTATTTTGCGCATCCGGACTCCATTTTGGGAAAACAATATATCATTGGAAATATTGTTCAAAGAGTTTTCCATTGATTTGAGTCATTTTCCCAGACTCTACTCTAGGTATATTTTATTCAATTTTTTGTGTTTCTGCACTTTGGTGGATATCTTGGATGTTTCAGGTCCTGGGATCTCTTCCCTTTAGGGGATGGCCTGCCTTAGGCTATTCTTTTGTTTCAACAGCCTTCGCTCTTCTTTGAGTAGTGCATAATTCTCTTTTGAATCATTCTTTTATGCACATGCACTGAGATAAAGTGTCATTCTATTGCATCCTTGGAATCGTGAACATGTTTGTGCTATTTGTACTTGCACTCCATTATACAGTGCCATGGGGGGTTTGATGTTTGCCTTTGTTTGTCATCTAACTTTATCAAGTGAGTGTTCCTTCCATGACATTAACCTCAGGGTATCTTTATTTGTGTTTGTACTTTCACTGCACCTTCGATGTTCCTAGTTCTTCATGATGCAGTTCTTATTGACACTATTTTTAGTGTACCTGTCACCTCTCCCTTGTCAACATTATGGGGGGGTTTCTACTGATCTTTATTCTACTTCCTTGGTTTGATAGTGTGAGCTATGTATTCAGTATTTGTTCCTATGTACTAGGTGGATGCAGTGGCTGGGTACCTATGCATTTCAGTGAGATGGATCATTTACCATATAGACACTCTTTCTTTCCTATTTTTAGAGGCACTCTTCCATCTTTGATTGATCAACTCTTCAGGCTTTGGTGTTTTATACCATCTGTATCTTCGAGTTCAGTTGTTTGCCTCCTGATTCGAGTAGTGTCATTTGAGGGCACTCATACAGATTACAGTCTTCTCTACCTAGTCATGCTCTATTTTAGTGGAGGATCTTCAGATCAGTAGTTACTTCTTGACAGAGTTTGCATCTTCTTGCTTCAGTGATGTTCTACATGTTCATTCTTGTTCCTATTTTCTGGAACATTCCTAGTTTTGGAGGCTTCTTCAGTCTTTCAGATTAGTTTTTTGTCTCTTTTTGGAGTAGAGTTTTTCCCATGTAGTTTTCTATATTTCTCTGCTTTATAGAGACTCTCTTTTGTACTTGGGTACCTCATCATGCCATGTTGTCGGGACCCATTTTTATGTTTTCAACACTATAGTTTCCTTTTCTTTCTTCTTGCATTGTTTGTAGTTGCATTGTTGCTCGTCTTAAGGGGGGTGTTAGAGTAAAGTATTAATTATATTAATTAATCTTTACTCCCTTCTTAAGATGTCAACTCTTTTTCTTTAGTTGTTTATATTTAAACACACATGCACTAGTTGTTTTAAACTCATGCACTAGTTGTTTTAAATATAAACTTGCATGTATTAGTCATGTATTAATTAAACTAATTATTACATGCACTAAGGTTTGCCTTTCAAGGCTTTCGATCTCATTTATAAGGATGATCCATTGTACATTTTATTCATTCATTATTTTGAGGATATTTTCTTCTTCATATTCTGAGTCAAACCCTTGCCCTCTTCTTGTCTCTACTTCCTTGTAATTGGTTTTTGTATGCAGGTGATCTTCGAGTTTTGTGGATTTGTATTGCTCAAATCCTACACTCACCATAAGTATCCCCTTGAGTTTTTAGAGGTGTCTAATATGGCATTAGAGGTATCATTGTGTAGTCTCCTTTGAAGCATATTTTGTTTAGCTCTTGGAAAAGGCAAAAACATGGGTTCCTTCTAGGGGGTGACACGACTGTGTGAGCCGATGAGATATCCAAGTTGTGGTAAAATATTTTGTTCACTAAGGAAAATTCCTTAGGTAGATATTTCTTGAGTTTCTTCAAATTGTGTTAGACCCATGGAAACATATGTGGCTTGAAAAGGTGACTTGAACATACACATTGTGCTATTACTTCCTATCAGTCAGAATTTTCACAATTTCTTGTATCCTTCAAGGTTACTTTGTCCCTTGTTGGATTATTTTAAGACTTGTGCTTGTTCCTAGTTTGGATCAAGGTATACTTAGCATAGTCCATTCCTTGATGAGAGTGATAATCAATTATTTCCATTAGTCCTAATTAGTCATAAACTTGCCAAATTTAGTCAAATACAAGATTCTACCTATGGTCCCAAATAGACATCTGCACTCTAGAAACTTCATCTCTGTAGATCACCGTCTGTGATTTGAGATTGTCATCTCTGCTTGAAAATAGTGACTCACTAAAATTTGCCAAAATTTGTCATTTTCATGAGTTTCCTAAAGGTTTATCAAGACAATTTTCCTGAATCAGATCTTTTCCTCCATCATTTTATTGATCCTTCATCAATCTAGTCTTCCACATTTACCTTTTACTTTTAGCTTAGGAGCACCATCACAATCTTTAGACTCAAATAATTATCCAAATAAAATAAAATAAAATATTTAGGCCCTACCCTCACATCCAATTGAATTATCAAAATCAAATAAAATCTTGAGGCCCTTCCCTTGCATCCAACATCAAATTTGATATCCTTGAGGCCCTGCCCTCACATCCAATTGAATCATCAAATTCAAATCAATTCTTGAGGCCCTTCCCTTGCATCCAATATAAAATCCAATATCCTTGAGGCCCTTCCCTCATAATCAATAAAAATTTTGAAGTATTTCTCCTAGTCCTAAGTTCATCTCTCACATTAGACAACTTTCATCTTTAATAGTCTATCTTAATCATCCCCAATCCATCTTAATCTTCTCAATCCATCCAATTGAGGTCTGATTCATCATACTAATCATAAATAATCCTTATCCATCCATATATTATTCTAATCTAGTTCAAAACCCATTATCCAAGTATAATGAATATGGATTGGATTCATAAAATGGTTGAGGACTTTCAAATGTCAAATCCCAATCCTCAAGCCATGCCTCTAATCCAACCCACTTGCAAAATTGATCCTCAAAACATCATATCTAATACCAATCCATACCACATTACTTATCCTTCCTCTACCTTGACAAGGGAAATACACCTCATTATCCTTCATCCAAATATGATTCCTTCCATCAACCTCATGATGCCTCTTAACATACCCAATCTTTCCCAAGAAGTAGAAGAACTTAAAAGTAATATCCTTAGCTTACAAAATGAGGATCAAAAGAAAATTCCTCCTTTGATGAGAGTCAATCCAAACCTACTTGGTACAAGGATAATGAATACTATAATTATCATCATGTTAATGGTCATGATATCAAGAAGTTCCTAAAGTTTAAAAACTTTTGCCAAGACCTCATTGACAAAGGAGAGATTATATTTGAAGATCCCAACCCCTCCATCACATCACCCTCACAAGTCCACACATGTCAAGACATTTTCCTAAATCATGCTACCAAATATCCCTCTCCTCTTCCAGATCTAAGCATTCCTCCATCCTATGATCCCCTTGTGTCTTAAGATCCACTTATCCCTCATGATCCACCTCATGATCCCATTCCTAATAAAGATGTAGTGCCTCCCTCATTTTCCTTCTAGCATGAACATGATGATGGTGTGGTTTCAAATTTCACTCTTTGGGTATGATCATGTAGGTCCCATGTGAGGGTGGACCTCTAGGAGGATCTTATGTTTGAGCATTTTCCAATGTCCAGTATGAACTTGGAGACATTGGGTGAGGTCTAGGATCCTATTCTGGTGATCCTTAGAGATAGGGATGAGAAAATCTTGAGTGACAATAACTTTTTTCCATATTATGTTTTATGGTGGCATCGTGAGATGCACCTAGTTCAACTTTGTCTTGTGTTAATCAAGAGGTTATCATTAGGATCGTGACAGATGTATTGAGGGACCCTACCTCGGTCCTGCCATTGTATTTCTTCTTTCTGCATTGTAGACTCAGTATTTTGAAATGCCATGTTGATGCTTTATGGAGTTAGATTCTCTTGGACAAGGATTTGATCTCACAGTTTTGTGATGTACTCTTCTTCATATTGCTTGTCTATTCATGTCAATATTTTTAGGATGGACTATGTTTTCTTAGAGGCTAAATGAATTCAACTAGTTTTCTTATTATAAAGAAATTGAGTGCATGTTTTGAAGGATTTGAATGAGAATTAGGCAATTTAAATTATAATGAGATGAGATGTAAATTCTAATGAAGTAAATTTTGTTTCCTTGCGTATGTATTTTCTAGTAGAAAATGTAGTAGGAAAGGTGTGTAGAGTTGTGAATTGAGTAGGTAGAATGTACCCCTAATGAATACTGAAATTTTACTATTGGATATGAATGCTTAAATAAATGGCCATTTGAGTTTATATTATGTTGAGATGTTAATTAATAAAAAATTGAGTTTAGGTCTTAATGTTAAAAAAGAAATTTTAGATATTATGCTTTGGTTACTAATTCAAGAAATGTAATTCGAAGTGATTATGAAATCAATTGAAATGTTAATATTTTCTTGATTATGAAAGGGTTTTTGGTATGCTTGTGAATATTGTATTCCTATAGATTTTGTGGTGAAGGAAATTAACAATGGATATGTCAAAATTCTAGAATGTTGTGAAAATTGCAAGTTGATTATATGATGTATTTTATGTGGATGATGATTTATGATATATTTCCATGCTTTGATTTTTAGGTCTTGATGTTATGGTATTTGATGAATTATTTAATTTTGAGTATTATACATTTTAGTTTCATGTTGATGCAAGAAATGTTTATGTGACATGAACTTGGTTAATGAATTAGGTTATTTGATATATACGTGTTCTTGAAATAACTTCTTAGAACTTAAGAAATACATTCTTGAGTTTAAATAAATTTCATGTGATATTGTGTAGATATTGAGAATAAATGTATTTCTTAATTTCAAGAATGTTAAATGAATTTCTCCCTTTGGGGTTAACCTTAGAAATAACCTCGTTGTTATGTACTAATGTTGTAAAAGTAATGTTTGAATGTAAAATAATGTTGTGTTATTTTTAATTTATATTTATGTCTACTTGGCATGCCACGTGTGTAGTGATGTGTTGTGACTTTTTGTGGTGTTAATTGACACATGTGTATATGAGTTGGCATGGCCAAGTAAATTTTTTATTAGTTGTTTCAAACCTTTGAGTCACGTTGTAGATTTCCAAGGTTAGGTATCTTGGTTGTTGAGCCTTGACAGAGAATCTTATTTTAAATTTTTGTGGGTCAACTCTTAGTAGATTTTTGAGGGGTTAAATGTAACCCTAGGGTTTAGTTAGGGTTAAAATGAGATAACCCCATAGGTGCGCTTTGGGTTGGGGGTCAAATTTTGACCAATATAATATTTTTGTCCTATTTTTACCTCTTCTAAAAATGCCTTTTTAGAATGTGACAAAATTGGGAAGTGTGCCATGTCTTCCTCTCTTACAATTTTGAATTTTCCTCTTATTGGAGAGAGAACCCTTGGATAGTGTGTCCAATAACCTTTGAGGTTAGGTAGGATGTTAGGTAGGGTTTTCCTTTTAGTGGGGAGGAGAGGGATTTGGTAGGTTGATTGCCCACTCTCCAATTTTGGAGACTTCTAGTGGACTTAGCAGGTTTTTGGTGGACTTAGCAAGGGTAGGCTTGTAGGAAGGGAGCTCTTCTCAACTTTCATTGCCATAGCTTGGAGAAAGGTTGGTGCCCTTCCATGGAAGACTTATTTTCTTTACTTGTATGTGTATGGAGGTTTTTGCGTGGTGTTTGTAAATGCATTTGTAAAGCTTCAAGTTAGTCTTTCATGGCTTTTTGCATAAGTGTAGTTTGTTGGTTTTGACTTTGTGTTATTTGTTTTGTTGAGGTGTGCATGACTAAACTCACCCTTGGGAGGGAAGAGAGCCTTGAGGGTGAAGGACTTTAGTTGGGAATGCCCATTTAGTGTAGAGTTCTTCCTCATGGAGGAAGGGGATAAGGCATGGATGTGTGGGCTCCATGTTGTCATCTTATCTTTGTATCTACTTATTTGGGGGTCATAAGGGTTGGTTCTTGTGTATGAAAAATGGAAAGAATGGTGTTTTTGTGATGGCCTTGTTAAGACAATGGTATATGGTTTTTGAGCCTTGTTGAAGGCATGGTAATATTTATTTTATGGCTTCTCCTACTTGGGTTCATTTCCACCTTCACCCCTCTTATGGGTCCAAGGTGACCCATTGTGTAAATCCATGGGAAGGAAATTTTCTGTGAAAAATATATTTTCAGAATTTTGAATGTTTATATAATGTTTGAGCATGTTTGTACCCATATCCATCTTTATTTCCCCAAGCTCGGGGGTGGCCATTTAATGGCCTAGGTTGGGAGGTGGGCCTCCATGGTCAAAGTGATTTTTTATTTGTAGATTTCTAAATGGAGAAGTTGCTGATTTTGTTGAAGAGAAAATGATTTATGTCATTTCTTAGTTTGTAGATTTTTATGTTGTAAAAGGGCTAAAAGTCATGTAAAAAAAGAGAGTAGTGGATTAAAGGCCTTGTAAATGCCTAAATGCATGTAATATGCTTGTAAAATGTTTTTACTTGAATGAGTAAAGTTTCTCCAATTTATTATGTATTTCAAAGAAAGGAGAATGTGAAAAAAATGATCTTGTATATTTTTTGAATGCAAAAATAACTTACTCTAGAGTTTTGTTTTCCATTTGCAAAAAAGTTAGATTTCCTTTATGAATGAATGCCTTTTCCTATGTAGACAATGGTTACTTTATGCAATCAATAGAAAAAAAAATTAGTTTGTAAATCTTCATCTTCTTCTTGCTCTTTGCCAAACCTGCAATAACCAAATGAGAGATTTGGGTTTTGGTAGATGTTTTATTCTTAGCCTAACCCTAATTTTGAATTAGGGTTAGGGGTGGCTTTTTGGAGCCATTTTAAATTTTAATTTAAAATTAAGTTTTCATTAAATTATGTATAAATTTTAATCTCTATTTTATTATAATTTAATAACTGTTGACTTTTGACAGTCACTTTAATTTGAATTCTAATTTATTTATTATTTATATTTTTATTGGGATTTTGAAAGAGATTATTTATTTATTTAGTGGGATTCTGTTTGGATTTTAATCCCTGTCTTATTTTAATTTAATGACTGTTGACTTTTGATAGTCACTTTAATTTGAATTTTGATTTATTTATTATTTTTATTTTCATTGAGATTTTGAAAAGATTCTTTTATTATTTAGTGGGATTCTAATATTTTACTTTTAGATGCCATTTTAAATTTAATTTATATTTGATAATGTTGAGATATTAATAAATAAACCCTTATTCTTTTTTAATACTATTCTTAGAATTTGCCATTTTTTGAATTTAAAAATTAATGCCTATTTCCAATTGAATAATATTTTTATTTTTATTATAATGCTGGTTGTTAAATTTAATATTTAATTTACTAAGAATATTTTAATGTATTAATAGGTTATTCTAGGGAAAATTATTTAATGTCTTAGGATGAGACTTATATAAATAACTTTCCCTTAGCATAAATGATAAATTTAATATTAAAGCTTTATTATGGTTATTTTAATCTTTTAAAAGTTTAATTTAAATTAATTAATTAACTTTGATAACATTATGTTTTTGGAATGCGAGAACCGGGATGGTGAGCGGAGGAGGAGGAGAGCGAGCCACTGGAGAAATTTCAAACTCTTCATTGGGCGAGAAACCTGATGCTGGAGGATCTCAGGCGAATTCAGTGGTAGGCACCAAGATTTCCAAGGGAGGTGAGAAGGATGCGAAAGGCGACAAAGACCCAGATCAGAATTAGTTCTGAGAAGGCGAGAAAAGGGGCTTTTCGAATCATGTTATGCGTGAGAAAGATGCCTCTGGAAATGCTCAGAGCTCTCCCGTGCCTATGATTTAGAAAAAGGACAAAGATGAAGCAGTGGAGGGCTCCACAAAAGAGAATAAGGGGGACAACTCTCTTCAGAGACCCCAGAATCGAAAAGAAGACTCAAATGATAGAAAATTTGTCGGTAAGTCTTCTGCTGAAGTGATTGATGGTCAAACCTTCTTTGAAAATGCTGCTAAAGCTAGTTGGACTTCTTTATTTGGTGTGAAACCTACTGGGAAATCCTCTTTCCCTCTAGTTGATAACACATCTGATCCTGAGAAGGGAGTATTCAACATCTCTCTTCCTGACTCTCTGGTTGATCATACAATGGCATCTATGAAAAATACGCTTGTAGGAAAGTTCATGGGCCCAAGACCTAACATAGATGTAGTAAGGATTTTTGTTGCAAGAAAATGGAAGCTCAAGGGTCAAGTCGACATAACTGCTTTGCCTAAGGGTTTTTTCACTTTCGAGTTTTCTAGCTTTGAAGATCTTTCTAATGTTTTATGTGGAGGTCCTTGGATGTTCGATAAATCATCCTTGACTCTTCAAAAATGGGGGGCTAAACTTGATCTAAATATGGATATGTTTGAAGCAGCCCCATTGTGGGTTTGATTCCAAGGTCTTCCTTTGGAATATTGGCATGAAGATGTCTTTTCAAGATTGGCCAGTTCATTTGGGGAGCTTCTATCAATAGATCCAATGACAGCTGCAAAGACAAGACTAGTGTATGCTAGAGTCTGTGTCAATATAAGTCAAAAGGCAGACCTCCCAAAAGTTATTACTATTAACTCCAAGCTAGGAACTCACATTCAAGTGGTGGAGTTCGAGTCCCTTCCCTTTACCTGCTTCACTTGTAAAAAATCTGGACACTGGGCAAAACAATGTCCTTTAAAACCTACTGTAAAACCCAAAAAGAGAGAACTAAGAGCTAAATGGAGAGAGAAAAATGGTCCTTCCTCTTCCCTTCCAAATCCTCCTAAAGCATCAAATGAAGATAAAATGCATGAAGCCCAAATTGCCAATCCAAGTAATCAGCTAGAGGGAGATAAGTGTCAGGTTACCAATAATGATCAACCTCGATCTCTGGAGCAGGAGAATCCAAAGGTCACAGAGCAAGAGGAAAAAGTGGAAAACTTCTCCACTTCTGCTTCTTTCAGTTATCCGATTGGGAATAGGGAGAAGGATTCTCAGCCCCAAGCCGCCCATCAGGAAGGAAGTATTAAATCAGAGCTTCAAGGCCCAACAATAGATGTGCTAAATGAGAAAGGCAACTTATCTATTTCAACATGGATAAGAGATATTGCTTTGAATATTTCAAATCTTTCCCCCCCTATGATTGAACAGGTGATCTCCATTGTCAATGGAAACAACAACAATAGCTGGTCTGAAGTCAGTGAAGAGGACATTCAAAAAGAAACCTTTGATGAAATATCTCCTATATCAGAATTGCAGGAGTCTCCATGGTCTGAGGTGAAAAATAACAAGAAAATCAATAATATTTCCAAGAAGGGAGGACTGAATCCAAAAGCTCCTGAATTAGGGAAAAAGATAGATATAACTCCTTCGGGGGGAATCCAGACCAGAAGAAAGAAAGAAAATGTTGGATCACCTCAGGGGGGTGGAGGTAGACGTACTCAGAAAGCTATGAGAGAGTCAGAAGAAAAACATAGTATTGCGGATGGTAAACAATCTACTATCCCAGAGACGTGTTCCCCAACCCTTTAAATGAAGATCATGTCTTGGACTATTAGAGGTCTTAACAACCCTCATAAACAAGATGTCCTCAGAAATATTGTTAGAGATATAAAACCTGATATCATGCTCATCCAAGAAACTAAAATGTCTAGAGAGAAAGTAGAAAAAATTGTCCCTTTTAAGAATGGTAGTAGTATTGGAAGTGACTCTGATGGAGCTTCCGGAGGATTTGTTATTTTTTGGAACAACTCGATTTTTAATTGCATGAAAATCCATGTTGAGAAGAACATTATTCTTATCTATGTCAAACATCTAAAGATTGACTGCTCTTGGAATTTGATGAATATCTATGCTCGTAATACCAAAAGTGGCAGGTTCAGATTTTGGAAAAGATTAAAAGAAATCAGAAATAAATTCCAGTCCCCTAGCTGGATGGTTATGGGAGACTTCAATACCCCTTTGCTGGCTGATGATAAAATGGGTGGAGCTCTTTCTCAAGTTGAGAGTAGAATGGATCTCATGGAGTATATTAATGATCAATCTTTCATTGATATGGAGCTGGAAGGGATTTCCTACACTTGGTCAAATAGAAGAACTAGTGATGATCTCATTCAGGTGAAACTTGATAGAACCCTCCTATCTCTTGATTGGCTCTCTAACTTTTCCTGCTCTTTATCTTTTTCTATTAGGATTGGATCTGATCATTTCCCGATTATTTTCAATGGTAACATTTTAAATGGCAAGAAGAATATCCCATTTCATTTTGAGAAGATGTGGCTAGCTCACCCTAATATGAAGGAATGTATATCTAAATGGTGGAACTACAATTAGGAAGGTAGTGCCATGTATAGAATAGCTAAAAAGTTGAGTAATGTCAAGAGAAATATTAAAATCTAGAACAAGGAAGTTTTTGGAGACATCTTCAAGGCAAAAAGTAATAAGCAGGAAGAGATCAAGGTTATTCAAGATACTATTCAAAAAGAGGGTTTCTCTGAGGAGCACAGAAGAACTGAGAATGCACTGGTGGCAGAGTACCATAATATTATTTCTAAAGAGGAGTCTTTTTGGAGGCAAAGATCAAGAGCCATTTGGCTTAAAGATGGTGACAAAAATACCAGATTCTTCCACATGACAACCATGAAACATAAAGCTATAAACAAAATTTCATCCCTTATTGTGAATAATAAGACTCTGGTTAAGGAATAATATATAAGAAAGGAAATGGTCTAGGCCTTCTCTCTTCTCCTTTCCAAAGAAGATAACCTTGACTCTCAGAGCCAACATGATATCCTCTCTACTACTCCCTCAATCATAGACAAAGATATCAATTCTAGACTCAAAGCTATTCCCAATGATAAGGAAATTGGAGATGCTATTTTCTCCTTTGAGGGGGATAAATCTTCGGGTCCTGATGGTTTCCCTCTTTTCTTCTTTCAACAGTTCTAGGAGATCACTGGTCAAGATGTTCTTCATGCCGTCAAAGAATTTTTTGGTACCAAAGCTCTTCTTAGAGAACTCAATGCCACTTTCTTGGTCCTTATTCCTAAAAAACATGGTGCCAACACGGTGGATTATTTCAGACCCATTAGCCTTTGTAATGGGATTTACAAGATCAAAGCCAAAGTCATGACTTCTAGACTGCTTTCTTTGTTGCCCTCCATTATTTCTCCTCAGCAGAATGGATTTGTTCCAAGGAGACAAATCCTTGACTCTATTGTGGTTGCTCATGAGAATATCCATTCCCTTGAAGCTGCCAAGAAATAGGGCTTTCTCATGAAATTGGACTTGTCTAAAGCCTATGACAGGGTTGACTGGCAGTTTCTCCAAAAAGTTTTAAGTTGCTTTAGATTCGATGTGGGGGTCATTAAAATTGTTGATTAGTTGGTCTCCACTATTTCTTCCTCTATTATTGTGAATGGTGGTTCCTCCAATTTCTTCAAACCCTCAAGGGGTCTTAGGTAGGGGGATCCTATATCTCCTATCCTATTTGCTATTTTGGCTGAAGGGCTGGGAAGATATATCTCTAAACTTGTCAATGATGGAACTATCTTTGGTCTCCAACCTTCCCCGGTCAGAACTTTCTGCTCCCATGAACAATTTGTTGATGATACCCTCTTCATGGGTGAATCTACTATTAAAGAAGCTAGGAATCTTTAAAAAGCCCTGTCAATTTATACCTCGGCTACGGGTCAACTTATTAATTGGAATAAGAGCTTCTTATATTTTATCAAAACCCCCCTTGAGAGACAGGCTAAGATCTCCAAAATTCTTGGTTGCAACATTGGTGCCCTTCCATCATCTTATCTGGGTCTTCCCTTTTTCTCTAAACCCCCTGATAGCTTCTGGAACCAAATTGTTGACAGATACAACTGGAAACTAGCTGGATGGAAAGGTGCCCTCCTCAGCAGCTCCGGTAAGCTTCAGCTTTTGAAGTCAACTTTGCAAAATCTACTTGTGTATGCTCTGAGTCTCTTCAAGATTCCTCACAAGTTCACGATGGTGCTTGAAACTATCCAAAGAAGATTCTTATGGACTGGTGTTGAAGATAAAAAAAGAATTAGTCTGATAGCCTAGGAAAAGGTTTGTAAGCACAAGAGTAAAGGCGGCTTGGGGCTAAGACCTATCAAGCTTGTCAATAAGGCCCTTTTGGCTAAGCAGGTTTGGAGAGTCTTTGGGGATACTAAGCAATGGAATGGCATAGTTAAAAGCAAATATCTTTTTAATTCCAATAGCTTGAAGGATCTTTTAAATAATGATGCTAGGGTGAATGGCTCTTATATCTGGAATAGCCTTTGCTCCTCCATTGAATTCTTGAGAGAAGGGATAAGGTGGAAACTGGGTGAAGGGACCAACATTGACTTTTGGGATGATCCTTGGATCCATGATTGGCCCCTATCTAAAAGACAAGAGTGGAAGGATATTATAATGCAAGCTAAAAATACTATCAGATGCAAAGTCTTTGACTACTGGAATAATAACTCTTGGAAGGATCTTTCTAGCCTTGATATAAGTCTATCTCCTCTTATGATTGAGCTGCAGTCCTGGTTTAGAGAAGTTAATCATCCTGACAAAATAGTGTGGAACCCTTCTTCTAATGGTGAATTCTCGGTGGCCTCTGCTTGTTCCTTTTTCTTCTCCAAGGAAGTTAAGCCTCAGTGTGCTGCTATCTGGTATAAACTTCTTACTCCTAAGATTAACTTCTTCTATTGGATCCTTATCTAGAATAAGCCCCTTACAATTGATAATCTAGTTAAAAGAGGTTTCTGTCATGTTAATAGATGCTTTCTTTGCAAGGATCAAGCTGAATCTTGTGACCACCTTATGCTTCATTTTACTTTTACTCGGAGAGCTTGGTCCATGGTTTTTCAAAATTGGAACTTGTGTTGGCTCTTTCCTAACTCTTGGCAGGACTTCATCACTCAATGGAGATGCCCTTTTGAAAATGATCTTGCAAGAAGTTTCTGGAATCTCATCCCACCTCATCTTTTCTGGTGTATATGGAAGGAAAGAAATAATAGAATTTTCAGAGAGAAACAAGCCAAACTTGAAATAATCTACAATATCTTTTCTAGAGCTATTAAGGAAAATTTCAGCAATGCTATCATCAACAGCAAGAGAAAGCTCATGAACCTCCTCCCTGATGTGGACTGGTCTACTTGGAATTTTCCTCACCTCAATCCTTACTCTAGCTCTCCTAGATATTCCTCTGTTTGGATTGCTCCTCCTATAGGCTGGGTTAAAGATAATTTTGATGGGGCCTCCAAAGGCAACTTGAGTGTTTTTGGGGGTGGTGGAATTATCAGAGATAGTAATGGTAACTGTTTTGGCACCATTTCTATTCCCTTGGGAATTCAGACTAATCATAGGGCTGAGGCCTTGGCTACTCTTAATATTATCCTGCTGGTGGAAGAATTGGGGTTCAAAAGAGTCTGGCTTGAAGGTGATTCTTTAAATATTATAAATAATATTAAAGATATCAATACCCCCTACTGGACTATTGATCACATTATTACTAAAACCAAAACTATAGCCCAATCCTTTAAGGTGTTCCATATATCTCACAATTATCGGGAGACCAATCAGGTTGCTGATTGCCTTGCCAATATTGGAGCCAAAAGCGAGGGGATTCAAAAATGGATTGGAAATACAATCAGTAATGATGTTTTTACCTCATCTATTAATTATGATAAAATCAAGCACAAGGAAGGAGTCATTAATAGGAGTATTATTGATATTATTTAATTCCTTTTAGATTGGGGTGATATTGAACGTCACTCAAAATAATGCTAAGTACATCTCTAAGATGCAGAATTATCCACCCATTATGAAAGATCAAAATTTGACGTGTGTTGCCATCATTACTAGTAATTGTTGCCAGTCCACACATGTGAATAGGACAGTGAACCAGTTTAATAGATTTATTAAGCTAAAGAATTACCAAATTGAGAGCATTCCTTTGTCTAAGCATAAGAAGCATATGAAAAAAGAGCAGGGAGAGTGTTCGGCCATGGGTGGTGATCTTAGGAGAGAAGAGCTGGTGGAATGCAAGTGGAAGCAGGATAAGGATGTCTAGAGCATTTTGAAAAAAGGCCATGTTCATCGATTTCTCCAGAGACTCCATGGTTTCGACAATGATGTTACTAAAGCCTTTGCTAACAGTTGGGATAAGGGCACGGTGAACCTACCTAGCAAGTCTTTTAGCCTCAGCCTCGAGCTCCTCTTAGACATAACTGGTCTCCCCTTGGATGGTTTGAAGTATTCGAAAGAGATTAAGGTTGAAACCAGAGCTTACAAGAAGTTTCCTGACACTGATGAGGAGAGGGCTCTTTTGGTGAAAGGTAAGAAAGATTACATTGAAATGGATAATATTGATAGCATTTGGGGTTCTTTTTATCAAGGTCATCATGGAATATTTTACACTTGAGGGGAGATTTTCTAGGGTCTATAATTACCATTTTGCCCTAGTTAATCACTTCAGACATGACATAAGAATCTCTTTTCCCTACTTTCTTCTTTGTTCGCTCAATCAAACCATTACTGATTATAGAGTGAAGAATTTCCCCATCCTCCATGTTGGGCTCATCCTCCTTATCACTAATTATGTGAGGGATCACATTCTTGAACCTATCCCTGCCCAGGTCAAGAAAAGGAAGAAAATCAGCTCTTCGCCTAGGAATCAAAAACTTAAGAAAGTTCTCTCCCCCTCTGAGCCAACCCCTTTGAAGTCTTTGGATGGTCTAAAGAATGTCAAGAACTTGAGTGATGTTAATGTCTCTATTTTTGACAAAACTAATTTTGAGCCCTCTACTAGCCCTACCCAGTCGGAGTCTGAAGGTGTTAAGCTGAATCCTCAGGATATTGTGACTGAGGTTGAGAAGAATACCCAAGTGGGTCAAAATGTTGAGCCTAATCCCACTACCCAAACCCCTGAGGAGAAGGACTTGGAGGACCCTGCAATTTCTTATGCCATGGGTAGCCTCAAGAATAGCCAGGATAATCAAAATAGAGGGGACAAGTCTATCCCAGCTCTGGAGATTAACAATACTGATGATAAAGATACTTACGAGATTGAGGTTGAGGTTGATGACAATGATGGCAAAGAGGATGATACAAACTTAATTGACAGCAATGCTGAGGACTTAGGGAACAACAACTTTAGGGTTATGGAAGAGGAAAATCTGGACTCCCATGACTCCCCCAGTGCCTAGAAAGAGAACAAGAAGGATGATAGTGAGAGAACCCTTGATTGTAATAGGTCCCATTCTCTTCAGGATGACATCAGAAAGATGGATTTGCAAGTAAAAAGAATTGTTATTATGACCCCCCTATAAATTGCTAAGAACAAATCCATCTATAGTTATAATCTGGACAAGTGAGTGCAGAATGACCTGGTTGAACTGAAGAATAGATGTATCAAACTGGAAAATAAGAATCCTATTATTGAGGAAACAATTGACAAAATCAGGAAGGAGATTTCTCTCAAAGGTAATGTCAGTGTTTTTGATTATGGTTCAGATTTGGATGATAGAATTAAAAAAGCAGTTGAGACTGCCATGATCCCTATCCATGAGAAGACAAGCAGGAATGAGGAAATGCTGAAATATTTGCTCGGCCTGGCTAATATAGGAATGAAGTCTACTCTGGAGAATTTGAATACGCTTAGCAAAATGCTGGAAGGAAACAAAGACGCCCCCCTAAGTGACAAAATTGACCTGACTGATTCTAGTTAGCAGATGGGACCTGGCACCAGGACTAGGTCTAATACTAAAAAGAAGCTCAAGATTGCAGATCAGGACATTCAGAGTTTGAAAGATAATGTTAAGATCATGCAGGCCTAGCTAGAGGAATCCGAGGGCTTCTTGAAGACTATGTCTTGATCTTTGTGCTGGTGGTCTTCTCTTTTTTGTTTGTTGTCCAATGTTTTTTGCTTTTTGTTGTGTACAAGCTTATTGAATATTTGGGTTTTAACCCTTTGTAGTCTATGCCCTTCTTTGGGACAACTAGTTGTTCTTAGGGATCTCATGCTTATCTTTTGTCTCTATTGTTAAAGGGTTTCGGGGCCCCTTCAAAACTTGTTTTTACCGTAATAAAAAACATTATGTTTTGGGATTAAAATATTGTATTTCTCTAACTGATTTTAATAAAAATCTTGTAGCAAATTATATTGAGGATTAAAATAAAACTATCTTTTCACCTTGTTGTTGTAGTTTTCTTTTGATGTACCTTGTAGATATTTTGTAGAATTTTGAATACACTCCTTTGTTGAATCTTGATAGCATATATACACAAGTATATATGTATGTATATACACACATGTATACTTGTGGGTATACAAATCTTGAGACTTCATCTTTGTTCCATGCCCAAACCTGCAATGTCTAAATGATGAAATTAGGGTTTGGGTCATGTTTAATTTTTAGGTCTAACCCTAATTTCAAAATTAGGGTTTTTGAATTTAATAATTATATTTTTCATTTAATTCTGTTTAGATATTTAATCTCTGATTATTTTAATTTAATGACTGTTGACTATACACAATCACTTTATTGAATTCTAATTTATTATTATTATTTTATTTTCTTGAGATATAAAAAAGATTTCCTTTTATTAATTATTGAGATTTTAAATATTTTGTTATTGGATGATTTTATTTAATTTATTTTAAATTTAATAATGTTGGAATATTATTCTATGGTCATTATTATTTTAATATTATTCCTGAGATTTGTTATTTTTCAAATTTGAAAAAAAAATGTTTATTTCTAATTGAACATTATTATTATTTTAAATTAAAGGTTGGTGGTAAAAAATAATATTTAATTAATTTATATAATTTTAGTAAATAATGGGTTATTTTTAGGGAAGATTATTTAATGTCCAAGATGGGAGCTAACTGAATATTTCTCCCTTAGCATTAAGGATAAATTTAATGTTAATGTTTTATATGGCTATTGTAATGTCTTTAATTTTATAATTGAGATTAAATAATATACCTAGGTAACTTTATGTCTTTAGTAAAAATAAACTAATTTAATTTAAAATACTTGAACATTAATATTTTAATGGGTAATATTCTGCAACCCTAGATTTTGCGTAGGATAATTTTCCTGGTCTTATTTTACCATTTTATTGTTGATGTTATTTTACGTTTTCTATCCTAGTTAGTAACCTGGTTCACGATATGAACCATTAGGGTTACCAATGTGATTGAATTAATCATTATTTTAATTAAAGCCTTTTTGGGTGTGTTGACCCAACCTTTGAATTTTTATTATTATCTAGTTTTAATTTTCCTTTCATTTATTTCTTTTATTATGTCTTGTTTTGAACCTTGTTAAGGTTTCTTAGAGACCTAGTTAGGGTTTTGAGTTAATTGATGCGGTTAACACACAAGGGATATTGGCAAGCCAGCACGTGCCATGATACCTCTTGTGAGTTAACTTGTATTAGGTTATGCATTCATTCTTGTTGAGTGATCCTTAGTGTGTTAGTTTGTTATCCTTTATGTTTTTTTAAAAATTGTTGTGTGTGTTTTGCTCTAATTTTTTGGCATGAAATTTTGGTATCAGAGCACAATTTCAACACTTGTAACCTAAATCTATTGCGTTTCCCCTTTGTATCATATTCGTAGGATGCCTTTTTGAGCTTGACAAGCACGTAGATGTGGGAAGGTCTTGGATATGCTTCTCGACACATGAGGAAGTGGAGTAGGGAGTTTGAGGATACTAGAAGGAAATCAAGATTTTCCCTTCCTAAACAGCTTCCGACCTAGAAATGAAATATAATAACTGCCTCAGAGGAAGGTACTAGACTGTGCCCATGCACTTGCTTTGCAATCTCAGTGATGTGTGCTTTTGTGCATAAAGTATTGTAAGCTTATAGTTGACCTGTAGCTTGGGTGCCCTGTGTTGCAACTTGGAGATTTTTGATTAAACTAACCCAAGCAACTTGTGGTTTGGGAAGGAGTGCTTCCTAGGATGTTCAAAACTGCTTGTAGATTGAGTTCCTAGAAACCCTGTTGTAGTTCGTGGTGTGAATGGCTTGGCGACAGTGGTAGTGATGCCACTAGGCATGGCATGGTGGTTGGTGTAGGTTGTTTGAGTCCTTCATTTCCCTTGGTAGCCCTATAGTGGTTTGCTTGCTAGCATGACCATGTGCGGTCAGAACAAAAGATTGGTGTCCATGCTTGGTATGAGAGCTTGTTAACTTTCTCCTTGTAGGATGTGGTGCATTTTTTGGTTTATATCACTATTGCACCATGATAATGTGTTGAGTTTTTTGTGTTAGGGCCTTGGGGTAATGGCTTGAGAGAGAGTAAGGAAGATCTTTGGTAATGGCTAGTTGATGATTGTCTTGATCTTTTGAGGAAGGGTGTATTGTTGTTGTTGAGGTGCGATATCTCATGGAGCTATTCATTTTTGTGGAACCATTATGATCTGGTGGACAATAATTTTACCCCTCCACTTGTTCTACAATGTCTTTTGTGTAGACAAATTTATCGGTCATTGTATAGTATGGAGCTTTCTACCACACCTTTGAATGGTGTCTTATTGCAGAAGCCTATTCCGGTGTTGTAGTGTAAGTTGTGCATATCCTAGCTATGGGAAGGACCTCATGGGAAAATTCATATATTTTCCTAGAGCACATAGAGAACCCCTTCCAAGAGTTCAAGGTTCACGTTACGATTTTGAGTAGCTTTATCGGCTTTTATTGCGAAGTGGTTTGAAGACATTATTCCTATAACTACATTTACCTCATTAAGAAGGTTACTAAAACATGATGAAAGAGAAGATTGTAAGGATTAGTATATTATTGCAGCTATCAAAATTGTAGTAATTTTGGCAACTGTGAATTGTATGTGGTGGTTATGTTCTCGAAAGGTGGATATGAAGTGGTGCCCTTAGTGTCCTATGGTGATTCCTCCTTACATGACTGACTTCTGTCACAATATTTTGTGAATAAATCCTTGACTTATTTTTATTCCTTTCATCTCATTTGTCTTTTGCTGAGGAACTTTCCTCATGTTGTTGGGGCTAGTATATTTTGGTTATTTCATATGCCTGGAAATAGTCACCAAATTCTATATTTTTATGACTTCTGATGCATTCTAACCATTGGAATTAATGGATATCCCATTAGGATTTAGTTTTCTTTTAGTTCTTGGTAACTATTCCAAATATTTTTAACTTGTTGGCCAGTTTTATGTTTGTGACTCTACCTAGTTCTTTTAAGGATCCTTGACAATATGTACAAAGGGGGAACACCAGGAAGGACACACTATAATGCGCCTTTTAATAAAGATGTGGTGCAGGTCAGTAGCTAAGTGGGAGCATGTTGAGTTTAGTTGTTGTCTAGGAGCCTAGATCAAAAGTTTCCCTCGTGTGGGAGTTTCTCCCAGCATTGAATGTTATTGGTTAAAGCATACCAAGGAAGATAGGACATTAGTTGGTTTACAACATTAATCAAATAGTTGGAGGTTGAGTAGACCTCATTTGGAAATAATATCAATCAGTGAAGAAATGCCACTTGGGTTTAAGTCCTTTTATGGCTTACGTGAAGGTGTATGAAACTTTCTTTTCCACCAAGGATTTAGCATGTATGCTTAATTGGAACCCTCCTTGATTCCATGATGTATTTTGGAAACTAGGAGAACTTCCTCTTCTTAGCATGGTTTGATGGATTGTTAGGAGTGACTTAGACCACTTGGAGTTTCAATCCATGTGGTGGGTCTTGAGGGACTTGAATTTGGTGGTGATTACACCCTTTTTGGTTATGTTTTAGTCATGCTATCTTATCAATTAAGTTGTTCTCTTTGGGAAGGCTCCATGTTATTAATTGGGGGACACTAGTGGATGGATTGATTTGTGGCACTAGTACATTTGACCTAGTTTTTCTACCAAAATTTTTGACCAAAAAATAAAAAGGTTTTGCTTGGTCGGATTATATAAGGAAAACTTTGTTTTTTTTAAAATTTATGCCTGTGTTTGTCGAAATATCGACAAATCCCATGGTGGTCAAAATTTTGACAAACACGGGCATAACTTTGAAAAAAAGGGTAATTTCATTTCTCATTTCTTTATTCTTGGCTGGCGAATTAGAAGGGCAGCGTGCGCATGAAGGAGATTGAGTGGCTGAAATGACTCAAGGAGATTAAGCTTAGAAACCTTAACCTGAGGTTTTTGGAGGTTTTTCATTCTTTCTCTCAACTATTTAATTTACTAGATACCCAGTCAACATTATCATTTTCTTTGAGACTTATTTACTGTTTGATTTATGCTTCGCGACTGGTTTTACACCTCTTGATTGCATACATTTGGGTTTTACACCTTCTGATTGCATACATTAGGGTTTTACACCTATTGATTGCATACATTTTCATATCCTACTATAGTTGAATTCCTAGAATTGCACGACTCTAGCCAAGCCATCTATGTTTGATTTGCATAAGATTTCATGGATGACTGTCCCCAGTTCCAAAGCTCCAACTTGACCACAGGCAGGGAGTATGCTAGCAAAGGTTGAGGAGTCTGGCTTTACATCCACCAGTTGCATTTGCTTAAAATTTTCTAATGCCTTTTCAACAAACCCATTTTGAACATATCCTCCAATCATGGCAGTCCATGAGATGACATCTCTTTGAGGCAATCTGTCAAACAATTTACATGCCTTGTCTATGTTTCCACATTTAACATACATGTCTACTAAGGCATTGACAACTAAAATATTTGATAAAAATCCCCCCCCATTATGCTTTGATGGATGTCAATGCCTTGTTACAAAGCTCCCATTTTGGCACAGGCTAGAATGATGCTTGCAAAGGTTGTGGAAGAGATATCATACTTAATGGAGGAAAGACACCAAGAACAGGGGGATGGAAAAGAGGAAAAGACATAATCTACAGTGATCACAACCTATAAACAACACATGGATCTATCTTGTGTCCCTTCAATTATATATTTACTCACTCTTAGACTATGATCCAAATAGGAAGTATTGACCACAAAAGAATATAATGAATATAATTGGGAATGTTGGATGGAGATGAAATACATATATAGAATTATAAAAAGGAAGACCATTCTTAGAGGTTTCATTGTTGAAAGGGATTCACTCAATATTGGATGTTGCTGGTGAATATATATGGTGAGCTAGTGAGGGTATACAGAGTTGAATGTCATGACCCCACATAAATAAGAATTATAGAAGCATTTTGATTATCCCCTAAACATGATTATTGGGAGTGAAATGGACAATGTTTAATGTTTATATAAAGAGAAAGGAAACATAAGATTTAGGATCATCACTGGTAGAGTCAAAATAAGTATTTTCAAATAATTAGATGAAAAGGAAGAAAATGAGTGTATAATAAAAGGGATTTCAAGTCAGACAATGTAATATTCATGTAATAGATTACCATAATAATGTAATCCATGTGAGCTCAGGATAATCTCCAGCCTATAACAATATACTATTATCAACTTGAGAATCATACTAGACTTATTGTTGATAGTGTAATCCTTACAAATCAGTCTCCATTAATAAAAAGCAATAGACACTTACATAGGTTGAATTCTCCAATCCACCAAATTAGCCAACTAAGAATATTAACAACATACCTATTTGTGAACCATATTCAATACAAAAGTTTAAAACAATTAAAGAACTACACACAAGTAGAAAGAAGTCTTTGCAATTAAAGTTATTGAATTAGCCCCAAATCTCCAAGGAGTGTACTGGGGACATTACAATGGTACCTTGTTCCAAAGCTCCCATTTTGGCACACACTGGAAGTATGCTGACAAAGGTTATGGAATTTGGATTTACATCTACCAATTGCATTTGCTTAAAAGTTTTAAAATCCTTTTCAACAAATCCAATTTGAATATATCCTGCAATCATGGCATTCCATGAGACCTCATTTCTTTGAGGCATTTTGTGAAATAGTTCACATGCCTTATCTATGCTTCCACTTTTGGCGTACATGTCCACTAGGGAAGTTGCAACCACAATATTTGGAGAAAATCCTCTATCCTTCATGCTTTGATGGATATCTATGCCCTGTTGTAGAGCTCCCATTTTAGCACAGGTTGTAATCATGTTGGTATATGTGAACTGATTGGGTTCAAAACCTGTTCATTGCATTTGGTGAAACAGTTCGACTATCTCATGAGGATACCCATGTCTTTGGTATGCAAAAATAGTCATATTCCATGAGACGCTGTCTCATTCTTTGATATGGTCAAACACTTTAAGTGTGCATCCACCAGGCTTCCGCACATGTCATACATGTTTATAAGCTTATTCTGAAACCTTGTAGAAAGTAAATTGCCTGGGAATGATGAAAGAGTGAACGTTTTTTCTTTGTGAAAGGGCATTTTTGAGATTGTAGGTTTGTGACAATTGAAGATATGAAAATAAGGCTCCATCGGGTTTTTGTGTAGTGAGTAGAATGTGTAGGGCTTCCTTCAACCATCCCTCTTTACATAATGGTTTGAGATTGATGTGATCTATGGATATCAATAACATTGTATGACTATTATTCAATTGACCATAATGATATTACAAGTAAGCCGGGAAGCATTTCCACTCTCACTCACTGACCTGGTTCCTCATTGTATAAATTATCTCTTTCAAAGCAATGGCTGAATTTTACTGTTGAGGTTTTTGTTCAAAATGCTACTACAACAGTGGACCCTTCAAAACATATTCAACTTCCATTTCTACTGTAAACCATTTTGAATAGGGTTTCTTCTAAATTTGATGACATCAAACCCTCCTGTCCCACTACCAACAATGGAAGAAATCCCCCAATACATGCATTCATTGAGTGTTCTTGTTTAAGAAGTGGAACTTCCATGGGGAGAGACTCAATCTAGAAGCTTGCATATTATGATGTTGGGTTTCAGATGATAGTATTTTACTGATGATTTTAAGGGATGTTGGGTTTTGGATGATAGTATTTTGTTAATGATTTTAAGGGACGTAGTTAAGCTTCCTACGAAATGTACTGTTGATCAAATTTTAAAAATTGGAAAACACAACATGAACTTTTCATCATCTATTCTTCATGATTTGCATATTTCATAGTTGAAAACCATAATAAAATTGTAAAAAAATTGTTGTGTTTTCGCAAATCGAAAAAAAAAGTTTGACATTTTTTGGTCTTTGGTGTGTTTTGTAGGGAGCTTAGTTGCCATCGATTTAAGGGGGACAAGTTTATTTGAAACTAATGAAATAGTATTAGTCTCTTGAAAGTCCCCATTGCTTTGGAGATGACAATTTGATTTCCAATTAGTGGAGGGATTATTAGTTTGTTGAAATGGTTGAGATGAAGTCTTATAACTCTATGAGCTTTTAATTGAGTCTTATAACTCTATGGGATTAGGATTCAGGTGCCCTTTATTGTGAGCTCTAATATTTCTAAGGTCTTCTCCTCCCAGATTGTCTATACACCAAATCATACAACCATGCTTGAAAACCAGTGTTTTCACGCAACTTGGACAGTGTGACTAATAGTTTGCTTTCTTGGAAACCAAAGAATCTCACCCAATCTTCTACTTTGACTTGGGGCTTTTATAGACACGTGTCTACCTCTCCATGAGCTTTTAGTTGAAGCAAGCAATGCATTCAACTCATTGTAATCTCCTTGCAATGCTCTTCCATCCCTAACCGTGCTCAACCAGCTCGCCTAGGGCATCATTGCATTCAAAAAATGTATTATTCATTCTGTTAACATGTTATATAAGAAACAATAATGAAGCCTATCATGATCATATAGGTCTTATAGAAATAATGTAAAGAAATACATATAGATCTGACAACTCAAGCCATGTTCAAGGTATAAGAGAAATGTTGTAGTAGGATATCAAATGAAAGAAAACTCTGATTCCAAAGCATAATCATGAGTATCAAATATTACAAGACAATAGTAAGACATTTCTATTATAGTACACTAACATCAGTCACCATGAACCACAATGCTCATAAAAAGAGTTTTTAGCCTCAAAATACAAAACTATGTTATAGTGCTATGATGGGAATATATCAAAATATGTCTTGTCATTAATTAGAAAAGGAAGATCTTATGTCATGGTGTCTATTATAGGTCACTATTATAAAAAGTTAAATGTATTAAATCACAAATATTTTGAGGGAAAGCTATAACAAGGAGTAAGCCCAAAAAATAGCTATACAAGGTGCATTCTTCAGTTACTTGCATAAACAAGTCAAAGATGCAATGGATCAGTAGCATTCCATAAACAAAGAAATCAAGATTCCATAAACACGGTTCTCATAGTCCACCTAACTGTTGATCTAGCACTGCACTAGACCATAACAACCATGTGAAATGATGAGACACCAGCATGGATTCGAATGATGGTTCTTTGGAAACCGTTTCAATACATACTCAAGGATCAACTTAAATTAAACCAAATAGGGACGTTCGTAACCTCCTTTTGAACTTAGGCTGCAACCAATACAAAATGTACATCACGGTTTCTTTGAAACTATTTTGATTTTAGTGCTTTCAAACATTTAGAAATGTAATGAAACTGAATACTATCAAGATTGATACATTGTTCAATGGTAACTCAAAAAGAAAACCCGATACACAAATAAAAACTATTAACTTCTTCACTAAAACCTGACACCAAGATAAACTAATATCCAATCAAAATAGAGATCTTCGAAAATGAAATGCAAATGATAAAGATTTTGATTGCATCTTAGATCTGAAACATTGTTTAATCTAATTTGGATTTGTTAGAATTGGTCAAGAATGTAAGAATAGAGAAATTGCAAATGAGAAAGTAAAGAACCAGGAAATTTAAATGAGATGTCTTGGACCCAAGAATGAATTCTCTGCTGCCCTTAAGGAATTCATTGCAGCCTTGGGAATTCACTGTTGCCAAAATGTCAATGTGATGGTGGGCAGTGTGTGTTGAAGACTTCACGGACATAGAACAACCCTGGATGATAATTTTGGTGCTGCCCAAATAGAAAAAAGGTTGCTAATGTGTATATATTTAATGTTTCTAATGTAAATATTATTCATTATATTATAAGAACTAATGTAGACTAGGCATCACAAGGAAATAATGGCCGTGGATACTTTAGTTGGGTTGATGACAACTCATCTGCATCTATCCACCCATATCCACTTATCCGCAATGAAGGATTTGAGTGCAAAATGTGTCAGGCTAGGGCAAATGCCGAAATTATATTTTTACGATGTCTTCTCTGTATTGTAATCACATATCTTTGTTGCGACCATATGCGGAGATGAGCTCAGGAATTAGTCAGTTTAGTATTTTCATTTTGTAACTAATATTTTAATATGGATATGGCGTAACTTCTCTTTGCCTCAAGTGTGCATATATATGGTTTACATCTTTTTTTACAATAATTCTTCATGTTTATGGGTCAGGTGAGCCCCAATCTGCTATCAATCACATGATTTAATGTATAGTGTTTTCTTGGTTATTCCATTTGTTCCTTGATACATCAATTTGACCACACCCACTCCACTTCACGTGGATGTCTTTCAAATAAACTCCTAACTCTAATAAACTGACTGTAACTACTAACTAACCTTATAAAACAACAACAGCTAAGAACGATCACTTGCCAACATCTACTGAATACAAGGTCCTTGAGAGATTAATCAATCATGATGAGTGGATGAGGATGATGAGATGGGGGAAGTGGAGTTGAATCCTGATGAAAAGGAAGCTCTGGCTACAATTAGGAAGAAGAAGAAGACACTTACCATTGAACACAAATTGAAGAAGAGTACTGCGGAGAGCAGGTCTACCATACCAAGGAAGTTTGACAAGAACAAGGAATATGGCTTAAACAGAATGGGAAGACATCTTTCTAGCCTAGGCTTGGATCCTTCAACAACTAGCTTCATAATAAATGAAGCAGATGAGAGCTGAGCAATTAGCTTCCCAAGAAAAATCTCATAAATGAACTGTGTGTACCCCAATTCCTATGCCTTCTGCACATACCTAAATGATATATTTGAAACAAGGGTAAATTTAGCCTTACCCTTGTTGTTTCAAATATATCATTTGGGTACGCACAGAGGGAACATGAATTGGGGTACACATAGTTCATTTATGGGATTTTTCTTGGGAAGCTAATTGCTCATCTGTCATCTACATTATTATGAAGCTAATTGCCGAAGGATCTAGGCCCAGGCTAGAAATATGTCTTCCCAAACACATAAAAAACAAGCACATAAACATGACAACTGAGAAACATAACTGTAGATTTCACAATAGCTGAGAAACATAATTGTAGGCATCATGGTCACAATTTTTTGGAGACAACGTAATTGAGTTGTATACCCAGACGATGGAGAGCAACTTCCGCTCCTCCGATTCCAAGTTGACATTGCGGGATCCAAAGACCATAGATAAGGAATAAATTTAGAGAGTGGAGGAGGGCCATAACAACCAAAATAATATAGGATGAACCTCAAGTTAAATGAGGCAACTGCAAACATTTTAATAGATTTTTATTATTAAATAATGAAATTTGCATATACTAGTGTTCTAAGCCCCCTCATTACATGATTTATTATTGTAAGCCCCCTCTAACTTATGCATCTAGAAAATGAAACTACAACCTATTGGGATTGAGACAAACCTTATAAAAAAACATCATCTAAGAAGGATCGCTTGCCAACATCTATTGAATACATCTGTTGAATGCATATGTTGCTCACGAATACAAGGTCCTCTAATAGATGTATTCAACAGATGTTGGCAAGCGATCCTTCTTAGCTGTTGTTGTTTTATAAGGTTTGTCTCAATCCCAATAGGTTGTAGTTTCATTTTCTAGATGCGTAAGTCAGAGGGGGCTTACAATAATAAATCATGTAATGAGGGTTCTTAGAACACTAGTATATGCAAATTTCATTATTTAATAATAAAATTCTATTAAAATGTTTGCAGTTGCCTCATTTAACTTGAGGTTTGTCCTATATTATTTTTGTCATTATGGCCCTCCTCCTCTCTCTAAATTTATTCCTTATCTATGGTCTTTGGATCCCGCAGTGTCAACTTGGAACCAGAGGAGCAGAAGTTGCTCTTCATCATCTGGGTATACCACTCAATTACGTTGTCTCTAAAAAATTGTGACCATGATACCTACAATTATGTTTCTTAGCTATTGTGTCCCAAGACCCCTTATGACCCTTTATGACCCTTTACGATCCCTAAGAATACATCTTAGAGGTCTTAAAATGTCGTAAAGGGTCATACGAGGCTCCTAGGAGGGGCCAGATGAGCTTCCACCTTCACGTGGTTGGCCCTGTTAAGTATAGAATGTTAAACTATTCTCAAAACAAAGAGAAGCTCAATAATTTAAGGTCTCAGTCCATAGACAAATTAAATTAGACTTACTATCCAAATTGGTACATTGATGAGAATCAATGATGGGCCGAAGTTTTTAGATTCTGAGAAGACGTATATGTAGTGGAGGCCAGAAAGGATTTTTGTGGAGATTTTATAGAGTGGTTATATACATACGAGGGTTTCTAGATTAAGTACCAGTGCAGAGATGATGATTCAGTAATCTGCGTCTATAAAACCTTCACAAATATGTCCTCTAACAATTCTGTGCATATTGACTGGGTATACAACTCAATTATTGGTTATTGAAAGGACATTGTGCACTCGAGTAGTTTAAACTAATCCATTATGGATTTTTTGCACATGGTATCAAGGGTGAGAATTTTTTTGTTACAATGGAAAAGCTTATTTAATGGGAATCAATTTATTTAAGAGGGAGAACTCTTTATTTTATGGATCCAATCTTAATGAAAAAGAATATGCTATATTAGTATTTGTGTTTAGACTCAATATTGTTGTGACTTAATTTCTCAATCTAGTTCAAATCATATCATATCAAACTATGCTATTAAGCCTTTGGTGTCGTTGTGATCTTTGGATATATGAAAATTCCTATGTCAAGAAAGTGATTTATCTTTATCTTAGTTTCTGTAGTATTGAAAAAAATGAGTGGGTTGGACATTAGTGGTGGATCTATTGTCTCTTATCATTCTTCATAGTCCCTTTGTTAGTTATTCTTTCTTGTAACTCGCCTTAATCGGTGTGCATATATTTGACAACAATCTTTTCCATGGTTTTTCCCTTTACAAGTTGTTCCACATAAATCTAGTATTTCTTGAGTTTATGTTTGCTATTATTTTGAGGAAAGAATATGTACAGGTGGAAATAAATTGGGAGATTGGTTTTAGATATAATCTTTAAGTATTATTTTTGACATAGTTGTAGATTGCTTAGTCATCTCCTATGAATGTCATTGAAATATTGTGAGGCTTATTCTTTCTTTTGTTTAGACTCAGGAAAATCTTTAGAAGTGGAAAGTTTTATTGAAAGGTTAATGACCTCGAGAAAGAATATGTTTATGTGAAATAAGACAGAAAATGTGTGACTATTTGTAAACAATAGGGACATAATATTGTTGTGCTTAATTTGATAATTTTTTTTTAGAAAGTTTAAATTTTTTGTCGCTTTTGCGACGAAAAAAGAATAGAAATATCGACGAGAGTGCTATATAGTTGATGTTTATTCTGACAATTTCTAGTCACAATTTTGACGACAGTCAACGACTCTTCCGACCAACATTGGTCGTAGAGATAAATGATATAGGCGATAATTATTCCAGGTTGAAGTGATTATTTTGATGTTGTACATGTCGATAATTCAACCACTATTTACGTCGCAATTTTGATGGAGGTTTGATGTGTTGTATTATCGACAAAATTTTTTTGACAACCGTTATGGTCAAGTGGTCGACCAATTTGTGTCTAAAAATTGACTAAACCTCGTCAAAAAACAAGCTAAAATTTACTAGTGTGGTATCCTTGGGCTTGAATTGAAGGTAACTAATTCTTAGGCTTTTTTTTCATCTAAAGCTTGGGGTTTGAGGATGAGTGTTGTAAGGTCATCCCTTATCCAAACTCATTTTCCTCCTTATGGTAGGACTAAGATACTGTGGGGTAGAAGACCCTATTCCACAAGGTTATTTGTCTGATCGTCATTATGGAAACATAATGATCCTACTCTTGGAATTATTTTTAGGTACTTTATTTATCCCTATAAATGGGAAGGGTGCATTAATGGACCTCTAATTTGTAAAGCCCTTTCTTGCAAGAGGAAATACTTTGAGATGTGCCCATGGTAAACTTGAGTAGGATATAGCATCTCTTAGGAGAATGAAATGTTGGTATAAGGAATTTATTCCTTGTTCCTGAGTTGATAACTTGGAGCTCTTGGAGTCTCAACCTTAGAGATATCTTGGGGAGAAATGTTAGACTTCAGGTGCCTCTTGGTAAAGTATTTGAGGTATAGTTACACCTTTTATAGTGAAGAAATTATGTATTCGTGCTCTCATTTTTAAGTTGGGACCACGATCATAGAGCTTTGTGAGATTTTTTGACACTCTCTTTTGTAGAACGAATCCCTTCTACATTTGTCAAACCGATTGATCAAATTTTTGTGATGGAAGGCTGGTAAGTATTCTTGTTTCTAGGATAGTTGGATTGCGCACGTATAATGTTTCCTTCAACTTGTCTTGTTGGCTTCTAGGAGTAAGCCTAGTCCTTGGGGGGGATGATGTAGTGCCTCCCTTGTTTTCCTCCTAGTATGAACATCATGATGGTGTGGTTTCAACTTTCACACTCTTTGGGCATGATCATGTAGGTCCCATGTGAGGGTGGACCGCTAGGAGGATCTTATGTTTGATCATATTTTTGATGTCTTGCATGAACTTGGAGATGTTGGGTGAGATCTAGGATCATATTCATGTGATCCTTATAGATAGGGATGAGGCGATCTTGAGTGGAAGTAACTTTTGTCCATATTATGTTTTATGGTGGCATCATGAGATGCACCTAGTTCAGGTTTGTCTTGTGTTAATCAAGAGGTTATCATTGGGGTCATGACAGATGTATTGAGGGACCCTACCCCGGTCCTGTCATTGTATTTCTTATTTTTGCATTGTAGACTCAGTATTTTGAAATGTCATGTTGATGCTTTATGGAGTTAGATTCTGTTGGACAAGGATTTGATCTCACGGTTTTGTGACATATTCTTCTTCGTATTGCTTGTGTATTCATGTCAATGTTTTTAGGATGGACTATGTTTGCTTAAGGGCTAAATGAATTCAACTAATTTTATTATTATAAATAAATTGAGTGCATGTTTTGAAGGATTTGAATGGGAATCAGGTAATTTAAATGATAATGAGATGAGATGTAAATTCTAATGAAGTAAATGTTGTTTCCTTACGTATGTATTTTCTAGTAGAAAATGTAGTAGGAAACGTGTGTAGAGCCGTGAATTGAGTAGGTAGAATGTACCCTTAATGAATATTGAAATGTTACTATTGGATATGAATGGCTTACATAAATGACCATTTGAGTTTATATTATGTTGAGATGTGAATTTACAAAAAATCAATTTTAGGTCTTAATGTTAAGAAATAAATTCTAGATATTATGTTTTGGTTATTGATTCAAGAAATGTAATTCGAAGTGATTATGAAATTAATTTAAATGTTCATATTTTCTTGATTATGAAAGGTTTTTTTGGTATGCTTGTGAATATTGTATTCCTAGAGATTTCATGGTGAAGGAAATTAACAATGGATAAGTCAAAATTCTAGAATGTTGTGAAAATTGCAAGTTGATTATATGATGTATTTTATGTGGATGATGATTTAGGATATATTTCCATGCTTTCATTTCTAGGTCTTGATGTTATGGTATTTGATGAATTATTTAATTTTGAGTATTATGTTTTAGTTTCATGTTGATGCAAGAAATGTTTATGTGACATGAACCTGGTTAATGAATTAGGTTATTTGATATATACGCGTTCTTGAAATAACTTCTTAGAAATTAAGAAATGCATTCTTGAGATTAAGTGAATTTGATGTGATGTTGTGTAGATGTAGTTAGATTATATAATATATTTTTATGTGATTATTAATTATGTATTTTTTTACGTATATATGTCATTTGATCTTTCACGAGCTACTGATATTTTTACCTAGTGTGCAGGAAATTGACCATGAAATTAAAATGAGGGGAAATTAAAGATGGATGCATGTGAAAATATTGTTAATCCAAGGTTAACTCCAAAGGGAGAAATAACCTCGTTGTTATGTACTAATGTTGTAAAAGTAATGTTTGAATGTAAAATAATGTTGTGTTATTTTTAATTTATATTTATGTCTACTTGGCATACCATGTGTGTAGTGATGTGTTGTGACTTTATGTGGTGTTAATTGACATATGCATATATGAGTTGGCATGGCCAAGTAAATTATTTATTCATTGTTTCCCACCTTTGAGTCATGTTGGAGATTCCCAAGGTTAGGTATCTTGGTTGTTGAGCCTTGAGAGAGAATCTTATTTTAAATTTTTGTGGGTCAACTCTTAGTGGACTTTTGAGGGGTTAAATGTAGCCCTATGGGTTAGTTAGGGTTAAAATGAGATAACCCCATAGGTGCACTTTGGGTTGGGGGTCAAATTTTGACCAATAAAATATTTTTGTCTGATTTTTACCTCTTCTAAAAATGCCTTTTTAGAATGTGACGAAATTGGGAAGTGTCCCATGTCTTCCTCTCTTGCAATTTTGAATTTCCATCTTGTTGGAGAGAGAACCCGTGGATAGTGTGTCCAATCACCTTTGAGGTTAGGTAGGGTTTTCCTTTTAGTGGGAAGGAGAGAAATTTGGTAGGTTGATTTCCCACTCTCCAATTTTAGAGACTTCTAGTGGATTTAGTAGATTTTTGGTGGACTTAGCAAGGGAAGGCTTGTAGGAAGGGAGCTCTTCTCAACTTTCATTGCCATAGCTTAGAGAAAGGTTGGTGCCCTTTCATGGAAGACCTATTTTATTTACTTGTATGTGTATGAAAATTTTTGTGTGGTGTTTGTAAATGCATTTGTAAAGCTTCAAGTTAGTCTTTTATGACTTTTTGCATAAGTGTAGTTTGTTGGTTGTCTTTGTGTTATTTTTTGTTGTTGGGGTGTGCAAGGCTAAACTCACGCTTAGGAGGGAAGAGAGCCTTGAGGGTGAATGGGTTTAGTTGGGAATGCCCATTTAGTGTAGAGTCCTTCCTCATGGAGGAGGGGGATAAGACATGGATGTATGGGCTTCATGTTACCATCTTATCTTTGTATCTACTTATTTGGGGGTCATAAGGGTTGTTTCATGTGTATGGAAAATGAAAAGAGTGGTATTTTTGTGATGGCCTTGTGAAGGCAATTATATATGGGTTTTGAGCCTTGTTGAAGGCATGGTAATATTTATTTTATTGCTTCTCCTACTTGGGTTCATTTCCACATTCACCCCTCTTATGGGTCCAAGGTGACCCATTGTGTAAATCCATGGAAATAAAATTTAATGTAAAAAATGTATTTTCTAGTTTTTGAATGTGTATGTGATGTTTGAGCATGTTTGTACCCACATCCATCTTTAGTTCCCCAAGCTCAAGGGTGGCCATGTAATGGCCTAGGTTGGGAGGTGAGCCTCCATGGTCAAAGTGGTTTTTTATTTGCATATTTCTAAATGGAGAAGTTGTTGATTTTTTTGAAGAGAAAATGATTTATGTCATTTCTTAGTTTGTAGATTTTTATATTGTAAAAGGGCTAAAAGCCATGTAAAAAAAGAGAGTAGTGGATTAAAGGCCATGTAAATGCCTAAATGCATGCAATATGCTTGTAAAATGTGTGTACTTGAATGAGTAAAGTTTATCCAATTTACTATGTATTTCAAAGAAAGGAGAATGTGAACAAATTGATCTTGTATGCTTTTTGAATGCAAAAATAACTTACTGATTTTGTTTTCCATTTGCAAAGAAAAGTTAGATTTCCTTTATGAATGAATGCCTTTTCCTATGTAGACAATGGTTACTTTATGCATTCAATAGAAATAAAAATTAGTTTGTAAATCTTCATCTTCTTCTTGCTCTTTGCCAAACCTGCAATAACCAAATGAGAGATTTGAGTTTTGGTAGTTGTTTTATTCTTAGCCTAACCCTAATTTCAAATTAGGGCCAGGGCTAACTTTTTGGAGCTATTTAAATTTTAAATTTTAATTAAGTTTTCATTAAATTCTGTCTAAATTTTAATCTCTATTTTATTATAATTTAATGGTTGTTGACTTTTGACAGTCACTTTAATTTGAATTCTGATTTATTTATTATTTTTATTTTCATTGAAATTCTGAAAGAGATTCTTTATTTATTTAGTGAGATTTTGTTTGGATTTTAATCCATGTCTTATTTTAATTTAATGATTGTTGACTTTTGACAGTCACTTTAATTTGAATTTTGATTTATTTATTATTTTTATTTTCATTGAGACTATGAAAATATTCTTTTATTATTTAGTGGGATTCTAATATTTTGCTTTTGGATGCCATTTTTAATTTAATTTAAATTTGATAATGTTGAAAAATTAATAAATGGACCCTTATTATTTTTAATACTATTCTTGGAATTTGCTATTTTTTGAATTTAATAATTAATGCCTATTTCCAATTGAATACTATTTTTATTTTTATTTAAATGTTGGTGGTTAAATTTAATATTTAATTTACTAAGAATATTTTAATGTATTAATAGGTTATTCTAGGGGAAATTATTTAATGTCTTCAGATGGGACGTAGATAAATAACTTTCCCTTTGCCTAAATGATAAATTTAATATTAAAGCTTTATTATGGTTATTTTAATCTTTTAAAAATTTAATTGAAATTAATCAATTAACTTTGATAAAATTATGTTTTGGGATTAAAATAGAGTATTTTTTTGACTGATTTTAATAATAATCTTGTCGCAAATTATATTGAGGATTAAAATAAAACAATATTTTTACCTTGTTGTTGTAGTTTTCTTTTGATGTAGCCTTGTAGATATTTTATAGAATTCTAAATACACTCTTTTGTTGAATATTGATAGCATATATACACAAGTATATATGTATACATATATACACACATGTATACTTGTGTGTATACAAATCTTGAGACTTCCTTCATCTTTGTTCCATGCCCAAACCTGCAATGTCTAAATGATGAAATTAGGGTTTGGGCCATGTTTAATTTTTAGGTCTAACCCTAATTTCAAAATTAGGGTTAGGGCTGGCTTTTGGAGCCATTTTCTAATTTTGAATTTAATAATTATGTTTTTCATTTAATTATATTTAGGTATTTAATCCCTGATTATTTTAATTTAATGACCGTTGACTATACATAGTCACTTTATTGAGTTCTGATTTATTATTATTATTTTATTTTCTTGAGATATAAAAAAGATTCCCTTTTATTAATTATTGAGATTTTAAATATTTGGTTACTGGATGATTTTATTTAATTTATTTTAAATTTAATAATGTTGGAATATTATTCTATGGTCATTATTATTTTAATATTATTCCTGAGATTTATTATTTTTTAAATTAAATAAAAATAATGTTTATTTCTAATTGAACATTATTATTATTTTTAATATAATAGTGGTGGTAAAAATTAATATTTAGTTTGTTTATATAATTTTAGTAAATAATGGGTTATTTTTAGGGGAGATTATTTAATATCCAAGATGGGACCTAGATGAATATTTCTCCCTTAGCAATAAGGATAAATTTAATGTTAATGTTTTATATGGCTATTGTAATGTCTTTAATTTTATAAATGAGATTAAATAATATACCTAGGCAACTTTATGCCTTTAGTTAAAATAAACTAATTTAATTTAAAATACTTGAACATTAATATTTTAATGGGTAATATTCTGCAACCCTAGATTTCACGTAGGGTAATTTTCTTGGCCTTATTTTACCATTTTATTGTTGATGTTATTTTGAGTTTTCTATCCTAGTTAGTCACTCGGTTCATGATAGGAACCATTAAGTTTACTAATGCGATTGAATTAATTATTATTTTAATTAAAGCCTTTTTGGGAGTGTTGACCCAACCTTTGACTTTTTATTATTATCTAGTTTTAATTTTCCCTTCCTTTACCTCTTTTATTATTTCTCATTTTGAACCTTGTTAAGGTTTCTTAGAGACATAGTTAGGGTTTCAAGTTAACTGATGCAGTTAACACATAAGGGATGTTGACAAGCCAACACGTGCCATGATACCTCTTGTGAGTTAACTTGCATTAGGTTATGCATTCGTTCTTGTTGAGTGATCCTTAGTGTGTTGGCTTTTTATCCTTTATGTTTTTTAAAAAAATCGTTGTGTGTGTTTTGCCCTAATTTTTGGGCATGACACAATATGAAGGCATCCCCTCCACCTCCGTCAATGAGTCCCTTATGTCCTAGGGCTTATCATCAACTCTCCCTCCATTTTATGAAGATATTTCTTGTACTCAATCCACTAATCCCCCTCCATGTCAAGATCAAATTAATCCATCTTATGATCTCATTCCCTCCACTCCATTCCATGATATCCATCCATCTCAAGACCTACCCATCCCTTCCACTCCACCACATAATCCTCTCCAAATTCAAGATCAAAGTACCCCTTCATATTCCACTCTATCTCAAGATCTTATTATCCTTCCTCCTAATTCCCCTCATCATCCTAATCCTTCACAAGATCTAATCACACCTATCTAATCCATCCATGAATCCCATATACATGAGCTTGGTTCCTCTACCTCTATCCAACATGGATTTCATCAAGAGCTTATCATTACTCATGTATCTCCTCCCCATGGACTTGCATCTTGTTGTCAAAATAATATGTATCCCATTGAACAAAGAATATCTTAAGACGTTGGTAAAACTCCCACCCCTTCCATATCTGAAATCCATCCACATAAACTAAAATGTTCCCATTCTGCATCATCCACCTCTATTTTGGACCCTTATATCCAAAACTTCATTCCTTCCACATCCACATCCATTTTGAGTTGTTATATTCCAAAGCCAAACCCTTCATACCTACCATCCATTTTGGGTCCTTACATACATCCATATATTATATCCCACTAAACCACTCCATCACCTCAAATCCCCAAGAAAGATCAACAAAGGCACACATTCTTGAACTCCTTCCAACATTCACTCTTCATGATTCCATCGATAAAATCTTCATACCATCCAAACTCATACACTCATACCATGGATAATGGAAGCAATATGGATGCCAAAGCTAAAATACATAAAGTAAAAAATCCTTAAAAATCAAAGGATCAACATGTCCCATCCAAAAAACATGATCAAGAAAAGAAAAGTATGATCCAAAATAAAGAAAAATTTAAAAGGCTACAAAGGCCCAAAAAGAAAAATTCAAGAATCATATGGATTCCCAAGCCACTCATTGAAGAAATGCATCTCAAAGAGAAATCCAAATTGGAATCCAACTTTGCTAATCCAACAACTTCCTCCACTCATAAGACCTCCAATCTTCCATCTTCCAAATCTATTTAGGGTCCTTATGCACCCAAATCCACTATCCTAAGTCCATCATCCCCTTCACCTATCCCAAAATCCACATTTTATCCTCCATCTCCTTCACAATATCATCCTCCAATACTTCACTACCCTTCAAGGTGTGTTCCAATGATGTTCTTTTAAACTCCTCCATTAATTTATCCACAAGTCTTCCAAACTACCATCCGTCCACCTCCATTCATCGCTCACCCTTTCACCCCTTTATTCTAGTCTTTTGCCTAAATAATTATCCTCCATCCCCCAATCCATTCCATCTCCCTTCCCACCATCATCCAAAAATCTATGAGCATATATCCAAAGTCCTTTATTCTATATCAAGGGATACCATCCATGGAATTGGATGCTTGAGTCCTTCATCCATATTCTTATTATTGAATAATTCTTAAAAGGTTAAAAAAAATTTAAAAATTGTCCAATGGTGAAAACTTGGTAATAAGGTTCCTTTGATAAGTACCATGATGAAAACCTAGAAAACATTCATCATGTGTAATCCCTTCATCATTTTTCTCTTCATATTTGGGGGCCACTCCTTCTCCCTATCCATCCATTATATCTTCCTTCTAATATGCCTACCATACTCATCATATCTTATCCATTCTCCTATCCCCATCCCCTTGACCTCTACACTTGGCGACAAGCTCCATTCATACTATGCTACCCTACATATCCTCCAAATCCCCTATTCATGATCTTACCTAAGTTCATTATCCTCTCCTTTCCCATATTTGATCTTGAATATCCTATATATTTCACCCCTCCATATGCCCCTATCATATCCCCTACTCATTGTCCATCCACTATCCATTAGCCTATCTATTTACATCCTCCTTTCCCATGTATTTGATCTTGAAATTCTATCCATATCCTCCATTTCCTACTCCTTTTCATATTCATTTCCTCCATCCTATATCCATAATCCTATATAACTCCATCCTATTTTCCCAATGTCTCTAATCTTGCTTTATGAATTTCCTCCACACATCCTATATCATCCATATCGTCCATATCATTATCTCCTATCCTATTTCTTCCATCCATCTTATATCCCTTATCCATTCACCTTCCACTTTCATACCTTTTCTCTTGATAAAAAATGGAGGCACTAAAACACTAAGATATCCATGTAATCTTTGGAGAATATGAGCCTTTGTTTCTTCCTTGAGTATCCATTATACACCATCTTTCCATTTCCTAAATTACCATTCCCCATCTTTACCTCCATTTTCCTAACTCTAGTATGGGGCATCTCACTCCTTTGAAACATTGTCCATAGATCCTCATATACCTATTCCCCACCATCTAATTCCTCATATCCTATCCACACCCATTTTTTCCATCTATCTTCTATCCATAAAATCTGATCTCCATCCATCTTACCTTTTCCATGCCTTAGTTCTCCCTTGTCATTGGTCCCAATCCATTCTATTTGTACATCTAGTTCTTTCATATGAAATCCATCTATCCTATAATCTAATCCATTTATCCCCCTTCCATCCTTTTCAACCATATTTCAATTCAATTCCATCCAATTCATTTGTCCTTTCCATCTCATGTCTAAACCTTTTATTTTTCTTCCAACCTTTTCAATCCATCTTATCGTCCAATCTCATTTTATCCAATCAAGTTCCTCCTTCATCCACCATCTTATCCTATCCTTTCCAAACTCTCCTATTCCCCATCTAATCACATGCTATTCTAACCATTCTAATAATTTCAAATTGATCTTTATCCATCAACACAAGCTTTACACTGAACTTATCATAAACACTATGACAAAATGAGTTTTAACCTAGTCAATTCTAAGATCGAGTTTCCTAGCTACTTGTTCATTTCATAGTTATTACCAATGAATCTTCACTTTAACCAATCTTTCAATCTTGGCCTTTCAGGATGCATCCTTCCTATGTCATCTTATCAAATCCCTCATCATCCAATCCCATTCATGGAAAGAACTGTGGACCAAATGAGTTCTTGGTCATGAGGCCTTTTGTTGATTTTTATCTTTGTGTTTCAGTAGATCCTACTCACAATTGCCTTGATCTCCCATATCTCAGTATATTATGAAGGGTGTACAATGGAATATATGCTTTTTGAGATACGATCTATTTGTTGATACATTTGGTGCATTGATCATGGTTGTTCATACCCCACTGAGGGCAGAGTGTCTCACTCTTATAATGAGTGTTTTTGCATTGGTTCCACAATGATTGTTTGACCTATCATGTGCCTAAATCTATCATTCTGTCTAAGAGTCTAATCCACGCAACAAAATCATGTCATCCTCACTTTCTATCATATGATGCATACCTCCTATTGCAAAATAAAAGTAGGGTGTGCTCTCTAGTGTTGACATGATACTAATCCCATGAAATCCCTTTTTTATTTAGTTGGCACATACTTAAGTTTGCATTTATTTTAAGTTTATTTTTCATTTTTCATTTTCAAGCCTTCTTTTTATTCACCTTGTCCCTCATCCTGTGCTTGCATCCAAAAATTTCTTCTATCTCATCTAACGCTAGTCCTGTTTGGGGAATGTTTCCCATCTTTCCCCTTGTTGCCCCATTTTTTTTCACTCCACCCCCCCAATAATTTTTACTGAAAATTAATTTAAAAAATACAAAATCTTAACCAAACATTGAGGCAGGGTTTTTTTCGAAACTCATCGGCTTGCCCATGCCTATCACCTATTGGTAGACCCAAAATTGCCCCTCCAACTACTGCCTCTCCCTTATGTTTGCCATTTTTCTCTCCTCCCCTTCTTGGTTGTGGTGAAAATGAACTTTTTGGGGTCCCTGTTGGCCTTTTATAGTGGGCCTTTTGGTGGGTTCCCTTTCATACTTTTTTGCCATAATCTTTTTTTTCAAATTATGCAAAATCCTTATGTATCTTTTATTTCTTTTTCTTCCCTTTCTTCTTTTTTTCCCTTATTTGTTTTGAGAAAATTAATTTTTTATCCAATTTTCTTGAGGGGGCACATTCTCTCTCCATTGTTGTTTTGGCACGACTCTTGGGGCATCTCATTTTATTTTCTTTGATGCAATGCCAATTTCAACACCGCATCAGAGAGGGGTAAAATGTAGATACCTAAAATTGTCCATTCACATTAATATTAATTTTTATTAATATTTTCCATTAACATTATTGTTGATTTTTATTAACTATATTGTTATATTTATTTATTTATTTAAATTTATTTTAATTAAATAAATTAATTTTCCCTTTGTATTTAAATTTTATTTAAATACTATAATGTATTAAATTAAATTTAATATATTATCCCTCCATTTCTCTTTATAAAATAAATTTTATTTCTCCACTATCTTAAAGTTCTTCTAAGCATTGATTAAATTAAATTTATTTTAATTCAATCCTTTTTCCTTTTTCCTAATCTTTCTTTTTACTAACATTCCTATAAATCTTCATTAGAAGTTGGATTACCTCTAATCATGTGCACAATCACCTTTTCCAAGGTAACCACCTCTCCATATTTTTTCTCCTCCAATAATTTCAAATTCCTCTTTCCCTCTAAATGTGAAGTTTGACTTTTGCATCTTTTGCCTCTTAATCCTAGACACTCATTTCTTTTGCCTCTTCATCTTAGCAAATCCCCTTTTTCCTCTTAATTGTGACCAATCATTCTTTTGCTTCTTAATCTTGGCCATACATTCTTTAATCCATTCTATAAAACAAAGGCATCACTCCTCATTTAGTCACTTAGACATATTTTGAGACTTAGGCATTCTTAAGCACTTGAGAACCAAAGCATTCTTAGCATTTTCATTCCATAGTTGTTGCATTTTCATTATAGCTTAGATTACTTTCTTGTATTTTAGATTAGATTTTCTTTCATATTTTATCTTGCATCTTCATTCTTAGTTTAGCTTTCATTTGAATGTAGATTATTAATCTCTTGCATTTTCATACTTAGCAATAGATCTTGCATTTTGGATCATCATTTTGTGAATCTTGGGGCAAGTTCCTCATACTTGTTCTCAATTATTTACTCATCAATCATAGTGATATTTATTTTATTGTGTTGGGAGAGCACACCCACAAAAATATCTAAGAGAAAATCAAACAAGGTTTTGGATGCCCTTGTTTTAGCTCATTGGAGGTTGTAGTAGAAATTTAGTTGCATTACAAGTTATTTAGAATGTTTATTCTAACGTAAATGCTTCATATTTCTTTTGTTTGCATGCTTTGATTTGTGGTTCAGCTACAAGGATTTTGAATTCATACAACACCAACCACTAGAGTTAAACTACCTCAATACTGCTAAAAATAGCCATAATTGTCCCTCTAACCGATGGAAAAAATAAACTCTCCCCCTGATTGGAATAAAACTCAAAATAAAAAAAAATCTACCTCCTACCACCAAAAAATGAACTCCGTGAAAGCATGCAAGAATTAAAGATAACTCCAAGCCTCATAAAAGAACACCCAACAAATATCCTCCATTCAATCAAAATGCATGTGCTTATTGTTGGGATTATGGAAAGGTGAGTTATTGAGAGAGGAGGGGTGAATCAGTAACCTCAAATTTTTTTTTATCTGAATCCTTAAAACAATGTAATTCATTAACCGACTGACATGTTATCTTTTCATCCATTCATAACATTACTAAAAATAAGAAAATCTTTCTAATCTAACATGTAAACATCCATGAAACTTCATACATAATACACAAGTATTTTGGTATCGCATAAACCCTTGTTATAAGGTAAAAACTGTGGTGGGGATGACACCCAAAAAGCTTCACTAACTACAGTAATAAAGTTTTTCGGATAAGGCTACAATGTTTGATCACTTCTAATGATCTTACCCTATTATGAGTAACAGTAAAGACCTGTAAGGATATACTTGGTTAAAGGATTTAAGCAACATTGTTAAGTGTGCACTCGGTTAAGAGATTTGCAAAAAGACTTGTTGGGTCTACTCTGTTAAGAGATTTAAGTCTGCCACAATTGTTGGAAAGTAATAGTAGATTTGATATGTATGTAGCAACTTACTTTTCCTAATTTCAGATCTTATAAGTACTTAACTATTATCACCTTGCTATGATAGATTTCTTCTCTAAATTATGCTCAGTAGCCTTCTGATCTGATACTGATTCAATCCTTGAATGCTCTATCAAAAATTTAAATTTACAGCCCTATTTGATCTTTAGATGTCTATATATGCAGCTACTTCATGTGCAGTACATGTGAAAATGACATCTTGACCATTCTTATATCAAAATATTTTGACCTAATTAGGGTTATGACATCATCTACAAAACCTAAGATCTACGATCCAAATGGATAACCTAAAACATCATTACATAAGGATCATCAACCATTTAATAATTACATCTACATTTAATCTTCACCTCAATATATGTAAACCATTGTCTAGCCCAGTGTAAACTGTTTACCTTGTATTTTGTGCCATCACAAACTTTTATGTCTTTCGTGTATTGCTCGGTATATACTACATTCATCACTTGGTAATTTACTGATGCTCGGTAAATCTGAATTCTCAGTTATAACTGTACTTAGTGCTCGGTAATAATTTGGCTTGGTATATGTACTCGGTCATGACTATGTTTGGTTACTATGATATTCTTCATTGTGCTCTGCTCAATTACTATATATAGTGTGTTGACCAACTAGCTTGTTTGTTTCTTTTACCAACTGTATGTGTGACACTAATGAAAACATATAAACTAACATTCTCCTCCTTTGACATTAGTGACAAAAACACATATGTATGCCTCAATCAAAATTTTCAAAAATTTCAAAATTATATGCTCAAAATTTTAGACTCCCCCTGTCTATATGCCTTGGTAAGTATACTATATACATATTTTATCCTTTATAAGTATACATTTCTTCCCCATTTTGGGGTAATAATGCCAAAACTATATATATTTACATCTTATAAAAAATGTTTTGATGGGTTTTCTTCAAGTTGGCTAAGAGGTTTTCTCATTCCTCTTTCAAACTTTCTAAAGCAATTTGTTCCAATCCAACTTGGGTATGCATGTTGAATATATGATCTACTACTGATAGCTCAGGAGTAGCCACTACATCCTTGGCTTTCTTGACATGCCTCTGCATCACCTCAATGTGCGGTAACAACTCTTCTTGGAGCTTAGTTGTTTGATCCTTTATTTTATCTTTTTCTCTTATTAGCTCATTTCTTAACCCATGCATATGCTTGAATTTTTCATAGTGTAGTTTGAATGCATGGGGTTTGATAAGTAAGATTTCTACACTCTTCCACAAATCATCATCTAGCTTCTTAAGCTTCTCTTTTATCTCTGTAGTGAAATAATTTGAAGTGAAAAGCTTCTTCAAAGTGGTGAGTATCTGTTGAATGCAATTTTCTATTTCAGTGATAGTTTCAAATAACTTTACCTTATGAATTTCCATGGCTTGGCTGATTTTCTTTGCTATTTTGAACTAAATTTTAGACTCTTCTCTCTCTTCAATTTTATTCTAAGTATCAACATTAGGAAAATTGATGTACCTAATAAGTGTTACAAGTTGGTTAATGATGGGAGTTGCCTCATCAAAATTGACATCAGGTACAACCTACATTAGGATCTCTCTCACATCCTCAAGCACCTTTTTATATTTATTCTCCTACCTCAACTTCTCTTGAGCTTCCTTCCTTGTGCATAATTCTCCATAACATTTGAAAGCTTCAGGGTCTAAGTTTATTGGGTCACATGAAGGTATCTCTATGACTTCATCCAAGCTGACCAGACCTTTACCATGTTTCTTCTTCTTTTTCATCTCCTTCTTACTGGATGTAGGGGATTACTCATATGGAACTAGAGCCTTCAAATCTAGATTTGACTGTGGTTTCTTAGTGGAGACACTTTCCTCCCTTTCTTTCCATTTTTCTATTCCCTCAGTTTGAGGTCCTTGGGCTTCTGGTCTTATACCTATTGTAGAATCATCTACATTTGCTTCTATTTTAGCTCCCTTGACTTTTGCCTCTTTTGTTTCAGGCTTGATGGTCTCTTTGTTTCCTTCTTCACCCTTCTCTTTGGTAGAATCCATCAATTTCTCAGGTGTTGGGTCCTCGGGTTTCTCTTGAGTAGCAATATCTATGGCTTGTACCAAAATCACTAAGTTACCTAGTGTTTGTACTGTAGCTTCCTCAGTAGTCTTTTCTTCCTCTGTATTTTTGGTAGTAGCAGTAGTAACATCATCATCTTCCTTTGCTTCATCATCATGATCACCTTCAACAATATCTTCAATTAATATTTCTTCATTCCGGTAAAGACTAGCTACTCAGGTGTATCCTCTTTCTCAGTGTAGCCAGTAGGATAAATGTGTATTGTCTCTTCAAGTGGCCTTTGTGTAGTAAAATTGACATCATCAAAATGTACACATTTTCCTCTCGCTTTGACATCTTTCTCAGGAATAACTGCTAGTGCAGTTTGTTCCACTTCTTCTTTGGACTTCAAAATTTTAGTCCATTTCTCTTTACTCTCTTCATCAAATTCTTCAAGTTTTCCCTGTAGAATGTTCATTTCTTGACCTTTCATTAAAAACTTATTAGCATATTGTGTCATCATTTCATCAATATTTTCTACGGATAAATTTGGCATTGCTAAAATCAATGATCTTTCCCTCATCATCTTCTTGGTATGCAAGGCATAAGTCCATCTTGTTGATACCTTATCATATAACTCTTTGGGAATATAATTTGAAAATTCAACTGGTAATATTTTAAATTTAACCATCATGATGATAATTGCTTCCTCCAGTTTATCCTAATCCTTTGTAGACATTTACATACCGATTTATTTTAGGGTGAGCAATTCTTCCTGTTTCTTTTATATTCTTTACCATCTCATCAATTCATTGTCTTGTTTACAACTACCTTAAATTGACTATTATCCTCCTCATCAAAATCTATGTCATCCTTACCTCTTATTAATAGTCTCCTCTTCTTGGGTACCTCAGTGGATGCTTGAGTGCCTCTCTTCTTTTGATATATCTTTGTCAATGTTGGCTTTGTAATCTTTACAACTCCACATTTAAAAGGTGGGGAAAAACCTGCATAGGATCTTCTCCTGGCTCGTGTGGGGGTCTTGGCTTGTTTCCTATTACCTTTTGTTTCCTTCACCGGTTCTTCTTGAATTTCCTTGTCTGACTCGGTCTCTTCATCATGTGTCTCTTCATCATGTTCACTATTACTGATCTACATTTGATCCTCGGTTGCTTCTTCAACTAGCTTCTCTGCTTCTTCATCATTACCAAATTGTTTTTCCAAAGTTTCCATCATTTTATTTGATTTTCTACCCACTTTTACTCTGACCATATCCATCTTGATTCTTAGCTTTGCCTCCTTGTAGGTTCCAAACCTTGTTTCTTTCTTGTCTTTGGGCTCGTCCAAAATTTCCTTTATTGACCTAGATACTTGATCAATATCAAGTTTGTATCCCATAGGTGGTAACCATACAGTCCTTGGTTCAACTACCTTAATAAGAGTGGAATCGGTGTCCACTAGGAAAAAAATATCACCCTTTTACTTTTCTACTAATGGTGCAAGTATCTTGATTCTCTTATTCATTCTTTCTTTGAATTTACCAAAATAATCATTCATAACTTCTTCAAAGTTCTGACCTAAACTCTTTATAAAATCACCAATTTTCATAATAGCCAATTTTTTAACATCCCATTGAACATCGCCGATAGAGGGGAATGAATTTTTCAAGTAGATAAAGATACATACCAATAATGATCCAAACTTGCAAGTATTGGTCTTAGCAACTTAGATTGTCCTCATGTTTTCTTCAAGTTTCCTCAACCTCAGCTTGATAGGGTCTAACTGTAGTCCTTTCTTCACTATCTTGTATGCTATTTCAACATCACCGAAAGGAACGCTATTTGGTTTGCTAGATTGGAATACATTATAAGCAATTGTGTTTGCTCCAAATCTAGTTTCAAGGTCATGGATTGTGTTAATCCGCATACCTCTGCCATCCCATTCAACTCCTGTCAATTTATAAATTTCACTCCTTGATGGGTGCCTTAGGGATTTCACTTTATCACACATAGGATAACTGATGACCATATGAATAATTTCCTTTGAGATTTTAACTGGTTCATCTAGCCACATTTTTCCCTTGTGTACTCGACTGAGTACTATCCTGATCTACTGGGTGTTAAATACCTTCAGGAAGTGAAGGGCATTGGTTAAACCTTTGATCTCCAGATGAGTATGTTCATCCTTCAATTCACCTCCATGAAAATTTCTTGGTAAGTGGATTGCAACTCAAAATTGCCAATTTTACTAATCTTGCAGTGAATGTAAGACTGGATGTCCTGTACCAACAAAACCCTAGGAAGTATGCTCGAGAATGCACCTTTCTCATCAACTTGTGATGCGACCTCAGGGTGCAATTTATATTTTGGTTCTTCATATGTTGTAGTCTTAATCAATGTAACCTTCTTCTCACTATCATCTTTGGAGTGAACAATCTTTGATGAGGATGCCATCATAGATAACAAATTTAGGGCTTCGTGAAAACTGTATTTAAATAGCTTGGTTTTCTTTAGACTTACTTGAGTCACTTCCAAATAGTTTTTGAAATGCTCAAATCATTTTAGATAGCTTGGAATCTCTTTGCACAAATCTTACTCTTTTTTCTTTGGTTTCTCTCTGGTTCATTGTGTGAAAAAAATGAGTTGGATCAATGTGTATTTATACCTAAAAATATTTCCCGTTCAAATTTTTTTCATTAAATTCTTCACCAACCACAACTTGGTTAACAATAAAATATTTGGTTATCTCCTTTTGATACTCAACTCGGTGAATACTAACTTTTCTCAGTTGAATACGCAACTCGGTTAACCTTAACACTTTCACTGACTAACAAACTTTCACTTGGACATGCTTTTATCGACTATACACATTTCAAGTTCAAAACATGTAACAACCTAGTGCATCTTTATTCATGTTGATTTGGTATTCATGCAATAGGTATAAGCAACTATTATAAGATATAATTGATTAAAATTTAGTTCCCATACTTACTTGATTTGCTTAGGTGGAGGTGGTAAAATCATCTAACCCAAAGGATGAGGTGTTGTAATCACCTAAAATTGGGCTAATAGAACCTAAGGCCCTATTTTCCCTAATTCAGGATAAAACCCTAACTATGTTAATTTGATTCTTGATTATTGACATAATTCATTAAATTAAACAAATCAATTAAATCTCCTAATTCAAGAATTTTTCATCAAAGCATTAAGCAAAATTAATTTAATTACCTCTATGCCTAATTAATTAAATCAATCCATTAAATTTATGGCTAGAGTAATTAATTAAAAGAAATGAATAAATCCCTCTCAAAATGACATGTCACCGTAAAAGGGGACAACATACACACTTTGAACCAATGAGAGGTAATCACATGGATCACTCACATGGATCAAGCTTAGAAGCATCTCAACCACTCCTCATGGATGCATCCTAATCGTCCAAAATCTCAAGATTCTATAAAAGAGAATTTTCAAATCTTCAATTGGCTCCTAACTCTTTGATTTTGATAATAGATAATTGAATTCATGCTTTCATGTGCTCATAGCTAATTAGATAATCTCTTTCAATTTGGATAATTGTAATGAACTAATGGCTTGCATAGTTAATTTGGATGAATTTGATAGCTTTAGCTTCATATTTGCACATTCTAATTGAATCTCTCATACTAGCATTGCATTGTCACTATTTAGGATTAAATTTGAGAGAAAATTTAGAATCCTTTTCATACTTATGTTAGTTAGAGAGCAATAGGATACTTTCAATTATTACTTTCTTTTCTTATTTGATCTTTCTAACAATTGATGTAATGTCCTATTGAAGTGTTGTGTTGCAGATTTGCAAGTCAATAATTCACACACACATTTCTGGCACCCACCGTGGGGCAGAGCCCCAAATTTCTTCATTTTTCTACTAATTTTTGTCGTGTTTCCTTCTGCCAAGGATCACATTTAGGGCTTTTAATCACATCTAGGAAGAACAGTCACACCTCGCATTTCCTGGATCACATCCAAGATTTCCCAGATCGCATCTGGTTAGGTATCGCATTTGTTTGAATTTAGGATCGCATCTTGAGTCCTTTATTGCATTTGGATAATTAAGTCACTTCGAGAAAGGGTGTCACATTCAGTTAAATTTGGGATCGCATCTGAGGTTATTTGCTTGATTTTTAGATTTTCTAACCCCTAATGGATTTTTTTATTATTTTCTGTGATTTTTAATACAACCTAACAGTGGTTTGCAGGATGAAATGACATAGACTTTACAATATAAAACTACTAATGCTTGTATGCAGGTTGCCTAAAGGAAATCAACCAAACTTCATGCTTGTTTTTCTAGGAATATTAATACAATTTGAAATCAATTTGCAAACTAATCAAAGGATTATTCTCTTTTCCCTTGAGGAAAATCAAAAACTCAAAAATTAGCTTGCAATTTGGGGTCAAATTGGAGTAATTTGGTTAAATTTGCATTATGTGTCTTGGAGAGATAGTTTGAGCTAGGAGATTATGCTCTTCTCCTTCATGGAGAATCAAAAATCTAGATCTTAAGCTATTAATCTACTTTCCTTTATTGCATACCTTTAGAGGCCCTACCGGTTGAGGAAAAAAGCTCCTGGGAATGACCCAAGTGGGGAAAAGTCTTAAGCCGAATCTTCCACCCCACTATAAAATTTGACACTTCCTTGAGGTGAAATCCTTAGAAGACATAATTCACTTTGGCCTTGGAATCGTAATGATCTTTTTCCAAGGACATGCTTGAGATTTGTGTAGAGCGGGGCAGCTTAAATCTTTCTTGCGAGACTACACAATCTTGAGTACTCATAGGGATATAGGCCTCAATCCTGCTTGTGGGACTATGGGAGGTGGTTATGAATAGATGACTTCATTAAAATACTTAAGTTAGATGCTACCCAGATCACCCCCGAAAGGTTGTTATCACTTGTGCAAGACAAATAGTAATTTCCCCAAGACATTCACCATATCGAGCCCTCATTGATGTTACTACTCAGCTAATATGGGCTCCAATATCCATTGCATGTTATTAGAATGCCATATTTTGAGGAGTCTTTGAGTGTGTTCCTAAGTCAGTGAACAAGTGGTATTAATCTCTACCTATCACAAGGAAGGTTACGTGTGTTTGCATACAATGATTGCTTGATGTGTTCTAATTACAAATCTCAAATAAATCACCCCAAATGAACAAACACCAAGCATTTTTAAGCACCTACAAGTCATTGGAATCTGACAGAAAAGACCAATTTTTCCAAAAATCACTAAAACTTGCATTAGACTGTCTATCATAAAATCACATCTGGTATCCTGAATTGCATCCCGTATTTCATGTTGCATCTGGTCCATCTTGAGTCGCATTTGGTGTCTACCATATTTCCTGGATCACATCTGGTAACCACAACATTTCCTGAGTTGCATCTTGCATTTCCTAGGTTGCATTTGGGGCCAAAAGTTTTCCAGTCACCTGTAAAGTGTTGCATCTGGGACATAGAGCATTTTCGTACCTGTCAGAACCAAAAATTTTACATTTCCAAATACTCATTTTGGACATTAGTAAGATTCTGCTGTCAAAACACATCCATCTGAAAGCCTGAGAAAGTCATTTCTGAGAACGTCTTGTCACCTTGCATGGTCTAAACTACATTTGTCCAAAATGGTGGAGTCACCTTATCTTATCAGCCAAGATCAAGTTAGCTCATAAACATGGCACTCTAACACCCTTTGACTCCGGAGCTTTCAAAAACAATCACCAACACACTTGCATTTTGGTTCCCAACTCATAAACAAGGCACTCTAACACCCTTTGACGTTGGATCCATAAGACATATTCAAACCCACTTTTTCATCCTTGGACTCACAATCAGACATTTGCAAACATTCAGACCCACTTAAATATAAGACAATCTAAAATTTCTTAAGCCAAGCTTTCATGGTTAACAAAAGACACAAATCTTATCATTTTGAAAAGAACCCATTCTTGAACGAAGTACCATTGCTCACATTTGAAAGAGGAGAAACTTCTAGACTTAATCCTCTATTTGAAACCACACCTAGCACCACTTATACAACAACACCTAAAGCAACAAACATGAATAACCAAGAAGAATTGGATGAGAGACATGATAGACAAGTTAACCAAAACAATCAAGAAGAAGCTCAACACCAATAAACACATTACGATTCAGACGCTGAAGATCCTACGGAGAAAGAATACCAAAGAGATTTAAAAAGAAAATGATTTAATAAGATCCTTGAGAGAACTTTGGAAGAAAACAAGGAAAAATACTTCCTAGAACTCACCTCTCAAGGTGTGAAACTACCAAAGGACTATGATGTAAACCAACTCAAGAAAAAAGAAAATCTTAGTCTTATGTCTATTTTGACAAGACAACTACTTGCCATGCAAGATGAAATCAAAGAACTCAAGAAAAAATAGGAAAAATGAACAAAATAATACTCTTTGGAACACATATTTCCTTTCCCTTTTGATAAGGGACTAAAAATGATTCCATTTCCTAAAAATGTCACAATTCTGAAATATGACAAGTACACTAGAAATGCAGACTCTCAAGATCATGTGAGGGAATTTTTCACATTTAGTATGGAATTCATGCATGAACAAACGTATCTCATGAGATTATTTCCATGAAGTTTAGGTGGACAAGCTATGGACTGGTTCTCAAAACTACCTATAGGAATCAAAACATTTGATGAACTAGTGCAAAATTTTATACAACAACAATCCTATAACATCCAACACATAGTGACTATGTTGGATTTGTGCAATACCAAACAAAAAACTGGAGAATCATTCTTGAATTTCCTACAAAGATGGAGGATAATATTTGCATGATATGCTAGGCAGATACCTGAAATGAAAAAATGGACATCTTCATTAATAACTTGGTTCCTGAAATGAATTTTGTAATATAATTACAAGGACCACCAAGTTTTGATAAGATGATAGATAGTGCCATCAAGATTGAAGAGGTCTTGATCAAGAAAGGGGAAATCACTATCCACAAAGAAAATAAAGACAAGTACTATCCCACCAAAGATAAGTACAAATACGGAAACAAGAACAAGAATGTCATTAACAATGGAGTGGTGGATACTCCTAATCCAAAACCTAAGTCATATGTTTCCAATCTCACGATGAGTCTCCAAGCGAGAAAGACTTTGAATTCTATAGTGACATCGATGGATAACAAGAATTTCAATAAACCTCCTACTCGAATAGAGCCTTGGGTAGAAAGACCTAAGAGAATATTTACACCATTGGGAGATACATTGGAAGTAGTCTTGAAGTCACTACTGGGCAATAAAATAATTACAATTCCTAACTCCAAACCTTGGGAACTAGAAGTAAAACCAAGGTGGTGGAATGGTAACAATTACTATGATTTTCATCGGAATAAAGGACATAAAATGAACAACTGTATGAAATTAAGACATGTTATCCAAGACCTAATTGAAGAGGAAAAAGTTAAGGTAGATGGACATCATACAAACAATGATCATAAAGAATTCCAAAATCCACTACCTAGCTATGAAAAAGGAGAATCTTCCAAGAGTAACAAGATTAACTATACATACACTAATAATGATAATGTAATCCATATGGTGGAACCATGAAAATATTCCATTAATGTGATCACTTTAAAAGGAATCCAAAGAAAAACCGAGTCTTCTAATGTTGTAACAAGAAATCAAGCTAAGCTCACTCTCAAAGGAGCTTCAACATCGAACACACTAGCTACAACAAAAACATCTAAACAACTGGCATTACCTCCAAAGTTTAATCTAGTGGATCAGTTGCAATGTACCCCAACTCAAATATCTATTCTAGAGTTGTTAAAAATCTCTCCTAGTCATAAGGAAGTTCTTGATCAAGCCCTGCTTAATACTAAGGTGCCGAAAGATCTAGATGTGGATAGATTCCAAACTATGGTTGGTCATATGAATTCCCCACATTACCTATCTTTTTTGGAAGAAGATGACAAATCATTGAACTAGACACATAATCAACCATTGCATATAGAGGTCCTTATTCATAAACATCATGTCAAGCATGTCTTGATAAATGGAGGCGCTGGTTTGAACATCTGCATGTACAACTTGGTAAAACAATTGGGATTCTCACAACATGCAATTGATCCTAGAAGAAAAATAACAATCAAGGCTTATGATGAAGAAGAAAGATCCTCCAAAGGATTAGTCATTTTACCTATCAGAGTGGGACCATTGGAATAAGATGTGATATGTCAAGTCCTTGGTTTACCACTTGCATACAATATTCTCCTTGGAAGGCCGTGGGTACACTCAATGCAAGTTGTTCCTTCTACTTACCACCAATGCATAAAATTTCCTCATAATGGAGTGGAGGTGACTATTCCAGCAGGTGCAACATATCCTTGTAACAATCTAAAAAAAATAGAGAGCATGGTCCCACATAACAAAGAAACCTCTAATAAGGTGGACACATCCAAAGAAATGGTTTTGAGAATCTTTGCTAAAAAGGTCAACATTCAAGAAACAAGTATGGGTGAATACAAGATAGATCCTACAATATCTCTAATAGATCTTCCCATATCTCCTCGATCCCAAGGAAGACCTTCATCAATATTTACACCTTCCAATGGTAGAGCTCTAACAATCCACGAGGGAATTGGAATGGTCAAAGAAAAAGTATCCCTTGAAGAAGAAAATGAGGAGAAAGCTATTTTGCAATGGTTGTATAAAGAAAATGAAGAAGATGGAAATATAAAACATGTTGAGATAGCTACAAATAAACATGGAAAGGGATATGATATCATGAATCAAATGGGTTACAAAGAAAAAGGACCCTTGGGACAAAACAAACAAGGACTTGTAGAACCTATACATATGGATTTCAGAAATCCTAAAGACAAGACTAGATTAGGCTTCAAGGAAGCAATATCTCATCCTATAGAAGAAAGTGGTCCTGTATTTGACAGATCAAGGGACTTAGATGATGACGAGGAAGTAAAAGGACAACCCATTTCATATGAAAGGTTTCTGCTCTTACAAGGAGACCCATTATCAAAAATTGGTACCAATTTTGAACAAGGATCAGAAGAAAGAAAAGCAAAAGAACCTGAAGAAGAACAAGAGAAAGGGCTTCCTATTTTTAATACACCTCACTTTGATGAAGAACCATAGATGATAATTTCACAAGAACTATTGCAAGAAGAAGAGAATAATGCCAATGAAGAAGATGAAGTACCCATGACTATTGCCCACTTCTTGGGAGTTTCAAATGATAGTTAGGTAGAATCACACGAGTATGAATGAGATTCTCTTTTTGATGCTATTATGGATATAAAAGTGGATGTAATACACAAATTTTCTCCTAGAGTTTTGATTGAAGAAGGAGAGAGTTCTAATGATAGATCACCAGAGCTAGATTTGCATAACACTAACATGAACTCTAATAATAATGAAAATGACTCTAATAATCCTAACACTTATTTAGAAGCAAACTTAATGGAAAACATCTTGCAAGTTAATAACATTGATAATAACATGGTGCTATCTCTTGAACCTACTGAATCTTTTTCCTTATTACATCTGAAATTGATAAAATGGAATGAGCCCACATCCAAAAGCCCGTTGTCTTTCGACAATGACTATTCATTAGCTTTTTATCTTAATGCTTGTGAAACCTTCCTTTCTTCCACCAGTGTAAAGAGGGAAACCATGAATGATGAGGATATCAAGTTTCTCAGTCTCAAAATGAAAAATAAAAAGAACAAGAGATCTGATGGTGAAAACCACCTAGTGGTAGTGTCAGGTCCTAAAAGAGAAAAAGAAAAAGATGTATCCGATGGTGAAAACCTCCTAGAGGTGCCAAAGGATGAGATTCTTGATATCCTTCCAGATCACTTTCAGGAAATATCCTCAATTTTGATTGAACCTACACAACTCGTTAATTTGGGAACAACAGGATCTCCTCATCTAGTCCACATTGCTCAGTCATTAACATAAGAGGAAAAGATCCAATTCACTAGTTTCTTCAAAGAAAAGAAGATCAATTTTGCTTGGTCTTATTTAGACATGCCTGGATTGGATACATATTTGATCATGAATCACTTGTCCATCTCTCCTGATGTAAAACCAGTAAAACAAAAACTTAGAAAAATGAATCCACATGTGGCATTGCTAGTAAAAGAAGAATTGGAAAAACTATTGAAAGTGAGATTCATTAGGGCCATTGATTATGTAGACTGGATTTAAAATATAGTTCCTATTTCTAAGGTGGAAAAATCCATCAGAGTTTGCATAGACTTTAGAGATTTTAACAAGGCTTTTCCAAAGGATGACTTTCCACTTCCCAACATAGACATGATTGTAGACTTGACAACAGGCTATGAGATGTACTCATTGATGGATGGATTCTCTGGATATAATCAAATCAAAATTGCCCTTGAAGATCAAGAAAAGACCGCATTTACATGCGCATGGGGAACATACTATTGGAATGTGATGCCATTTGGTCTTAAAAACACGGGTGCAACTTACCAAAGAGAAATGACCACAATATTCCATGACATGATGCATAGAAACATGGAAGACTATGTAGATGATACATTGGAAAAGTCAAAGATAATGACTACACATATAGAAGACTTAATGAAAATCTTTGATAGAATGGAACAATTTCAATTATGACTAAATCCTAAGAAGTGCGCATTCGGTGTATCATCTAGAAAACTATTAGGTTTCATTGTCTTAGCAAAAGGAATTGAGGTGGATCTGACAAAGGTGAAAGCTATTCTTGAAATGCAACCACCTAGAAATATTAGTCAAATGAGGATGTTGCAAGGCAAACTATAATCCATAAGAAGATTTATTTCTCAATTGGTGGATAAGGCACAACCTTTCACAAAGTTGATGCGTAAAGGAACTACATTCACTCAGGATGAGCAATGTGAAGAAATTTTTGCAGAAGTTAAGAAATATCTAATGAATCCTCAAATCCTAATGGAATCAATCTATGGAAAACCTCTATTGCAATACATATCAGCTACAGACACGTCATTAGGAGTATTGATTGCACAAGAAGATGAAGATAAGAAAGAAAGAGCTATATACTATATCGGAAGAACTTTGGTTACATATGAGTTGATCTATTCAATGATTGAGAAAGCATGCTTAGCAGTGGTGTTTGCATCTCCAAAACTTAGGCATTACACGTTGGCACACAAGGTGAAGCTAGTGGCTAAAATTGATCCACTTAAATATCTATTGAGTAAGGCAATGCTAACAGGAAGACTAGCAAAGTGGGTCCTAATTATAACTGAATTTGACATTGAATATGTTGATAGAATAGCCATTAAAGGACAAGTGATTGTTGATCAACTTGCAGAAACACCATTACCAGATGACAAGCCATTACACATGGAATTTCCAGATGAATCTATTATGCACTTGACAGAGCACCCTTGGAAAATGTATTTTGATGGCTCCTTCACACAACAAGGATCAAGAGTTGGATGCTTATTCGTTACACCACAAGGATATAAGATCCTGAAAGCATATAAGATGATCTTTCCATGTACAAACAACATAGCAGAGTATGAAGATCTTGTAAATGGACTCAAAATTTCAATAGAGTGGAAAATTGTTGAATTACACATCTATGGAGATTCATAACTCATTATCAATCAATTGAATGGTGATTACCAGACAAAAGATGATAAGCTCATGCCTTACAAAAGAATGGTGGATGACTTGAAGAAATATTTTATCTTTATCACATTTGAGAAAATTCCAAGATCAAAGAATAGAGCAACTGGTGTGATGGCTACTTTAGCATCCATGTTACAACTTGAATAACATCAATTTCGCTATGATTTCCTGGTGGAAGAAATCCCATTTCCCACTTATGAATCACCTGAATCCCAAATTGTTTGTGCCCTAGAAACATAAGTTTTGTCCAGATATGCCCATATCTATTCTTACCTAAACGATAAAAAAATCCCTAAAGGCTATTCTAGAAATGAAAAGAGATCCCTTATAAGAGTGGCATCATGTTATATAATCATTGCTAATGACTTGTATAGACGTAGTCTAGATGGTATGCTTCTTAAGTGTTTAGAAAATGAAGAGTCTAATTGTGCATCAAAGGAAGTTCATGAAGGTGTGTGCGGGTCACACTTGAATGATTTTTCATTAGCCAAGAAACTCTTAAGAGTTGGATATTATTGGCCCATAATGGAAAAATATGCTATCCATTTCTAAAGAACATGCAAGAAATGCCAGATCCACGACAACTTGATACATGCTCTAGCTAGGGAGCTCATTCCTTTCATAACACATTAGCCATTTCAATAATGAGCCTTTGATTTGGTTGGTCAAATTTACCCAAATTCATCAAATGGACACAAATACATCATTACTGCAACTGAGTATTTCAAAAAATGGGTGGAAGCTATCCCAGTGTCTAATGCAACTGGAAATTTTTTTTCAATGTTTATCTTGAATTATATCATTTGTCGTTATGGCATACCCTCATTAATTATGACTGACAATTGGGGTCAACTCAAAAACAAAGACAAAGATAAGTTGTGTCTTCAATTCAAAATCACTCAGCACTATTCCTCGATCTATTACCCTCAAGGTAACAGATAGGTTTAAGTATCAAACAAAACTATTTTAAAAATCTTGCATAGGATAGTGAACAAATTAGGAAAGGACTGTCATTTACAAATCAATCCAGCATTATGGGCTTATAGAACAAGCATCAAAACACCAACTGGTGCAAATCCTTTTGCACTAGTTTATGGATCATAGGCAGTCTTACCAGTTGAGGTAGAGATTCCATCACTGAGAGTATCATTGAAACATCTAATCATTGATGAGGACTATAGAATCTCTAGACTGTAGGAACTGGAATTGCTAGATGAGCGTAGACAATAGGTGTTTGACCATCTTAAAGCTTATCAAAAGAGAATGTCAAGAGGATATAACAAGAAAGTAAAACCGAGAAGTTTTCAGGTAGGAGATCTAGTTCTGAGAGAAAATCCTAAAAATCAACATAATCGAGAACAAAAGGGAAAGTTTGAACCCAACTGGCTAGGTCCCTTTGTCATTACAGTTGCATTTGGATCAAGAGCCTATCAATTGGCTATGCTTGAAGGAGATGTTTTACTAGATCCAATCAATACTCTACACCTAAAAGGGTTTTATGCTTGAAATTCTTGAGATAGCTTTTGTATAGTGAAAAGAGTCCTGAAAAAAGTACAAAAAAAATGAGAAAAAGTTCCTGAAGAAAAGCAAAAATAGTAAATATGGATCCTAAGAAAAATAAAAAACAATGGAAAAAGTCCTAAAAAAATGACCATCTCGGTGAAAACCTAGCAAATAGGCACCTTGGTGAGTCCCAAAAAAATAGAAAAGAGAAAAAGTATAAAAAAATTGGAAAAGAGAAAAAGTGTCTTGGTGAAAACCTGGTAAACAAGTGCCATGATAGCAAAAATAGAAAATTTTTGGCCAAGTGGTGAAAACCTGGTAAACAGGCACTACTTGTAATCAACACTCTATCTATCAAGACAATGCTTGCACCTTTGGCCGATGTAAATCTCAGTTTGTACATATCTTCCAGTCACTTTCGTGATGCGCAAAATCCTAAGAGCATATTATTAGAAAATTGTATCTTCCTAAGGATGGAACCTATCCACATTAAGGTTCTAGGTAAATTGTTTTCCCTTGGGGGCAATGATCAAAACCACAAATGTTGCTAAATCATTGTTAGGAATTTATGATAGGGTATTGAGTCCGCGATAGACATTAAACTGTGACCAAAGGTATTTCTCAATACCACCCTAGTCCACAATAGAAGTTAAACTACGAACAAAGGTATTTCTTAATGCTAACCATAAATAGTATTTCTAAATACTCAAACCTAAAAGTGTTCCTAAACACTACGTTGTGATGATAAGAGTGTTTCTAAACACTAAACAGGTAAACCACTTATTGATGAAGGATAAATTTATAATTGATAAATATTCCTATGCATGTTTGCAAAATTAATCAATAGTGTTCCTAAACATTATAATTATAACTGTCTGCTTTAAAGAAAATACATTGATTATTTTAAAAGGAATAATGAACTTTTTATTATTATCAATTTTTGATTGTTATGTTTCCTTGAGTGACTCGATGATTTCTGTGGACTAGAGGAACAAGGACTGGGGACGTAACGTTTTCTTTGTCTTTTGTTTGTGGTGATAAATCCGATGATCTAAGGTGATCATGGGGAATGTGTGTCTACTATAAGTGCCTCCATCATGATTGGAACGCCAAGTATACCTCGACCTGTTTCCTAGGAAAGATTTAGTGAGGTTGGATTTATTTCCTTGTCTATTTTAAACTTAGGTGAAAAACTACTTCATAGTAAGGTACATAGTAAATTAGATTATACCCAAGGATATGAATATAAAATGAAAGGTCATTACGGGTATATATTTACACATTATGCACTATAAAAGAAAAGGGTTTATATCAAACAAGAAGTAACTGACAGAACATTCTAGCCTATATTAGTATTTAGGTTATATTTTGACATGACAAATGAGAGGGAAGTATTCATATTTTCATGATTTCTAAATCTGTTAGTGAAAATTGTACTAAGCTAATGAGGTCCTATTAAAAATGCTCTATGATGATAATTAATCCACTTTGAATAAACAATGATTGTTCTAGGTGTCTTAGTCTAGGTGCATTTGATTGGTTAATTTCATTAAGGTTCATTTTTAGTTGCATACCATATTAATTTGCATTAGATTCATTTAGATGCATTTCATATTTTTAGTTGCATTGAAGTTCATTTTAAATTGCATTCATTTTAATATAGTTGCATTCATTTTAAATTGCATAAGTATGAATATGTGAATTCAATTATCTAAAGCATTAATGTGAGTTGAAAATTCTAAAAACATTAACCATTTTCCATGTTTGATCAAGTACATCATGAAATCATAAACAATTGAAATGAAATGACTGAGTATAAATAACTGATATCATTTGCATGCATAATCCATTTCATATCATAAGTACGTCTGCCTAATGTATCCATAATCATTCATCCATAGATAAAAGTGAGATGTCCATACAACGCATCACAATACGTCTCATACACATCTATATCCATACATAAAATAAAGATTCCATAAATTGCATTAAACCATCACATGAGTTTGCATCCATACATTCATAAAGCTTTGAAAATACAAAAAAATAAGCATATATTAGTAAAATATATCATGAGGTCATCATATCATCACCGTTTAACATAATCTAATCATGATCAAGTATGACCATTGTATCAATGTCCAAAACATGAGACACATATTAGATATATCCCATGTGCAGAAACCAGAAAGTATCATATGAAGCAGCATAAAGCAAATAAGATATCCATTAGAATCAATAGAATCCAAAGCATCAATATATCATCAAGAAAGAGTATCAGAACATCAGAGTAGTATATCAGACCATAAATGAAAGAGTATTAGAATAACATGAAACGATGCATCAACAATGAACAATCCATAGGACATAAGAGAGTATATCGATAAAAAATGGTACAAATACAAGATATATCCAATGTGGCACAATATATCAGAGATAAAAAATATGAGAGTATACATCAAATCTCAAGCCTCACTAGGACCCTCATCCTCTCAAGGAGGATCATGAGGGGGTACATCTACTCTTCCAGGGATCGGTGGAGGCATTGCACCATCTGACTATTGTTCTATAACAGAATACAAGGGAGCTCTCTAAGTAGAAAGAACAACAGCACAATATAAAGCAAAATAGTATGCGGCCCTCTATCCCTGGTGGGTGGCCATATTAGCATATCAATCTCTCTCTTCTCTCATCTAACTCAGATGTGTATCTCTCTCTAAAAGACATGCTTTGAGAGTGACAACCTCTAACTATAAAGAAGCCCTATCCTACTCTCATTGTGAAAGCGGATCACCATCACCACTTGCAGGAGGATATTTGTGTGCTTGTTGGTCTCCATCATCACCCCCTTCCCTCTACCACTATGCATGTTCATCTCTATGAAATAGAGGCCCTGTATCTCTTTGGGAAGGGGTAACTCTCAATCTCCATCGACTTTGTTGTCCTGCATCTCCCCTAGAGGCCCGTCGTCTACTCCCATCACCGCCTCCACCTCCACCACCTCCATCTCCATCACCTCCTCTGCCTCTACCTTTGTGGGCACCATCTCTCCCTTTGTCTTGACCTTGGTCCTTGCCATGACCCCTGTCTCTGCCTTTGTCAGATTGGCCTCAATCACCACCATCATCAACTAGATCATAATGAAGAGAATCCTCAAGGAGAGGAGTGACCTCATCAGGAGCTGTAAAATGAGGATAAGGATGTTGAGTGTAATAGGTGTGATATCCATAAGTAATACCACCATCAATGATCTCTGGGTGATGGTCCTAGGCAAAAATTACAATTTGTGAAATCTCATGGAGGGCCATTTCATAAATCAAATGTGATCCCCACTGGGCCTCCTCATCCCTAATCTATGCATAAATGGCTATCTCCTGAGAGACACCCTGTACTCTGCCATACTACATAGAGACACGTGTGATAAAAAATCTCTCTACAATATACTTGGTCCTACCAATAAGGTACTTGCTTTGAAAGAAAAAATGCATCTACCTCACATCAAATGACCATCCCTCACAATCCAAATAGGGATGCCATACCACATCTGTGACATCATCAAGTACATGCTGCCAATACTCCAACTTGTCTAGATGGGGCTGTTGAAGCATACTAGAATACACATATATATAAGGTAGGCCTGCATCACGTTGCCTCTCAACAATCGGCCATGTGATGAGGATGTGCTCCCACGCATAGACCTAAAGAACTAAAATCCCTATAGTCATCGTATGAGAGTGCTGGTATACACTCTCATGAAGCTCACGGTACATGTGAGTGAGGATGCAGCTACCCCAAGCAAAATAATGAGGTGATCAAATCATATCATCTATGACCCTAGACCAGTCACACATGAACCCATGTTGTCCTCGATCTGGCATCATCAGGCCTCCAACTAGTCTAGCCAAATATATAGGAAGTGGCCGCTCATAGTTGGCCACCATGTGGTCCCAACTGATATATCATCATGTAATAATATCATCCTGAAATAGCCTTTGAGCGTTCATTATCACTGTCAGAGTGCTCACCTCATACTCCACTCTGAAACCCATCACTGGAACATGAAGTATACACCAAATGTCCTCAGGTGTCACAGTCATCTCATCGGTGGGAAGGTAGAAGGTGTTATGCTCAGAATGCCACCTCTCGGCCAGGGCTATCAAAAATCCCTAATTTACCTGAATGTTGGGTAAATCTGCTAGACTCCATAGACCACAATGTGCAACAGTACACTGATCAGCTACACTCAGACACTCATGTAGCTCCAAGACCTGAATTGGTCGAGCAGATCTAAGGGAAACAACACCAAAATGTGTCTACACAACAAAAAATAGGGGCACTATGTCAGAATTAGAGAAAGGAAGTTGATGAAAAACTGCTTAAAAAGTTCAAACAAACAAGTAAAGTTTGTTCAAAATTCAAGAAACTAAATGAGATCTTGTTTTCTTGGATGTGATCCAAGAAACCCAGGATGTGACTCTCTAAGGGGGTACGATATGAGCTAGGAAATCCAAGATATGACACAAGAAATCTGAGAAGCGATCCAGAATCCAGATGTGACTTTGTTTTGACCAAATACGAAGAAAGAGAAAAAAATCCTAAGAACTTGCATGAAAAAGACCAGATGCAACCTGACAAGGTGCGATCTGGGAAATACCGGATGCTATCCAGAAATTGGTAAAAAATAGGATGCGACACAAGATTTACCGCATGTGATCCTGCATACGGGATGCAATCCAAAATTAAATTGGTCCTAAAAAGCTTAAAAATGCATAAAATTTGCAAAATTGAAAGGGATTGTTATCAGATACTCACAGGTGCTGCGTAATGTGTGTTAGGATTAACAAGATAGAAGTAACAATTACATGCAAATCTAACCAATTATTAGAAAAACATAAACCACACAACAGAGAATAGAAGACACAAAAATTTAACGTGGTTCACCCAAACCCTGGGCTAGGTCCACCAAGAATGAGTCCAATCTTATTATTATCCAGTGATTACAACCTGATTACAATCTGTAATCCCTTACAGCTCAATTCTACCATAAGTACTAAAACCATACATTATGAAATCCCTAACCCTAAGCCATATTATACAATATTTTGTTGCTTAAGGGTTAGAATGAGTTACAACATGTCGGCCCCAAAAATAGCCAAAAATATGTTGGCCCCAAAAAAAATTGCCCCGAACCTTGGTGAGGGTAGGAGGAAAAGTGTACAGTACTTTCCTGATCAGTCACCACAAGCTAACAATCTCCCACTTGGTGACTGATCAGTATCCACACTAAAAACCCTCCCACTTGGAGATTGATCCTGTAGCAATACTGCTACCATATGAGGCTCCCACTGGATCAAACCACCCTGGACTCAACTATTCCTTTATCCAGTTCAGTCTAGAAGACCAACTAAAGCTGAACATGAGTTCAACTTCTCCCTTGTTACTACCTTTGTAAACATATCTATTGGATTATCATCTATATGAATCTTTTCCAGCTTTAACTTCCCATCATCCAAAATTGACCAAATGAAATGGTACCGCAACTGTATGTGTTTTGTCTTTGAGTGCAAAGCAAAATTCTTTGCAAGATGAATGGCACTTTGGCTATTTGTATGCATAAAATTATCTGTCTGTGGATTTCCCAATTCTTCCATGAAGAATTGAAGCCATATCATCTCCTTGGCTACCTCTGTAGCAACAACATACTCTGCCTCTGTAGTGGATAAAGCAACCACCTTTTGTAGTCGAGAAATCCAACTCACTGTTGTCCCACCAACAATAAATACATAGCATGTAGTACTTTGTTTGCTATCTATATCTCCTACCAAATCTAAGTCAACATAGCCTTGTACAGTAGTAGTAGATCCCCCAAAGTGTAAACACTTACTGGATGTACCTCTCAAATATTTGAGAATCCATTTGACTGCATTCCAATGCTCAATACCAGGGTGACTCATATATTGACTAACAACTGTGTGTGTGAAAATTGTACCTGATCTGTAGACACAACACTTCAGTAAAACATTAGAGGTTAGCAAAAATCAAAATCATGCAAAATTGAAAACTATCTAACCAAGCGATTTACTGCCTTCTAATAGGTGCGAGATTAGTGTTCTCAGATTGTAATCGAGATCAGGGACCTAGACGACACCTAAATGAAGGATTTGGATGCAAAAGATGGATATGAAATTGAATACAATTAAGCTATTTTTTTGATATTTTCTATGCAATAAAGAATGAAAACTGATATGATACTATCTATATGAAAAACGTGATATGAAACTATCTAAGAATGATATGAAATATGAATGCAAAAATAAGATTGATCTCACAAAGATGTCGATTCGCAAGAGCTTTGATTCTTCAATTCCAATTCTCCAGCGTGATTGTGCAAAAATATGAGATGATTTGTGAAGAGCTAAAGCCTTAATTTATAGAAATCCAGGGCTTTGGAGGTGCATGGGAAAAAGCCATAAATCACTCAAATTAACTCATCTTGATTTTTGAGTTATCTGATCATGAAAGATAGTTAATTCTCAAAATCATGCAAAAACATGCAAAAATAGCTTTTTAACCCAAATTAGAGTTTAGATCAGCTTTTTGAACTCCAAAAGGATGTTGAGTTCCAAAAAGTCAATAACTTGCATTGATTTTCTGATTTGGAGTTTAACTGTTTCTTTTGAATATGCATAATAATTAAGAATTAAATAAATAAATAAAGTGATTTATCCTCAACTCAACTGATTTTTGAAATAAAATAATTAATTTATGGGTTAATTAACTATTTTACCAAACTTTTATTAAAAATTATATTATTAAATAATGACAACATGCTTTAATTAATTAAATAAGAATTTAATCAATTAAAGATAGGAATTTTGATTTATTGTCAAAATTAAATAATACAATTAATAATAGATAGAATTAAATTTAATTACACAATTAAGTGGCAAATATTAAATCTAATTAATTAAATATGAAAATATTCAATTAATCAAACTTAGGATAAATGTGATTTATCACCAAATAATCATTAAATTAAAGATAATTAAGATGATTAGGAATATTACTAGGAATATTCCCCGATGCAGAATTTAAGATAATCAATTATGATTCAATGATGTTTAGATGTGCCTTAGATTAGGACTTTGATGTCGATTTTGTTCGATTTGTCGATGTAGGAGGTTAATGAACTTATAGCCCATTTTTGGGGTATTACATTTTGCCCCTCTTTGAACTACTGTGCGAGGCGCAGTGGTTCAAAGATAGTCTGTGTTTGATAGAGATACAAAACTGATGTGAAAGATAAACCGATCTCAAGATAGAAACCGATTGAAAGATATTGAGATAGGAGTTGAATGATATTGAATTAAGATGGAGATAATAGGTCTTGAATGACCAAAGATAATGTTCACTGTAGCAGCAAATGAACCTATGATTGCGAAAAAGTGTCAAAATGCCTGATTCCGAACCTTAGGATTGATAAGAAGTGAGTGACCCGTTCTAGACTCGATTGTCTTAGCAGAACTAGCAAGTATCACATCCAAACCCTTCAGTTGTCGAAGAACCAAGGAAAGAACACTATGATCTGATGGTTGCAAAAACTGATACAGTTTACAAGATTAGGAGAATACCAGATTGATATGGATCGATGAATCTGATATGCCCCAAGTGATGATAGATTTGCCCCGAGCGATGAGGACTTTTGATGAATCAGCGACTAGACGTGATTATTGTCTTGATCACTGATGAAAGATATTGATAGATTTGATCGATAGAATTTGATTTACAGACTTTGAATGATATGCAATACCATGCCCCCTTCGGGATTAAAATTGAAATCTGACAAGAGAAGTCAGCGTTAAATGGTTTAGAAGCATGTAAATTGATAAGAGAAGTGGTTATACACGTCTGAGAATGCATTCTGCATCGTTGGAAGGTCCCAAAAGACCAAGTTTGACTAGATTTGACCATGGTTGACCAAGTTGAAATTTTGATAGTTTGATGTTAGATAATCAGTTAAGTTGAATACTAGATTTCTGTGATGATCAAAGGTCGAATATGCAAGCAGTTAATAATATGAATGATCTCAGATTTTGATTTTGATCCCGAAAAAGGATTCTACTTGCTGCTTCGTTGGAGGAACCTTCGTGTGAGATTCAGCTCTTGTTAGATTTGAAGATGTGATTGAAGAATCATTTAAGCTTTTGAAGTTCATTTAGTCATTGTGAGATCATACAAATATTTAAAATGCAATGAGACACGCAATAATGAAATGCACTCTAAGCCCTAGGACCTAGTCACTGATCATATGTCAATTTGTTATCATCATTGAACTTTTAGGTAACCGGATAAATCAATACAATGTCCACTAGTTATGAAACCATAGACATATGAATATTGATTTGTATGCGCAAGAATCAATACAACACCCACTGGTTATACAACCATGGACATATGAATATTGATTTGTTTTCGGAATGTCGGATTAGATATAAGCACCAAGGCACAAAACGCCAGGATGTTCTGAACATCATATCCATTTTGATATAGCAATTTGTACAAGCATCAAAACATAAATGTCGTGATGACCTGAGTATGCCTTGCATTGCAAACACATCAAATAGTGAAGAGATCATTCTAAATCCAATGTGAATTACCCGTAGTGACCCTTTATCGTTCACCTCCTTAGGCAAGATCGCGTTTCACAGTAGGAGAAATAACTTACTCAAAAAGACAATAGTTAGATCAAACTTCCTTGAATTTTTCGGGTATCAATGATCGAGGTACGCATGGCCATCCAATTTGAGATAGAGGCTCTTACAGTCGGACACCATTTCAATCCAAAATTTCCAAAGCTGTTAGATTTTCACATACAAGCAGAAGACAAAGAAAAGATTATGCCCCCAGTCATCACTCTCTAAATCCTATAAAGGACATCATCAAAGAGCTCGAAGGGACACAATATGCAAAAATCTCAATGTGAATCAGCAAGCATACAAGGAGATAAAAGCATGAAAAGCACAAATTGTTTTCAGTTAAGTTTTGATGTTTGATTGCGTAGTTGTAGATGCAAAATCCTTTCTGGAGAGGAGACTGACTGACTGACTCAACTGGAAGCTTCAAAAGGACTCTGACTGGATAAGGAATGTCTAAGATACATTGGAGGCCATAGGATATGACATTGATTGCCCCCAAGTGTTAAACATTGATAGGATACAGACGCTTGAGCTGATTGGTGTACAGACCGACTTATTGAAACCAGGATATGCAGAAACAAACCGGGAGATATGTACAAACTAAAGCAAGACTGAAAGCTGGGAAAGACCAAGATTGTGCTGATAGATGGAGCATTTGGAACAAGTGGCACCCGTTTGCCAAGTTTTCACCATCTTGGTAGAGATTCTATTTTTGCTACCGAGGCGCCTGTTTCCAGGTTTTCACCACGGCACTTTTTTTTTCTTTTTTCATTTTTTTTGTATTTTTTCATTTTTTCAATTTTTTTTTGTACTTTTGATATTTTTTGATTTTTTTTGTACTTTTGATATTTTTTGATTTTTTTTGTGAATCATCAAGGCGCCTATTGCTAGGTTTTCACCAAGATGTTCATTTTTTTCAGGACTTTTTCCGATTTTAAAGATTTTTTCAGGACATTTACCAAGCACTGAATGCCTTAGGCATAGAATTTCTTCAGATGGAGAACGTTGATTGGTTCTCGGAGCTGTTCTCCTTCAGTGGTTGAGAGTTGATAGGCACCAGAGCCAAAAGTAGCAGTGATAACAAAGGGACCCAACCAATTGGGTTCGAACTTCCCCTTGCGTTCTCGATGTGATTGATTTTTAGGATTTTCTCTCAACACTAGATCGCCAACCTGAAATTCTCTATGTCTGACTTTCTTGTTGTAGCCTCTAGACATTCTTTTCTGATACACTCTGAGATGATCATACGCTGCTTGTCTGCGCTCATCTAGTAGTTCAAGTTCTTGTAACCTCGACACTCTGTAGTCTTCATCAGTGACAAGTCCATGCATTTTGATTCTGAGTGATGGGATTTCAACCTCAATAGGCAGTACCGCTTTAGACCCATAAACTAAAGCGAAAGGTGTAGCCCCTGTAGGTGTTTTGATACTAGTTCTGTATGCCCAGAGAGCTGGATTGATCATCAGATGCCAGTCTCTTCCTATTTTATTCACTGTTCTGTGCAAGATCTTCAGGAGATTTTTGTTTGAAGCCTCAGCTTGTCCGTTCCCTTGAGGATAGTAGATAGATGACCAATGTTGAGTAATTTTGAACTTGGCACATAAGTCATCTAGGTCCTTGTTTTTGAATTGTCCCCCGTTATCTGTGATTATAGAGTGAGGGATCCCATATCTGCAAATGATGTAGTTCAGGATGAACATAGAGATCTGTTTCCCCGTTGCTTGTGTTAGAGGAACTGCTTCTACCCATTTTGTAAAATAGTCTGTAGCTGTGATTATATGGGTATGTCCATTAGAAGAGTGCGGATGGATAGCACCTATGAGATCAAATGCCCATTGTTGAAAAGGCCATTGTGTAGTAAAGGGAATCAGATCTCTCCTTGGAGCATGAATCAAGTTGCCATGTACTTGACATTGTTGACAGTTTTTAGCAAATTTAATAGCCTCTTTTTCCATTTCAGGCCAATAATACCCAGCCCTAATAAGTTTTCAAGCTAACGTTAACCCATTCGAGTGTGACCCACATATACCCTCGTGGACTTCCTCTAATGCACGTTGAGACTCTTCCCGTTCTAAACATCTAAGCAGTGTACCATCTAGACCTCGTTTGTACAGATCATTACCAATGATGACATATCGGGATGCAGATCAGATAAGGTTTCGTTTCTCAAAATGGTTAAAGGAGTCAGGGATGATTTGGTCGTGGAGATAGGAGAACAAATTTTTGTAGCGAGATGAGTCATAACCTACAACAGTGCAGATCATGCGGGTTTCAGGGGAGTCATATGCAGGATAGGATAGGGCTTCCACCAAGAACTCGTAGCGTAGTTCATGTTCAGGCTGTTGTAAAAGAGTAGATAATGTTGCCATTGCATCAGCAGCCTTATTCTCCGTTCTGGGTATTTGCTCAAATGTGATAGAGATGAAGTATTTCTTTAAATCATCGACCATTCTCTTGTAAGGAATGAGCTTTTCATCTTTAGTTTGGTACACATCATTGACCTGGTGGATGACCAGTTGTGAGTCTCCATGAATGTGCATCTCTGTAACTCTCCACTGTATTGCCATTTTCATACCATTGAGAAGTGCCTCATATTCAGCAATATTGTTTATGCAAGGAAACTTTAATCTGAATGCTTTGGGTATCGAGTATCCTTGAGGAGTGATGAACAATATGCCTACTCCAGATCCATTCTGTGTGTAGGAGCCATCAAAGAATAACTGCCATGCTCTAGAAGAGAGGTGCATGATAGAGGAATCAGGAAATTCCATTTGCATGGGTGTATCATCAAATAGTTGTGCTTCAGCTAATTGATCAGCAATGACCTGTCCTTTGATAGCTTTTCTTTCAACATATTCAATGTCAAATTCGCTCAAGAGCATGACCCATTTAGCTAGTCTGCCTGTGAGGGCAGCTTTGCTTAGGAGATATTTCAGTGGATCAATTTTAGCTACCAAATGAGTGGTATGAGCTAACATGTAGTGTCTCAATTTTTGTGATGCAAAGATCACAGCTAGACATGCCTTCTCGATCATTGAGTAGTTCTTCTCATAGGCCACTAAAGTTTGGCTGATATAGTAGATGGCTCTTTCTTTCTTGTTCTCATCATGCTGTGCTAGCAATGCCCCCAGTGATGTATCTGTTGCGGAGACATATAATATTAATGGCTTCCCATGAATAGGAGGCATCAATATAGGCGGATTTGATAGATACTTCTTGATATGTTTAAAGTTGTTCTCGCATTCTTCATTCCATGCAAAGGTCACACCTTTATGTAATGTTTTTGTAAAAGGCTGTGAGATGTCCGCTAGCTGCGATATGAATCTTCTGATAGATTGAACTCTGCCTTGCAACATCCTCATTTGACTGATATTTGTGGGAGGTTGCATCTCTATTATAGCCTTGACCTTAGCTGGATCAACTTCAATGCCTTTCTTGGAGACGATGTATCCTAGGAGCTTTCTAGAAGTGACTCCAAAAGCACACTTTTTAGGATTTAGTCGAAGACTAAACTTTTCCATTCTGTCGAGGATCATGCTCAAGTCTGTTAGATGTTCAGTTCTAATCATGGATTTTTCCAAGGTATCATCTACGTAATCTTCCATTGTTCTATGCATCATATCATGAAAAATAGATGTCATTGCTCTTTGATTTGTAGCTCCAACATTTTTGAGTCCGAATGGCATAACATTCCAACAGAAAGTTCCCCACGCACATGTGAAAGCTATTTTCTCTTGATCTTATGGAGCAATTTTGATTTGGTTGTATCCAGAAAAGCCATCCATTAAGGAATACATTTCATAGCCTGCAGTCATGTCCACTATCATATCAATGTTAGGTAGTGGAAAGTCATCCTTAGGGCATGCTCTGTTCACATCTCTAAAGTCCGTGCACACTCTGATTGAACCATCTGGTTTTGAAACAGGTACAATGTTGGAAATCCACTCAGCATAGTCTATGACATGGATGAATCCAGCTTTTAGGAGTTTTTCTAGTTCTGCTTTGACTAAGAGTGCAACATGAGGATGCATCTTTCTCAATTTTTGTTTGATTGGTTTTACTCCGGGAGCAATGGATAGATGGTGCATAATGAGATTGGGATCCAATCCTGGCATATCTGAATATTTCCATGCAAAGTTGATCTTTTTCTCTAATAAGAAGGTAGTGAAGTTTTGTTTCTCTTCGTCTGATAGAGATTGTGCTACATGTACCAATTGTGGTTCCTCTGTTGTACCCAAATTGATGGATTGAGTTGGCTCAATCAGAACTGGAGATCTATCCTGTAAATGACTCGGAAGGACATCAAATATCTCATCCTTAGGTGCCTCAGAGAGGTTTTCACCTTCAGATACGTCTTTTCTTTTTACTTTTGTCGGTTCTGAGACTGCCACAAAGTGGTTTTCACCCTCAGAACTCTTTTTCTTTTTCTTTTTACTCTTGTTTTTCTGACTAAGATATTTGATGTCCGACTCGGTCATGCTGACGCTCGGTTCACTGATGGAAGTACTCATAGGCTCAACTGCATTGAGGTAGCAGGCAAGGGCATAGTCATTTGGGAAGGTATACATACCATGGTTTGGGTTTGTGGACGTTTGGTCGATAAGATCAGGGCGTTGGATAGTCAAAGCGAGAAAGGTTTGGGATATGGTGTTCACGGATGTGGATATGTCATCATTGGTCCTAACCCAAGGCTCAAGTTCAAAGGTGATATTACAGCTCAAAATGTTTAATTCGTGAATAGGCTCAACGTCATTATGGGAGTCCTCTTTAGCCATAGGTGGATCAGACACGTTAAGTTCATTGTTTCACTCTAGACTTACGTTGGGTTGAGAGACATATTGGTGAATAACATCAATAGATTTCTCTGTTATAAGCTCATCTTCTTCTGGAATGGCACCCCATTCATAATCATTTGACTCATCTTCTGATTCAGAATCTCTAGGAAATCTTAGAAAATGTGTGAAATCAGGATGAATACCCCAAGAAGGATTACCCTCGGTCTCTGACTTGAATTCATATTCATGGGAATCAGTGTCAGAATAACTACCCCCTTCTTCTGGATCAGTTTGATTTCCTTCGAGATTGGCTGGTTCTTGTGGTGCAACCATCTCTTGCGTTACAGTAGGTTCTTGTGTTTCTACTACATTAATTCTTCTGATAGGATCATCTATATCATCAAGAAGATCTTTGATCTCTTTAGGCAATTTTTCATAGGGGATAAGTTCAGAGCTATCTGAATCATCATCAGAGGGTTCTATGTCTTCTTTCTTAAGAAGGGGTTCTCCTAGTGCAATTTGTTCTATGACATGAGAACAACCACCTTTGAGATGATAGGGTTTCTTCTTAAACCCTATGCCACCAGTATCTTTTTTGGCTTGACCAATGTGTGAAATGGGGGTCACGAGACCCTTTCCCCTAATTCCTAGAGGTCCTTGACCGGAATATCCCATCTTGGCTATCAATTTGTTTCCTGGACCATATGAATTAGAAGGGACTGTAGGTGCTATAGATTCACTAGGTTGAACAATTTTAGATTCAGAATCCTCTTTATATAGCCATGCCAGCACAGCTTCATCCTCTTCAAATTCTTGTTTAGATACTTGCTCCACCACAAAATGTCTTTTGTATGCTTCCATAGGTTCCTTAGGTTCTGATTTAGACTGCTTCAAGGATTGGCCATACGACTTAGGTGAGTTTGGGAGAGATGTCAGAGACAAGACTGGCTCTATAGTGTATTCTCCCATCCCATTTTCTTTGATATTGATCTCTTTAGCAATGTCGTCCATCTTAGATGTGGAAGCCACATTTTGTTGCTTGATGGAAGATTCTCTGTTATTGGGAACAAGTTTATCAACACTTTCCTTCAATGTATTACAAGTTGTACTCAGATCAGTTGGGATAGTAACCTCCACTCCTTCATAGGGAAATTTCAAGCATTGATGGTATGTCGAAGGAATAGCTTGCATTTCATGTATCCAGGGTCTCCCTAGAAGGATATTATAAGCCAATGGTAGATCGAGCACCTGACATGTGGTATCTTTGATGACTGGACCCACTCGGATGGGTAAGACAATGGTGCCTTTAGAAGCTCGTTCCTGTTCATCATAGGCTTTTATGGTGATCTTCTTTCGAGGATCAATAGCCATCTCTGAGAATCCCAACTGTGTGATTAAGTTGTAAGAACAAATGTTGAGGCCTGCGCCCCCGTCTATCAACACACGTTTGACTCGATGGTTCTGGATCAAGACTTCTATGTGCAAGGGCTGATTATGTGGGTGACTTAGGGAGTTGTCATCTTCCTCTGAAAAGGAGATATATTGCGGAGATGTTAGATGACCAACCATAGTCTGGAACCTGTCTAGATCTAGATCATCAGGAACATTAGAGCCGAGCAAAGCTTTGTCTAGGATATCCCTGTGAGCTGGAGATACTCGAAGTAACTCAAACATGGAGATTTTGGCATTGGTGTGCTGGAGTTGTTGGATGATGCTGTAAGATGTAGGTCTGGTATCCTTTGGATTGGAAGATTTCGAGGCAACCTTCTGTTTAGAAGCAGATGTGAGATTGAAAGGTATCTTAGGGACATTAGATGAATTTGGTGTTTGTCCTTTCAGATGCGTCTGAGCTTGTGATCTGGTAACTGCATTAGCCAAGGAATGATTTCTATCTCTTCGTACAATCGTGATGACATTACAGCTCTCAAAGAGGCATGGTTCCACCATATTGATGACAGCATCATTTCCAGGGTAGGCATAGTTGACTTTTGCCCCCATGTTAGGCTGAGAAGTGGAAACTCCCTTGCCATGTTGTGGAAAAGGTTCTATAAATGCTGTGTGATCATTATTGCTGGTAGGATTATCGATTGTGATGTCCCCTTGATCTATCAAGTCTTGAATGGTATGCTTCAAATGGAAGCATCCATTAGTTCTGTGGCCTTTAGTCCGATGGAAAGCACAGAATTCATTATCTTTCCACCAATATGGTTTTGGATCCGGATCAGGTTTTTGGATTGGTGGTAAAGAGATCATGTTATCAGCTATCAGGGTCCTCAGAGTAGATTCCAAAGATTCTCCCAGGGGAGTAAACTTTCATTTATTATCCCATCGTTTGAATGGCTTCTTTGGAGATGGTTCAGCAGATTTTTGCTCTGAAGCTTCAATAGCTTTGGTGGCAAGGGTGAGATTGTAGGCCGGTGCCTTTGATGGGGTGTGGATAGTGTCAACAACACCGTCAGAGACGATACCTTTGTTTCTATTCCAGCTCTTGTTTTTATCTTTTGAGCTAGATCCCGATTCAGACTTGTCCTTTTGAAGTGTGATTTCTCCTTTCTTGACAAGTACTTTCTCAATCTTGATTGCATTATCCACCATTTTATCAAAAGATACATGATCTTGCATTTGTAATGGATAGTTGAGCTCTGGAACAAGGTTATTGATAAAGATTTCAAGTTTCTCCATTTCGGGAATTGGTCTAGCATATAAAGAAAACTTCTTTCACCACCTCTTGAGAAAAGTTAGGAATGATTCCCTTGGATATTGCTTGAGGTTAAAGATATCGATCATGGTAATCGGATGTTGAATATTGTAGGAATATTGTTGATAAAACAATTTAATCAATTCCTCAAAAGTTTTGATCGTAGAAGGTAATCTTGAAAACCACTGAATGGATGCTCCTCCCAAGGATCGAGGAAAAAGATGCATTAGATAAGTCGGTTCATGCATGAATTCCATGGATTGCGTACAAAACTCTCTGACATGATCTTGAGGATCAGAGTGTCCGTCATATTTGTCATACTTTGGTATCTCCACTCTTTTTGGTAATGGTGGCATATACAAGTTTTTGTCGAACGGGAAAGGACATAGGGCCTCCATGGAGAACTCCTTGGGTTCCTTCTCCTTCTTAAGATTGTTAAATTCAACTTGTATAGCGTGCATCTGTTTTGTCATAGCTGTGAGTGGAGTTTCTTCCTCATGTGTGATTATATCATCAACGTTAAAGTTGGGAGGAAGCTTAGCCCCTTCCTGGGCTAATTGTAAAAAGTATGCCTCTCTATCCACTTTCAAGAAATGGCTCATCATTTTCTTGAATTCACCGTCATTCTGACATCGATGGATTTCAGAGGGGGTAGGTTCTTGGTCAGCATTATGCTGAGAATGGTGTCCCTGGGATCCTCCTCCTAGAGAATCATGGTTTGTCCCTGCTTGAGACATGGTAGGAGTCTTTGGGCTCCCTGGAATAGATTGAGGAGGAGTTTGCTGATTACCTCTGTGAGTTGATAAAGGAGGTATGTAACCAGTTTTCAATCAAAAGTTGCCGAGACCGTCATCTTCGTAGATACCTGACTTGATGAGTTGTTCAAGAGTTGGACCCGGGGTATTGGTCAAAAGTAAGTTCTGAGATGTTTCTTCTGATTTTTTGTGTGAAGAAGCTCTGGTCTCCACCATTAACTTTGAATGAAACAGAAGAAAAGGATGAAGACAACTGAAGAACAATTTGATTCGAGAAAATCGGATGGCGCAACCTTGTCAAGATTATGATAATTTTGAAAATCTGATGAGATGTGGGTGAAGGAAACTGTGCCCTGGATGTATGGGATAGATCACCCAAAAGATAGCGGACACGAGTTCTCAACACTTAGTCTATTTTTTTTTTTTTTGAAGATTGATTGAAGATTGATAGTTATGACAAGGTTTTGACACGAGATAAAAAAAGGACTCAAATTGATCAAACAGAAGACTAGATCGGATTCAAAAGATCAAACTTGGAAAATGGTAGAATGCTCACTAGCTACTGCTCTGTTCTTGACACAATGATATTTTTGACAGATTCTGGATCTAGGCTGGAAACATTGGATATCTTGCAATTTGACAATTTCTGACAACTTTCTCAAATTTTTCCAAACGACACTCTGCAGACTCGTACGACAGTTGGGTATAAATGAAACGACAGTTGAGAAACTCGTATGACAGTTGGCTAGATATGAAACGACAGTTGACAAAACTCGTACGATAGTTGCTAACAATTTTTGGCTTCTTGAATTTTGCTAGTTTGAAAACTCGTACGACACTGGGTTCTTAATCATACGACATATGGGCTTTACTGAAATGACATTTGACAAAAATTCATACGACTTTTGACTTCTTGAAATGACTTTTGACTCCAGAAAGAACTTTACGTCAATTTTTGCAAAATTTAAGGTTTTTAGTTCTGGATTGTTTGCAAATTGTACTGTCCAAATTTTGAAGATTATACTAGATTTGATCATTTTTAATAGCCAAGTAGATAAACAAGCACGCAGAACAGCAAGCAAGTGATTCCAAGCACGTCTAAAAATAATGAACAAGGGCAAAAGCAACCTTGCGCATGAACAATCAAGTGACCAAATTGTGCTAATCCCTGAGAGTACTAATTGTGTATGTTCTGAAAAGTTTTGCAATAACGCACATATACCTGAAAGTAAAAAATTGGCCTCTCTAGGGTTTTTAGTAATGGTTTGACTCTGCAACTTTTATGATTCAAAGGGGTGAACTCCAATCCCAACGCACCAGGGTTTTGACATAGTCCAAGAACTTAATCTTCAAGAGCTGCTAGGGAGATCTGACAACCCAACAATGAACCATACCTGTGGAGATTTCTTCCACAAGGACATTTATATAGCGGCTGTCACTACCATGGCGAAAATGGCTATTACCGCTTGAGGTTCCGTCAATGCAGTTTGCCCTGTGAAGGGATTGTCTGATACGGTTAACCCTCTCTAAAGATGACTCACAATAGTATACCACAAGGGGACTTGGCTCTAGATTCAAGGTTTTGACACCTCTTCACTTTTAACCCAAACAAAGCAAGCAGATTAATCCGACATGCTAAGACAAAGTTTTGTTCCACCAAGGTCTGTGATATCAACTCCACGTGATCTATCAACCTCTCCGGGGAGAGAATGTATCAATCAATAAGAGAAGACGCACTAACCAATTTTGATTCACCAAAGCTCGTGATATCAACCCCACGTGATCTATCAACCTCTCCAGAGAGAGAATGTGTCGATCAATAAGAGAAGACTCACTAACCAAGTTGAATGTGAAATGCACTAAGTATCCTCCCTACCTACAAGGATTCCATCGTCAAGAAAGATTTCGCTAGGAATCCAATCTCTCAAGAATCACGAATAGTGTTCATAGGGCCTAATTACTATGTGAGCACAGATATATGTTCCGAAAGTAAATCTACCAAAAGCATTCAAAAAGTAGAAAGAGGAACACTTAACGCTTAAAGCAAATATGAGATGAGTCCACAAGGTGGAACACTTAACACCTCACACAAGCTAAAAATGAGTCCCCAACTTAGAAAACAAGTGAGTTCCTAAAAGCACAAAAGGGTTGCCAAGTGGAACATTTAACGCTTCTGTCCTATTGACCCCTCCCCTTTATGGCGCTGAGATTGCAACCACGGGGTGGAAATGAGGGGCCGGTGGATTAGTGAGTCCAATAACCCAAGATAGCAATCAAGATCAATCACAAGTATCCTAAGACTACTTAATGAATCCTTAAGGGATCACAACCTAGTATCAAATTATGCAAGTGTGTAGAATAAAAGCATGAGAAGACGCACACAAGCTAGACACATAAGAGATTTATTTTAAGCCCAAATCAAAATGTTATTAGATGAAGGAGAATACCTGGTGATCCTCGCAACGCGCTTAGTAGATTTTACCTGATTTTTAGCAATTCTTGTGCTTTTCCCAATCAAAACCAGCAGAGAGCAATCAAAAATAGAGAATTTCAATTGTCAAAATTAGCAGTTAGCCGAAATATAAAAATCAAATCTGATACTCTGCTCTGAAAAATGAAACAACAGTCAAAAACTGGTACGAAAAATTGTACGACAGTGGGTATTCTCTCAGACGACAGTCTAGAAACTCGTACGACACTGGGTATGCTACCATACGACAGATTATCTCTCAAATGGCAGTGGGTATGAAATGAAACGAGTCGCGATCCGATAGACTGTCGTACGACAGTGGGTAGAGTATCATACGATAGTGGGTATGCTCCCATACGACATTTGTCAGAAACTCGTACGACAGATGTACGGACAAAATTAAAAATTGTAGTTTTGCACAGATCCCGAGGATAAAAAGATAGAAATTGAAAGAATTGAATTGGAAACCCGTTTCAGGGCCCCACGGTGGGCGCCAGAAATGTGTGTGTGAAAATTGTACCTGATCTGTAGACACAACACTTCAGTAAAACATTAGAGGTTAGCAAAAATCAAAATCATGCAAAATTGAAAACTATCTAACCAAGCGATTTACTGCCTTCTAATAGGTGCGAGATTAGTGTTCTCAGATTGTAATCGAGATCAGGGACCTAGACGACACCTAAATGAAGGATTTGGATGCAAAAGATGGATATGAAATTGAATACAATTAAGCTATTTTTTTGATATTTTCTATGCACTAAAGAATGAAAATTGATATGATACTATCTATATGAAAAACTTGATATGAAACTATCTAAGAATGATATGAAATATGAATGCAAAAATAAGATTGATCTCACAAAGATGTCGATTCGCAAGAGCTTTGATTCTTCAATTCCAATTCTCCAGCGTGATTGTGCAAAAATATGAGATGATTTGTGAAGAGCTAAAGCCTTAATTTATAGAAATCCAGGGCTTTGGAGGTGCATGGGAAAAAGCCATAAATCACTCAAATTAACTCATCTTGATTTTTGAGTTATCTAATCATGAAAGATAGTTAATTCTCAAAATCATGCAAAAACATGCAAAAATAGCTTTTTAACCCAAATTAGAGTTTAGATCAGCTTTTTGAACTCCAAAAGGATGTTGAGTTCCAAAAAGTCAATAACTTGCATTGATTTTCTGATTTGGAGTTTAACTGTTTCTTTTGAATATGCATAATAATTAAGAATTAAATAAATAAATAAAGTGATTTATCCTCAACTCAACTGATTTTTGAAATAAAATAATTAATTTATGGGTTAATTAACTATTTTACCAAACTTTTATTAAAAATTATATTATTAAATAATGACAACATGCTTTAATTAATTAAATAAGAATTTAATCAATTAAAGATAGGAATTTTGATTTATTGTCAAAATTAAATAATACAATTAATAATAGATAGAATTAAATTTAATTACACAATTAAGTGGCAAATATTAAATCTAATTAATTAAATATGAAAATATTCAATTAATCAAACTTAGGATAAATGTGATTTATCACCAAATAATCATTAAATTAAAGATAATTAAGATGATTAGGAATATTACTAGGAATATTCCCCGATGCAGAATTTAAGATAATCAATTATGATTCGATGATGTTAGATGTGCCTTAGATTAGGACTTTGATGTCGATTTTGTTCGATTTGTCGATGTAGGAGGTTAATGAACTTATAGCCCATTTTTGGGGTATTACAACAACTTCCACTGTGTGTGCAATATCTGGCCTAGTACATACCATAGCATACATTAAGCTCCCTACAACTGAAGCATAAGGTAACTTACACATTTTAGACTCTTCTTCTGATGTCTTAGGACACATCTCCTTAGTCAATTTCAAATGACTAGGCAAAGGTGTGTTGACAGCTTTGGCATTCTCCATAGAGAAATGTTGCAACACCTTCTCAATGTAATCAACCTGAGATAAAGACAACTTCCTAGTTTTCCTATCTCTGCAAATTTTCATACCAAGGATTTGTTTTGCTTCCCCCAAATCCTTCATAGAACATGAATGTGCTAACTGTTGTTTCAATCCCTTAATGTGATTCATGTTAGACCCAGCTACACACATATCATCAACATATAAGCATAAAATAATGTAGCTATCATCATCCAACCTCTTAAAATAAACACAATGGTCACAATAACACCGAGTGTATCCATGCTCATTCATAAAAGTGTCAAATTTAATATACCATTACCGAGGGGCTTGCTTCAAGCCCTATAAAATTTTTTGCAATCCGCACACCAAATTGTCCTTACCCTTGACCTAAAATCCTTGTGGTTGTACCATATATATTTATTCATCCAAGTCACCATGAAGAAAAGTTGTTTTAACATCAAGCTACTCTAAATGCAAATCTTCAGCAGCCACAATACTTAAAACAATACAAATAGAAGTCATTTTAACAACTGGAGAAAATATCTCATCAAAGTCAATGCCCTTTTTCTATGCAAATCCTTTTACAACTAACCTGGCTTTAAATATTTTCTTACCTCTATTCTCTTCTTTCAGCCTGTAAACCCATTTATTCTGTGAATCCCGTTTACCTGCAGGTAACTTGCATAAATCCCAAGTTTGATTTTTTAGCAAGGAATCCATTTCCTTTGTCATTGCAAACTCCCATTGAATCTTTGTATCCACTTGCATAGATTCATTATAACATTTAGGTTCACCAACATCTATTAACAAAATAGAATACAAAGAGGGAGATAATCTTTCAGGAGGTCTACTTAGCCTTGTTGACCATCTAACATTCATTGGGGTGTGTGGTATTTGTTGTTGCTATTGTTGCGGAGCATAAGGGTCTACTGGAACATCATCTTTTGGAGTATCATCTAGTACTACATAATCATTTTCTTTCTTCTCATGTTGCTGCAATAGATCTTTGTACAATACTTTCTCATTGAATATGACATTCCTACTTCTTACAATTTTACGATTTTAAAAATCCCAAAGCCTATAACCAAATTCATCAATGCCATATCCAACAAATACACATTTCTTTGACTTAGCTTCCAGCTTGGCTCTATTTTCAGAATCTATATGTGCAAAAGCTTCACAACCGAAGGTTTTGAGAAAAGAATAACTCACCTTCTTACCACTCCATGCTTCCTTTGGAATACCATAGTCCAAAGGAGTAGAGGGGCCTCTATTGATTAAATAAATAGCAGTGTTTATAGCCTCTGCTCACATGTTTAAGGGCAACCTAGCATGCAACCTCATACTCCTTGCACGCTCCATTATTGTCCTGTTCATGCGTTCAACCACTCCATTTTCTTGTGGAGTCCTTGGTATATTTTTCTACCTATGAATACCATTAGAGGAACAATAATCTTCAAATTATGTGCTGCACTACTCACCACCATTATCAGATCTGAGACATTTTAACCTTTTACCAGTCTCATTCTCAACCAAGCATTTCCATTTCTTAAAAGTTTGAAATACATTAGATTTATGTCTAAGGAAATAAATCCATACTTTTCTTGTTGCATCATCTATAAATGTAACATAATACAGAGAACCACCAAGGGAAGATACCTGAGCTAGTCCCCATATATATGTATGCACAATCTCTAATCTCTCATTTTTCTTTTCCTTCCCACTCTTTACAAAACTAACTCTCTTTTGTTTTCCATAAACACAACTTTCACAGAAATCCATATTGACACATTTCAGACCAGGTAAAGCTTTCTTTGAATGAAGTAATTTCATAACTTTTTCACTCCTGCACCTGAGTCTGTTGTGCCAGAGTGCTGTGTCACAATCTACAACAATGATTTGATGTTCTTCCTACTCAACTGTAGCCACTATTCCTGAACATTCATTATCTTCTGAAACAATTAAAGTAGAAGGAACAGTATGACCTGTACAAAGATATAAGGTGCCTACTTTCACACCTTTTGCTACTACTAAGGAACCTTTTGAAACCTTCCAATTTCTATTGTTAAAAGTAACTGTGCAACCCTCATCACCCAGTTGCCCTGCTAAATTTAAATTCCTACTCAACCTTGGAACATGTCTTACCTCTTGTAGTAGCCAATGATTCCCATTCTACAACTTAATCTTAATTTTTCCCTTTCCAACAATTTGACAGGGTTCATTATCTCCCAAATAAACTAGCCCAAAATCCCCTTGGACATAATCAAGAAAGTAGCCTCTATGGGGTGTAGCATGAAATGAAGCCCCAGAATCTAAAACCCATGAATCATCAATACTTTCTAAAGAAAGAAGCAAGGCATCCTCTTTGGGTTTATTACTTACCACATTTGCCTCCTTGTTACCTTCTTGTTTGTCTCCTTATTTATTCTTCTGAGACCAGTAATCTTTCTTCTTATGACTTGGTTTTCTACAGTACATGCAATCATTTGGCCCTTTGGATTCATACCTCTTTCCCTTTGATTTTCCTCTTGATTTCCCACAATTTCCAAAGTTGTTTCCTCTCTCATTGGTTCTACCTTTGCTTTGTGCATTTAAGACACTACCTGATGTGGATCCACCTGAGCTTTTCCTACAAATTTCCTCACTCAGAATAACACCAATAACATCATCAAATTTTAGGGTATTAGAACTTGAAACAAAGTTACTAACAACCATTACCAAGCCATTCCAACTTTTAGGCAAAGAACACAAAATCAAGAGAGCCCTGACTTCATCAAAAATAACATTGACAAAAGTTAATTGACTAGTAACTATATTAAACTCATTTAAATGATCAGAAACTAACCCACCTTCCACCATTTTCATATTAAACAAATGCTTCATGAGAGATACCTTATTTGAAGCGGAGGGCTTTTCATACAACTTCGCTAGGGTTTTCATCAAATCTTCAGTCGTCGTTGCTTGTGTAATATTGAATGCCACCGATTGTGCCAGGCATAATCGAATACTACCAAGAGCCTTTCTATCAAGAATTGTCTAGTCCTCATCATAAATGCTTGCCGATTTGTTGGATTTTCCTTCCAACGACCGCCATAGATTCTTCTGATAGAGATAGTCCTCTATTTGCATTTTCCATAACTGAAAGTTCTGCCCATTAAACTTGTCAACCTTCAGCCTACCCTTGTCTTCCATTGCTCCTACTCAATCATGAGACTCCCACTAAACCCTGAGATCTTTGTACAGAGGATAACTGAAAAACAACCTCGCTCTGATACCACTTGTTAGTATTAACAAGATAGAAATAACAATTACATGCATATATAACCAATTATCAGAAAAACATAAACCACACAAAAGAGAACAGAAGACACAAAGATTTAACATGGTTCACCCAATCCCTAGGCTACGTCCACTAACAACGAGTCCAATCTTATTATTATCCAGTGATTGCAACATGATTACAATCTATAATCCCTTACAACTCAATTCCCTCGCAAGTACTAAAACCATACATTATGAAATCCCTAACCCTAAGCCATATTATACAATATTTTGCCACTTGAGGGTTAGAATGAGTTACAACATGTCGGCCCAAAAAATAGCCAAAAATATGTTTGCCCTGAACCTCAATGAGGGCATGAGGAAAAGTGTGCAATACTTTCCTGATCAGTCACCACAAGCTAACAATGTGGAGGTCGGCCGTGTCACCTAGCTAGCTCAAATTGGTGCTTCTCCGTAGGGTACACCATTTCACCTCAGAGCTCAGTAAATGTCTATGGTAAAAAGTGAAAATGAATAGTTAAAATGAACTTTTTGACCTATTTAAGCCTTCGAGGAGCTCCAGAGATCTAAGGGACATTAATGATAAGACATCACAGAGGTTTCATATCAAGACCGAAATTGAAATAGGAGATCTATATCACTTAAATACGGTAAAAACATAGTTACGAAACAAATTCAACCGTTATAATGCATAAGTCAACTATGGTCAAATTGCAGTCAAACAAGGGAAAATTGAGCAGAAAGGATACTGTAAACATGGTAAATCAATGCAGTAATGGTTAATACTCAGATTCACAATGAACAAAAGTCAAGGTTCACTCAAAAACACTTAACGAAAGCTGCATAGAGCATAATTAATGCACAAAAAGCTTGCCAGAAGCTATAAAAAGTGATTTTCTCACTAAGGCATCAAATTTTTACACCAGTATATTGCTTAAAAATCATTCAAACTTGGTCAACTCTCACATTTTCTTGGTCAAACTTGGTCAAATAGTGTTCTTTTAACACTAAAATTGATCCTAATTGCTTATTAACACTTCCTAAATGATTTTCGCTTGATCCAGATTCATTTGAGTCACTATAATTCTTCCTAAATGCTTGACAACATTGATTTTATTTGAATTTATTCCAATTTTGGTCCTGAGGGGGCATAATCATACTAAAATTCAAATTTTCAAATCAAATTCTTTAACACCAGGGGCATGACAGTTTCTTCAATCAAGTTGATGTTGTTAATCTTTATGACATTGATCAATTTCATCGCTTCAAATCAAATTGGTTATTTGTCAGCATGTTTAGTTATTGCAAATCAAATTTAACTGAAATTTATTTTTTAAATCTCTTATCAATTTTTGTTCAATCATGTTCGAAATCGGTATGGTCAATTCTTGTTCAATCAAGTTCAGAATTGATAAATTTCTAATCAAGTAGGATTTCGTTCGATCAAGTTCAAAGTTCTCAAATTCAGAGTGGTGCTCTTTACTACTCTCTAAATCTCCTCGAAATTAGAGTGGTCCTCACTGCTCTCTAAATCACCTAAGTTCAAAGTAGTTCTTGCTGCTCTCTAAATCCTGTTGAATCATGCTTTAAATAAGATTTTCTTTGAATCCTTGTGCTGTTCGCAAAGCAATTCAAAGAGGGGCAAATGCAATCACCTAAAATTGGGCTAATAGAACCTAAGGCCCTATTTTTCCTAATTCGGGATAAAACCCTAATTATGTTAATTTGATTCTTGATTATTGACATAATTCATTAAATTCAACAAAATCAATTAAATCTCCTAATTCAAGTATTTATCATCAAAGTATTAAGAAAAATTAATTTAATTACCTTTACGCCTAATTAATTAAATCAATCCCATTAAATTCATGGCTAGAGTAATTAATTAAAAAAAATGAATAAGTCCCTCTCAAAATGACATGTCACCTTAAAAGGGGACAAAAAACACACTTTGAACCAATGAGAGGTAATCACATGGATCAATCTTAGAAGCATCTCAACCACTCCTCATGGATGCATCCTAACCATCCAAAATCTAAAGATTCTATAAAAGAGAATTTTCAAATCTTCAATTGGCTCCTAACTCTTTGATTTTGATAATAGATAATTGAATTCATGCTTTCACATGCTCATAGCTAATTAGATAATATCTTTCAATTTGGATAATTGTAATGAACTAATGGCTTTCATAGTTAATTTGGATGAATTTGATAGCTTTAGCTTCATATTTGCACATTCTAATTGAATCTCTCATACTAGCATTGAATTGTCACTGTTTAGGATTAAATTTGAGAGAAAATTTAGAATCCTTTTCATAATTGTGTTAGTTAGAGAGAAATAGGATGCTTTCAATTTTTACTTTCTTTTCTTATTTGATCTTTCTAGCAATTGATGTAATGTCCTATTGAAGTGTTGTGTTGTAGATTTGCAAGTCAATAATTCACACACACAGGTGTCACTGACTGTTGTGTTTGTTCCTGCATTATCTTCAGTTGATATTCTCCACATTTGACTCATTTTCCTTTTGATTCCATCAATGGTGTTCTCATTCATATTAACATTCACTTCTGGTGTTCGGTCTCTGCAATCTTTACTTAAGTGACCGACCTTGTGACAGTTCAGACATGCCATTCTAGAATTTGTCTAGTTTCTAGATTTTCCTCTCCAATGCAATCTCATACAATTTGTGACAATATGACTATACCTACCCCATGTTGTACAATTAACCCAAGTGTTTTAATCCCAAGTATACAATTTACCTTTCCTTCTCGTTTGATAGGTGTTGTTTTCTCTTTTCAATTTCCAAACTTGTTTCATCTTTTTATTACATTCTTGTGATATGTGTCCATGCTTGTTGCAAGTGCAACACTACTTTTCCATAAGTGTCTCTTGGGTGGAGTGTTCAAATTTTATCTAAACTCATATGCTTTATGTCCATACTTATTGCAATTATAACAATAACCATCAAATTTAAGAGTAGAGTTAGGAATACCATTAGCTTTACTTCTGCATACATTTGATGTGTGACTTGGTTTTACACAGTGATAGCATGAGAGCTTCATTGGCCTCAGATTTGAATAGGCATTCTTTTGTTTAGCTTTTTTGGATGACTCTCCCTGCTTGGTATAACCTAAACTAGTAGTGTTGTCTAGTATTCTCTGACTATTTAGGAATTCATCCATCCTTTTGGTATTTTCTTCAATTTTCTTTATCATCTCATTATGTTGTTGTTGCATCTTTAATTCATTCTTCAATCTTTAATTCTCTTCTCTTAATTCACCAATATCTTCCAATTTCCTAGCAAGTTCATTATTTACTCAGTTGACTTCTTGACTCATGACAACCATCTGATTGGAAATTTCAAAGTGATGCTCGGTAAGCCTTAGTATTTCAGATTCTTTCTCTTCCAACTTTTCAGTCATTTGTCTTTTGTCTTCAATAGCCATATTTCTTTCTTGTTCAACTTATCTATTATTGTTCATGACTTCAATCATTCTTACCATTTGAGTCTCTCATCCAATTTGTAGTGCTTTCACTTTTTCGGTAAGGTGTTGATTCTTTTCAGATAGATCTGAGATAGTTCCTTCAAATGCATTAGATATGCTTCTAGATCCTTCAGATAATTCCTCTATCACTTCTTCCTGATAACCAGTCTCATTATTTTGAAATGCTATTTCCTTCCTTTTGATCAATAACTCTCTCACTTGTTCCTTAATGTCCTTAAGTTGTTCCATGAGAATCTGCATCTCCAATTTCTGATTTTCGATTGTCTTATCAATATTATACCTTTCCATCTTTAAGATATTTTCCTCTTCAGTGATTAAACTTCCACAATAAGAGAACTAGCTATGATACCAATTGTTGGGATTATGGAAATGTGAGTTACTGAGAGAGGATGGGTGAATCAGTAACCTCAATTTTTTTTTCATTGAATCCTTAAAATAATGTAATTCATTAACTGAATGACAAGTTATCTTTTCATCCATTCATAACATTACTAAAAATAAGAAAATATTTCTAATCTAACATGTAAACATTCATGAAACTTCATACACAATACACAAGTATTTTGGTATCGTAGAAAACCTTGTTAGAAGGTAAAAGCTATGGTGGGGATGACACCCACAAAGATTCACTATCTGCAGTAATAAAGTTTGTCCATTAAGGCTAGAATGTTTGATCACTTCTGATGATCTTACCATGTTAGGAGTAACAGTAAAGACCTGTAAGGATCTACCTGGTTAAAAGATTTAAGTAACATTGTTAAGTGTGGACTCGATTAAGAGGTTTACAAAAAGACTTATTAGGTTTACTTTGTTAAGAGATTTAAGTCTTCCACACTTGTTAGAAAGTAACAATAGATTTGATCTGTATGTAGAAACTTACTTTGCCTAATTTCAGATTTGATAAGTAGTTAACTGTTATCACCTTGTTGTGATAGATTTCTTCTTTGAATTCTTCTTAGTAGCCTTCTAATCTAATACTGATTCAATCCTTGAATGCTCTATCAAAACTTTAACTTCATATCCCTTTCTGATCTTCATATGTTTGTATATGTAGCTACTTCATGTTTGGTACATATAAAAATGACATCTTGACGGTTCTTATATCAAAATATTTTGACCTAATTAGGGTTATGGCATCATCTAGAAAACCTAAGATCTACAATCCAAATGAATAACCTAAAACATCATTACATAGGGATCATCAACCATTTAATAATCACATTTGTATTTAATCTTCACCTCAATCTATGTAAATGATTTTCTAGTTTGGTGTAAATCATTTACCTTGTATTTTGTGCCATTACAAACTTTTATGTCTTTCCTATATTGCTCGGTATATATTGCATTCATCACTAGGTAATTTACTAATGCTCAGTAAATCTGAATGCTTGGTTATAACTGTACTCGGTGCTTGGTGCTCAGTAATCATCTGGCTCGGTATATGTACTCATTCATGATTGTGTTCGGTTACTATGATATTCTGCCTCGTGCTCTGCTCAGTTACTCTACATAGTGTGTTAACCAACTAGCCTGTTTGCTTCCTTTACCGACTGTATGGGTGACACTAATGACAACATATAAACTAACACTTATTTTATCATATTTTAAGAATTTAAATTTATTAGGTAATAAAATAAGATAATAGTTGTATTTTAATAGAAATAATATTTACCAATATATAAGAATAAAATAATAAACATTACTTTAAGTAATATTTATTATTTTATGAGTTTATAATTAGTAAATATTATTTAAATTAAAATATCATTATTATTTTATTATTATTAGAAATTAAATTTAAAATCTACAAACATAAATATCTCCATGCATTTCAATTATCCATTGGGAAATCAGTCCCATAAAAAAAGAGCCTCATGAACTTACAAACTCATTTTTATATTTACTGAAGATCAAAAAATAAAGTAGGGTTTGCAACCCTAACTCACTATCATTTGCATTTTCTCTTTTGAAACTCTCTAGAAAATGGTATCTATTCTATTGATGGCCAAATTGGAGGAAGTAGGGTTTAAATGGAAAAAAAATGGAGATCTTTTCCAATCTGTATAAGCTCTTTGCATCTTTCTGAAGGTATTTTAAACTCAGGTATGCCCTCTTGGGCTCTGCTCGTTGAAGAAACTAAATTTTTTTTTTCTTCTTCGTGATCTTTCATCAAACACGTAAGGTCTTCAAATTATTTTTCTCCTTTATATGATATCCTTTTTAAACCGAGGGCTTCACGTTGTCATTCATATATATTTATTAATATATCTCTGTTACTAGGGTACATTTATTTTATCTACATGTTGTGAACTTAGGGTTTGAATTCCCATGGAGGCATTACAATGCTCGATGAAGGTTTTTTTGATGAAATAAATATAGAAATATTTGGTGCATAACTATTGAAACCCTTCCTATTCTATGTTTGAGCAACAATGAGGATTGTTATGCAAGTGATTCTCCAACATACCGCTCTGTTATTTTTTAATTCTGGGTGTTTAACATAGAGATTGTGATATTTGAACCTATCTCTAGTAAATAATAAAATCACAAAACCTAATCTCCATTTCTCTATTTCTGATATGGCCGAGGATTTTGATTTTGTCATTGATTGGAAATAACTTTGTGGGTATTTCTTAGAATTATAATATTTTCGTAATCTGGGCTCCTAAATTATTGTAAAAAAAATGCTAATTTTTGCATCTCCCTTCACTAGCCATGGCCTTTTGAAACTTTATTCTATATATATTATTTCTTCTGGGTGTTCATGAGTGAGGGTTTCAAAAACTAATATTCTAGTAACTTTGACAATATTCTTTACCTGTTAAAAAACCTAAACCTTGCTTGCTGCATTTTCATAGATATCGATGTTCCTTTGATAGTATATCAATTTTGTCATTTATCATCTATATCTCTGTGAACATCAAATGGTGGAGAGAAAGGTTCCTAAACTGTGACTCATGACAGTCATGATATTGTTATCCTTAGTAACTCCTTGAAATAATAGAGTACTGTTAATAGCTCATTATTTTCAACTTAACTAGTTATAATTAATATTGCTTTCCTTTAATGACAATAATCCATCTGTAATGTCCTTAGTATTTTTGATATATTTCCTTAAGAATTAACCTGCAAGAAAGATGTTAGAAAAAATAGTATGGACAAATAAATATGAATGAATCACTAATCAATTAACTATCTACCCCAAGTGCTAACCCCTCCAAAAGGAAGTCTACCAGGTTGGGCTCATAACCTTAATAAGGACCCTTGTGTTCCTTTGATTAGATCTTGTCGTCATCCTTTGGAGCGCATCCTTAGGGACTTCCTGAGCAAAGTCTGCCAGGTCGGGCTCATGACCTTATAAGGATCTTTTATAGTCCTCGACCCAATCTTGTCGTCATCTGGAGTGAATCACTCAAGGCTTATAGGCTGACCATTGGTCCATTCCTCTTCTTGGAAGAGGTTTTCTCTATCCAAGGCTTAGTACATATGCATATGTGGATCATCAGCGTACACTAGCTTAGTGGAGGTCTTAATCCCCCTTGAGAGTTCTTTTCCATTACTTTGTCAATAATTACTTTTGATAAGAAAATTACTTTGTCAATAATATCATTAATGAATTATCATTTATAAATCTGAAATGAAATCATAATACTATTTATGAATTTAAATGAAATTATGCTCTTTTATATCATATAAGTTTTTGAATAATTAACCTATACACACACACACACACACAATTTTGAACGCTGCATTGATCACTGTTATTATAATTTTATTGCCTATTGTTCCCATATTACTCTCTTATCTCATTATATCATTATCAGTCCTTTGCACTGAAATTGGAAGCCAAGTATTACTTGTGGCTACCAGCGATATGCCAAGGATCAATTACATTGTGATCTCTGAGATCTATTGATCTACATATTTGAATCTTCAACATTCAATTTATAATGATTGAATGGCTTACTCCATATTACCCTCCTAGTCTATGCGTCAGTGGTAATAGCGGAAGCTTTCAAACCCAAAATTAGTTCTAATGTTCAGTGCTGATATCCCATCGTATTTCTTAATTAAACATCAAAATTAATTCTATCTTTTTTATTTCCTCTAAAAAAATAACTGAATCTTCTTCCTTGAATGTGTGCCTAGGAATGCCTCTTATACGTTGGATATGGAAGGATGGGCCATGTATAACAAAGACGTGTCTCCAGCTGCACCATTCCATAACAATTAACATAATCAATGTTGACTATTGTGACCGCTGATAACTTGAGTATCATCACTCAATCAAAAAATTGATATTTCTATTAGGCCCCGTTTGTTTGCGGGAATTGGACTGGAATTGGCAGTGAGACTTCCCGATTTCCACGAAACCCGCTATTTGGAACCCCAATTTGCAAATCGGGTTATGCCAGTGAAAACCAGGTTTAGGCCCTAAAACGAGTGGCACAATCTTCCCACTGAAGAGGTGGAATTCAAAACCAAAATCCAGTTTTGACAAAAATCATGGAAAATTTAATAATCTGTCTGGTCTGTGAAATTCCCGCATATGTTTTTGGGGTTTTCATTTATTCTCAGCATTTATTTTTGGGGTTGGCATTTGTTCTCGGTAGCTGGGTTGTCATTGGCACTTCACATTATAGTTGGGTTGTCGTTGGCGCTTCGCATTGCAGCTGGGTTGTCATTGGCACTTCGCATTGCAGCTCATTCTTGATAGGGTTGTTGCTGGCACTTTGCATTTGTAGCTTGACTGGTCATTTCTATATTCGGCTGCACCATTTCCAAGCATTTTTGGTAAAACCCTAGCTCGAAGACATTTTGCTTTTTTACTCTGTTTAAGCTGTTGGGCTGTAATAGTAGTTGCAAACATGTTAATTTTGGACTTTGCTTGTAATAGAGGTTTACTTAAATGAGGAACTATACTGTTGTGGTATTGAATAAGCGGCCTTCATTCCATCGCTTCTTTCTTCTTCACCCACTATCAACCCCACCATTTCTTTCGGGTTTTCTGCTACACTTTGATTCAGCCACGCATGTGGTCTTTCACCCCCCTAGTCCAAAGCAGTTCCTGAACTATCTCTTTCATTGAAGGTCTCTTCTCCCCTTCCATGCTCAGGCATTCCTTCGCAAGCCCTGCCACTCTTGTCATCGAATCCATGGTTTTACCTTCTTCCACATCAAGATGGGGATCTATGATTTCCCTGAAACCCCTCGTATTTATAGTGGAGAGGAAAAAATATGGCCATGTTTCTCTCGTTCTTCATCCTCTCGTACAAAATAGGTTTCAACCCTGTCAAGAGCTCCAACAAAACAACCCAAAAACTGTAGACATCGCTTTTCTGTGTAAGCTGATTTGTTTAGAAATATTTAGGATCCAAGTAACCCAGAGTTCCTTGCACAAGCGTGGTGATGTGCGTCTACCCCATTGGCACCAGGCAAGACACCCTGAAGTCTACAACTTTTGGATTGTAATCATTCTCTAGCAGAATGTTGGAAGATTTCACATCTTTGTGAACAATCGATCGCAAATGACAGAATGCTGCATATTTTACTTCTTCATAAACCATATGCTTCGTTAACCATGCTAAATAAACCATATGCTTCGAGCTAGGGTTTTACTGAATGTGTGTCTGGGTCTGGATATGCACACTTTGTGTGCCGTTGGTACCATAGGATGTGCCCCAAGTACATCACGTGTGTTGTGGGTATGTAGAGTGCATACCCAAACCACACCCAGGGTTCTTGGATCACTCCCTATGCTACATTATCCACTGGTTTGTGTTGGTGTAAATTATTCAATCATTGATATGTAGCTACATATCAACTTAACACATATCAATCATTCCATGAACACAAACCAATGGATAATGTAGCTACATATCAACTGGTTTAACACTTTGATGGATAATTAGTTTGCATCCCCGAGATCTAAACTCTTCGTATTATACTGTAACAAGTGTATACTGGTTACAGTATACACTGGTAATCTTTAGTCTTTAAATGTTGAGTGCCAAACATGTCTTCCATCCTTGAATCAAAATCAAGGATGTCCATATTGTTGGATAACATGTTATCTTTACATCACTCAGGAACCGCAAGATTGCAAAAACATACAAACATGAGATGGTTTTAAAGTTCATACTATTGATTTCATTTATGTGTAGACAATTAGATTAATTGCCTACCAAGTTGTCTACATTTGCAATTGAAAGTTAGATAGACCATTCGTAGCATTGGACAGAGAAATAATTGCATTGAGCACGTACTAAGTGTTAACATGATTTGCATTGTTCTTGCCATTTTCTTTGTTAGGATTATTGAGATCTAAGACTAGAAATTATTTCTTAACTATTTGATTGGACAATAAATCTATAGTTGGATAAGTATTATTTGTATCAACCTCTTTGACTTCTTTGAGTGCATCTAATGCAAGTGGGTCACAAAAGATAGTTGACATTGCGCAAGTAGCATTGTCAAGTAATCAAGTAAGATAATTACCCTCAATGTGGTTAGGCAGAGTGGTCTTGGAAGGAAGGAAATTAGAAATTGTATCACTACGTCTAGTTAAGATAGAACAAGCTTGATGGTTAAAATTAGATGAGGGGTGCAAATTTGAAATACAACTTGTACCAATGAAGTTGTTCACTAGTATTTTGATAGGAGACTATTGCATTACAAATCAGAGGTTTGAGACCGAGTCAACTATTGCATTACAAATTAGAGGTTTGAGACATGCAATACTTGTAGGAGATCCAAATCAGTTGGTTGGAACAGTTATTAGCGAGGTTTGTTTCTATTGGGTTGATTTGGTGTATATTGATTTCAATTTGGTATATATAATAAATATAGGGTTGATTCCATCTCGTATTTGGCATGCCAGATATCACTAGAAAAGGGATATTGTAGAAGTCTCTTTGAAAGATTATAGTAGCTTAGACATCTGTGCCATTTTCTAGATACACAGTGCAAAATTAGATGAGGGGTGCAAATTTGAAATACAACTTGTACCATGAAGTTGTTCACTAGTATTTTGATAGGAGACTTGAGGATCAAGATATTAGGACAAGTATTAAGGAACTACTATGGCTTTAGTTTTCTTAATTTGTAATTAGAAAGCGAGTCTTCATATTCTATAGTAGTAGGTATAATTAACAACATGACCTATGCAAAGATGTAGAAGAATACCACTACATTGAATATCAATAATACAAGAAATTGATGAATATCCTTGACTTTAAGATGAGTAGCAAAATAAGCATGCACATTTCAATAATTACAGTATACACTTGTTAAGTTCTATTTGAGGATCATTAAGATCTAAATTAAGGGCACATGATTTTTGAGAGATTACATTATACACATGATTTTATGCTAGTCAAAGTCATAGGTTGGACTTAGGTTCAATCCATATCACTAACTAGGATGTTGCATCTTGAAATTAGTAAATTAGCAAGAAATGAGGGATGCTAGGTTGGGAGTGCTCTTGTATTAGTTTTAAGGAAGCACACTGCTACTTTATTACAATTTTTGCTTATGATATTGATTATCCAAAGAGTTGCAGTAAGTCATATAAAAACTTATTGCAACTTGTAATAAAGTACCTACAGTAGTCTTTTTTTATCGTCAACCACAAGCTGTGGATTTGGTATGATTTTTATGATAACCCTTTTGATGATTGATGAACTATATTGAAGATAGAAGACAATATTGTAATTGTGATTTTCAATATTATAATTGTAATGATTTTCATTTGAATTTTGAACTTACATATATATGAGATGACATATGTCTTAATAGTTAATGTTCAAATTTTGAACTATCAATTGGCATTTTATACTTATCTTTGACACTTGGCACTGATTAACGATGAGATATGCTTAGAAATATAAAGTACAAGATCAAAAGAATCTCTAGAGTTCATGTTGATTTGATTTGACCTTCTTGATTTGATTGTGTATACTTTTTCAGCAATGTTTCAAATTTTACTCTATGACTCATTATCAAGATATTGTATTTTCTCTTCTCTAACTCATTATCTCAATGATGAATCATAGAATCTAATTTGAAACATTATTGGGAAGCTGAGATCACAGTCAAGTTCAAAAATTCATAATGAATTTTTTTTTGAATATATGGATGGTAGAAGCTTATAAATTTAAAGCATGAGACCAACAAAATTCTCAGAGATATTAGGCTTGTACAATCCATGTTGATGTAATTTGAGTTTCTTGATTTGACTATATCTTTTTCTATTAACATTTCCAACCATACTCTATATTCATCAAGATACTGTATTTTCTTTCTCTAATTCATTGTATTATAATGAATCATATAATATGATTTGAAATGTTGATAGAGTAAGATACACACAGTCAAATTCAAACATCCACGAAGAATTTTTTAGTATATATGGATGGCAGAAATTTAGAAATATAAAGAATGAGATCAACAAAATTCTTAAAAGACATTGGAATTTTATAATTCATATTGATACAATTTGAAAATGTGAATTTGACTGTGGAGGTGTTTTTCATCACTATTTGAAATCATACATAATCAAAAGAGTCTATTTTCTTTTCTCTAACTCCCTATTTTGATAAGACAAAACATTGATAAAACAAGATATTACAACAAAATTCTTAAATCTAACCAAAACATATTCATGATAAATACAATTTCATTGACATTTGCTCCTAGATACTTCTAAAGATTATAGCACCTATCTCTACTATTAATTAACATTGCTTCTAAAATGTCTTAAAATCACTTTTATTTGTAGAATACTTTCAATTTCATAAAAAGAGTTGCACCTATATCTCACTCTTCTATGATCACAATTGCTTTGAATGTTATCAACTAGTTAGCTACCACAGTCACCTGTAGGGATTCATGTAAAGGCCATTGAAGGTTAATCTGAGATATTGTCTAGATCCCATGTAGTTGAAGTATGGGAAGAAAAGATCATCATTAGGACTAACCAAAGAACATTGATTATAAAATGTCTTAAAATCACTTTTATTTGTAGAATACTTTCATGAAAAGAGTTAGAAAAATAGAACATGAACAACATGCTACCAATATCTCCTCGCTGAAATCATTGTATTTGTCCACATTTCAGGCCATTGATGGATCCTGTTAAGAATATTGACGTTCTAGGACGGGTAGTTGTGGAGACCACATATTCTCATCTTCTCACAACTCTTATTGCTTTTGTTGTTGTAGCCACAGTAGTGGTGGCCCGAGAAGGCAATGCACAAATGGGTAAATGAAAAAGAAAAGGAAATTATTTTTATAGAATGGTTATTCATTCCAATGATGTGGATTGTCATGATCAAATTCGCATGAGTAGGGGAGCCTTCTTTCGTCTAGCTACTATCCTAAGGTTGAAAGGAACCTTGTCAGATACGATACACTTGACATTAGAAGAACAACTTGTGATGTTCCTCCACACCCTTGGCCACAATCTAAGGAACCGCAAGATTGCCCACAACTTTGGGCACTCAGGAGAGACAATCAGCCAATACTTCCACAAGGTGTTGAGGGCTATGTTAGGACTCCACAAGGATTTCTTTTTACCACCTAGTCCAAACACTCCTCCTGAAATTAGTGGGAATGAACATTTTGATCCATTCTTTAAGGTAATTGTTGTGTTGTTACAAATTTCTTGTATGGATTTTTATCCTTATCATATTATTGGTTGACCGTAGAATTGATGATTGTATCATATCATATAGGATTGTGTTGGAGCTATCGATGGAACCCATATACCAGTCACCGTCGATGTCGACATGTAGGGTAAATATCATGATAGAAAAGGCAACCTATCGCAAAATGTTATGGGTGTGTGTTCCTTCGATCATAAGTTTCAGTACTGCCTTGCTAGTTGGGAAGGGTCTGCCATGGATAGTCGTGTTCTAGCTTCAGCTCTGTCAAGAGCAGATCCTCTTGTTGTTCCCCCCGGTAAGCCAAATCATAGTTTAATATACTCAAGGGTACAATCAATGTTTCACATTTTAATAATATACTTTATTTATGTAGGAAAATATTTTCTAGTGGATGCTGGATATCCCAATGCACCTAGATTTCTTGCTCCTTATCGGTGTACATGCTACCACCTAAAAGAGTTTTCAAGAGAGAATCCAATAAACTCTCGAGAAGAGTTGTTCAACCATTGACACTCCTCTCTTAGAAACTTAGTAGAGTGTACATTTGGTATTCTCAAGCAGTATTTTCCAATCCTGAGGCATGCCATGTCTTATCCTATCATGACACAAGCCCATATTGTATTAGCATGTTGCATACTACACAACTACATTACATTAGAGGATGACATTCCATCAGAAATTGTCACCGAAGAGGAAGATGATCGTGATGGGATAGATGTACCAATGCTGGAGACATATGGGTTGTCTCAACATGATAGAGACCAGTAGGCATAGTTCTGAGATGATATAGCAAGTAGAATGTGGTAAGAGTATAGATCCTAACAATAGTTATTCTTGTATGAGTCAAGACTACATGATGGTTTCCTTTTTCTTCTCTTTTTATCTGCAAGTATTAGACTTGTATGGGTCAATGTGTTTTATTTGAGTAAACTGATGTATGAAGATACTTTGATATACATGATGGTTTCCTTTTTATTGTCTTTCTATCTGCAAGTATTGGACTTGTATGGCTCAATGTGTTTTATTTGAGTAAACTGATGTATGAAGATAGTTTGATATACATGATGGTTTCCTTTTTCTTCTCTTTCTATCTGCAAGTATTGGACTTGTATGGCTCAATGTGTTTTATTTGAGTAAACTAATGTATGAAGATAGTTTGATATACATGATGGTTTCCTTTTTCTTCTCTTTCTATCTGCAAGTATTGGACTTGTATGGGTCAATGTGTTTTATTTGAGTAAACTGATGTATGAAGATACTTTGATATCATTAACAATAATTTTTATACACAACATGGCATACACAAAATTAATGATGACCATGGATGAAATTGGTAACACGAGCCAGATATCTCCTTCCTCAAAGAAGATAATGTGGACAAAGGAAATGGAATGCAAGTTTCTAGACTTGTTCCTTGAGCAAGTACAACTAGGCAAAAAATATGACGGAGGCTTAAAAAAAGAATCATGGTCCGCAATTGAGAGGTGGTTCAACGCTGATATGAACCTCAATTTATCAAAGGACAACTTCAAAAATAAGTTGAAAACTTGGAAGCTTGCCTATAGAGTGATGAAAGAGCTAAGGAATACACGTGGTTTCTCTTGGAATGAGGCAACTCAGTGCATGGATGCTGAGGATAGCGTGTGGGAAGAGCTTTTGAAGGTAGGGTGATCTCTCTACTATTTTGATGGAAATAATATTGCCCTCTTTTAAAGTTAATAATGAAAGACAAAGAACCTAATCCATTTATTTATGCCAACATGCAGAGAAGAGAGTTCAAAAATGCCAAAGTGTATAAGAGGTAGCCCTTCTAGTACTTTAATGAATTGGGTGCAATTGTGGGTAATGACATTGTTGAAGGTAATGCAGCTACCACGGCCCTTGAGACTAAAGAAGGGAACCCTATGGAAGAGCCATTCAATGTTCATGATGAAGAGGACCTTGGTTTCAATATACATCTTGATAGTGCTGTTGATTTGGACGAAGACCCTTATAATTCCAATCAGTCCACTACAACAGAAAGTACTAGAGGGACTCCTACATCATCAGTCAGAAAGGTGGGAAAGAGGAAGAAGGAAAGTATGGCCGCTTCCTTGGATTCCATGTGTGAAACAATGAAGAAAATAAAAGAGGGCATGAGCAATGTTCACCTTGTCAAAATTGATGAATCTGCTCATGACAATGCTTTGACGGATGCATATAATGCTCTCAAATCCATCCCCGGATTGAGTTGAGGTGTATTCCCGAGAGTATATGAAACCTTCGTGAGTGAACATGAAAGAGCCAAATGGTTCTTATTGATGATTGAGGATGAGAGAGTGGATTGGATTGTAGCTACATATGGTGATTTATAGTTATTTTCTACATACTTTATCAAACTTTATCATGAGTTGAAACATTATCATACTTGTTCACATACACTGATACAATTGTGTTTTCATTGATGATTGTTTATGATTGTTTATGGTTGATGATTGTTTATCAAACATAGTTTTTGTTTATCAAATATATTCTGAGATAATGAAATGTAAATTGGTTTATTCACTGATTGGACTGTATGCCAGTGGCTGTGAACAACAATCACAAAGTATCATTTCTTTTCCAGCTTGCCATTGTTTTCTTTGAAAATAATGGCAAGCTGGAAAAGAAAGTATTCTGAGTATTTTGAATTTGGGGATATGACATCCTTGTATATTGTTCACAAAGATTGATAACATGAACATGGCAGAGATTCATAGTCCATGAATGAATGACCTGATTAGAAGCACAGTTGAACCAGACATCATAAACATATCCACCATGCCAGAACATTCTCTTAAAAACACCACCTTTGAAAGAATTAGAAGCATCATTTTCATTTTCCATTCCATCTATAATTGCTATTCTATTCAAATCTTTAATTTATCATTTCTATTTGATCCAAATTTGACCAGATAGAGATCTAATAATATAGCCTTTTGAATTTGCTGGAAGATTTTAAGATCACAACCATGACCGTTGTGTTCCAATCATCTATGTTTGAGGTAATTGCAATTTCAATTCTCCTAGTGATTGGCATACCTGTCACACTTGCCTCTCTTAATGGTTGGTCAATTAGCAAAATTGTGCAATTTTTTGGACATATCATTATGGATTTGATCAATCTTTTTAGTATCATCTTCGGTGCTGCAAAGATAATTTGAGAGCTTTTTCTGAAATAAACAAATCACTTGCTAGTGTGAAGACAACATTTTTCATTATTTTTACAGCTATGTAGCTGCATGGGCTACTCAATGCATAATAATTGCATTAGTAAGTAGCCCCTCTATGGGATTCTTTCCTTTCATCCTTATATTGCAAAATCCTTCCTTTAGAAAGGGGGAGCAGGTGATCCAAGTGGCACTTCAACACAAGAGCCTTTTCTGCTCATGCTGTCCTCAATTAATAGCCCTCCTATGTTGTACTACTCTGGCAGGCTTGAGTGGTAGTGGCCCCTGCAATGGTGGGCAAGTAACCCACTGATGGCATAGCCAACCATACACTACGAATGTGCAGTCAGGAGTTTCATTATCTGGCACACTATGACTTTTACTTGCCACCTTAAAATGACACACTTATTTGATGGCTTTTTAGTCTCTTGTGAGTCAGTCATCCTTTTCTTACGGACCAGTCCTCCACTTACAAAAATTATGTCACCCGGCCCTGACTAAACACATTTTTTCTTTTCACTAATGTGCTCATAGCTGTACCATAGACCTATCTATTATAGGCATTACTGTACACTAACCTATCCATGTCCATCTATTCCTTTATCACAACATTCTGGGATTCACCTATGACTAACTCATTGATGGAATTATAGCTGCTGGTGGCTGGCGTTGGAGAATCACCTTGGCCTAGATATATAATAAGTTTCTAAATAATGGCAAGTTCCAATCTATCTCAAAGCTTAGTAAAACCAAACTCTACTATTACTATGGCATTGAATCTCTTAAGGTAAGTGATCTAATCTCTGTAGAGAAAGTTTCCTTAAAAGTGTAAGTTGGAAATAAAGATCTAATAATCACAATAACAGAGTTCATCTCCCTTGTATACACTCTTGCCTGGCATCTGCCTCCTTTCTGCTCCTTTACGTGACTTGCTGTTGTTCACTACACATGAAATGCTTCTTGAGATCTTCCTTCTCTTCTCTTATTCAATTTGGGTCAGCATGTTATCAATTTGGGTCAGCATGTTAATTAAAATTTCTTAGAAAATAATGGCAAGCTGGGAAACAATGACACTTATGATTGAGCACTTAGAAAAGCATGAAATTAATGTGAAGTTTATCCACTGATTGGACTGTATGTCAGTGGTTGTGAACATCAATCACAAAGTATCATTTCTTTTCCAGCTTGTCTATATTTTTATGATGTTGATTCATCTGTTAAGAAATGATACTTTGTGATTGATGTTCATAGCCACTGGCATATAGTCCAATCAGTGGATAAACTTAACAACATCTTGAACATGCAATGCATCTTTAGAACATCAATCACAAAGTATCATTTCTTATAGATGAATCAACATCATAAAAATATAGACAAGCTGGAAAAGAAATGATACTTTGTGATTGATGTTCACAACCACTGGCATACAACCACTGGCATACGATACTTTGTGATTGATGTTCTAAAGATGCATTGCATGTTCAAGATGTTGTTAAGTTTATCCACTGTTTGGACTGTATGCCAGTGGTTGTATAACCGTATACACTAGTTACAGTATACATTGGTATATCTCCATTACAAAATATAGTTTGTCAGCACTCTTATGAGAAATGGAATTCAAAGATATTTATGTTAAAACACAACTTGAACCCATCTTTCCTCTTACCATGTATTTTTTTTGTGATTCGTGAAGTAAAATTTACATAAAAAATGTGTAATCAATTGTAAAAACTTGCTCTCTCAATGGCCATGCAAAGATGTTTCAGAACTTCTCTTGGGATCATGTGTCAACCCAATCAAGTTATTTCTTTCATTTTTCTCTCTTTGTTTTGGTATACACTGGTATACAGTAGCCACTGGTAAGTACCCACTGGTATACTTATTGTGTTAATTCGTTGGATCCATGCCAAGATTATTTTGTGTTGCTAGTGATTATGTTGGCTTTCACAGAGTGTGCTTGTCTTCCTCTCCATTTTGGTTTTTCTCTCCACTTCAAGGTAGGAAACCTTGTTTCTCTCTTGTCCTTTTAATTTTGAGTGCTTTCAGAGGTTCATCAATGGCATATTGGTGCATACTGGTTTAATGTTTTGGTATTGCAAGATCTTGTTAAATTAATGGACAAACAAGCATGCCCTCCCTTGACCATTGTTTTCATTAATGTGCTTTTATAGACATATTAGCTTGCATTTGTTAGTGTTGTTTCTTTTAACATATTTAAGTGGAATACACAAAGGAGTACCACATGATGAATGCTTCATTTAATGCATTGTTAAGGTGTAGTCTCATAACTATCCATTTCTAGTTCTTCAGACATGATTTTATAAATGTGTTTTGGTAGAGGACTGTATTGTTCATGATTCTGTATGTATATACCCTAACCATCTTGTTATTATTATTGCATTACGAAATTAAGTTAAATAATTCTACTTTGTTTAATGCTCTATTTCATCTTCAATTTCTTTTCATTTTTCATTCATTTTTAAAAACCACGTGATAGGTACAAAAATAGAAATGGATAGTTTTGAGACTACACATATGATGATAAAGTGAGACTACACATATGCTGACATTAAATATGTTTGAAATAGCTCTTGGATTCAATTTTGTAGATATTTTTGGCATCAACGTTTACGATCACACTCTGTGATCCTTCATCAGGATGGAAGAGAGAAAAATGATTGAAAGAAAAGTCCATCATTTTGGTCTGTTGCAATCATTTTGGTCTCTTTCATCCCGATGATGGATCACAGAGTGTGATCCATAACTATCTACACAATCGAATCCAGAAGCTATTTGAAACATTGATGCCAAAAATATCCACATATGATGACAAAAAATGAGCTATTTGATGATTGTTTACTGTTCATGTTTGTAAACGGTCAATATTTCTGATGGTACTCCTTGGTGTATTCCATTTAAAAATAAACAAGTTTTAGTTTTTCTATCATGTTTACTTTGTCGATGCAAGATTGACCATCTAACAATACAGAAAGTAATGGGAAGAATGAGCGGGATATGAGATGGTTGCTCATCGAATGTGGGGCATAAGGGCATAGAGCGTGGATTTCCTTGCATTTTCTTATTTAACGGTGTGTTTTCACACCACCATTCAGTTCATGGATATTGTTCTTCCCCAAAACTTCTATCTGATGCTATAGTTGTGTCATTATATTTTTTCTATAAATTTGTAATATCAACATAAATGAAACTTTTTCAATTTGTACTCATAGAATATAGTCATGTTGTTATATATGAATGAACAAAAATAGTATGAATGAATTTTTTTTTGCTTGATACAGTGTTGATGGCTATGATAAATGTCCCTATGTGTGAGTGTGGTGATGGATCATGCTGCGTGTTGAAGACGTCACACACGCGGGATAATCCAAATTGTAAATTTTGGAGTTGCAAAAATAAGAAAAAGGTTGTTAATTGCACAATATTTAAATGTTTACAAAGAATAAATATTAGTCATTATAGTGAGACTAACTTAGATTTGTATTGTAGGATGGCAGTGGATGTCAGTACTTTCGTTGGGCCAATGCCACCTCGTCGCTGTCAACATCATCTGCACGTTCTCCACATATACTTGTTGTGGATGATGAGTGCAAGTCTTGCAAAGTGCTTGAGAAAGCTATTGCAAAAGTGACGGCTACGTATAAAGCCGATGTCATGTTTTTACGATGTTTGCTTTGTGCAACAATCGTACTATTTAGTTCGATCATTTGTTGGGTCATTATGCAGAAATAGATATATATGTGGACTAGATGACTTATTTATATTTTGATGTGATATCGAGCAATGCTATAATTACTTTCTTGTTATAATATTGTTTATGATAATGTATAAAATTATTAAAAAAAGTTAAGTTTACTGTTCACAATATTGGAAAAAAAATATTAAATTTTGTTTATGATTTTCTAGATAAAAATATAAATTAATAAAAAAAAATTATAAATAAAAAATAGACAACAAAAATAAAATATTAAATTAAAACATTATATAATAATTATAAAAACTTAAATTTTATTGTCAAATTCCAATTCCAATTGAAAATGTAGAACCAAACATAGAAAATGGATAATGTAATTCCAATTCCAATTTGAAATTGCAAACCAAACACATAAATAGGAATTTCTCACTTCGAATTCCAATTTCGAAAATGGCAACCAAACGCAAAATATGGATTGTCTCAGCGATCTTCCGAGTGAACCAAACGGTCCAAACTATCTTCCGAATACACAAAACTGGAATTTCAAAACTTGATTTTGAGATAATCAGGTTTTGTCTCAAGTTCCAATTCCCACAAACAAACGGGGCCTTAGATATCAGAGGATGTTGAGATGTCAACACTATTGGTATTTCATTATATTTATTTATTATTTAATTTATTAATTTATATTTATAAATATATTTATATATTGTTAATTATTATTATTTTAATAATAGTTATATTAAGGATTATGTTATCATGATATAGATTTACTATTTAAGTTATTATTATTGACATTGTAGTATTAATATATTTCAGATATGATGTTCGATATACTTCATTTATTTTATTACAATATTATGAATGATATAGGTTGGTTAGTTTTATTATTAATATTTATAATCATTTTTTATTATTACTAGGTTCTATTTTCTTTGATTCGATAAATACTTCCTATTTGATGATTATTATTATATATATCACATAATATAATATAATATATATTGATACATATATTATTATATTATATTATAATAATAATAATATTTGATATATCAACTTTTATATTTCAATTTATTATATATATTTAATATTATTATTATATTGTAACTTATACTATTAATATATTATTATTTTAATAATATATTATTATAAATTATATAATTCATTATTATATTATTCTTATCCTTTTTCTTAATGTTACAATTGAATTTTATTATTGTTATTATGTCTTTAGAGATTCTTCAAATAGAGGGACATGACACCATCAAACAAAAATATAGAAACTGTACATTACTCTTTGCCATAACTATTGTGCTGCTCCATTTGTGCATTTTTTAAATTATCTTAATTAGGGTCTTGTCTTCTCTATTTGTTACTGCTTGAATATGTCACAATGTGACCAAAGAATACTTGTAACTTCAAATTTTCTTTGTTATCATCTCATGCTGCAACTTTCTTGAATGTAGATAGAGTTACTTTGTTGGTATGTTCTTAATTATTATTGAAATCCTTGAAAGAGAAATTACCTTAATCAAAGTACTGTGACCTCTAATTTGTAATGGTACCTCTGGAGATAATTGCCATAACTATTATCTGCTCTTTGAACCAATTGTATGCTCTATGCTTTGAATAATCATATTACTCATGGTTGTATTGTACCTTTGACACATTCACTTTAATAACATCTTCTCTTATGTTATGTTCAGTCTTATAACTTCTTTTATTGCACTCTCAGTTGTAATGACTACAATGATTGTATATAGATGCATCTTTGTTTTGATATTAACCCTTCATTATTTTTCATGATATTTATGATTTTACCTTTTGACTCTAACAATGAAAGAGAGTCATTTCTGTGTATTAATAATCAACACCATCATCCCCTATAGTAATATGCAAGTAACAATTATATTTCTGATTCCTTTACTTTGTAACCACTTGACAATACAAATCATGAATCTATAGGCCCGTGCTAGTTATAAGATTTGGGAACAAATTTTCTATTTCTTGTATAAAATATCCGCGGGGTGCATGATGAATCTCCTCTGTAAGAATTAAATCACCATAATGAATATATTGTTGAGTTTTAATCCCTTTAAATATTTCTCAAACATTTTATTCTCTTTACACTACTTTTGGTAGTGCCTCTTTGGACTGAACTCCTCAATGGTATCAAGAATTTCCCTTAAGTACTTTAAACATGATCCTTACTATTTCTTTTTCATTACCATAAAAAATTAACCATCCTTCATTTGAATATTCATGATCTTGGCACCGAACATTTAGCATGTTCATCTGATTGGACTGTCAAATATCCTCCACATAAGTGTATTATTTTCTTTTTGAAATATTTGTACCATGCATGCACTCTTTGACTGATATTCTAACTTGTCATTGGAATATTTGATTCCTGTATGGTTGTTCCATTTCTGTTGTTCTCATTGACCATTTACGCCTTTGACAAATTTTTAAAGTCATGCTAATTGTATTATTTCTTTCTATTGTACTACATATAACTGTAGTTGTATCTTTGAAAATCAAGGATAAATAAATATGATTTATCTTTAAAATTCATACATTTATGCATTTGAATGAAGAATACTTAGAATTTCTTATTGTTGATTGTGTCCTGTAAGTGTACCTTTCACTTGTACTAGCTTCATGATTTTCTGGCATTCTTCCATGCCAACTGTATCTATCTATCCATGAAAACTCTTTATCTCTACATGATTGTATTAATTGTTAATGCTCATGATTCTTGTGTTTTTTAGGTTATATTGTTGATAATCATTCCATGCCAAATCTCTTATGATTATAGTTAGTATAACCTTTTGAATATAAAAAAAAGTGACCATGTTTTCCCTTTGTTGATTCTATATTTTGGCTATTAAGCGATTTGATCATTTCTTTACTTTCTGTATCTGATTAAATTATCTTTCCCTTTAGTTGACTTGTCTTTCACCATCTTTATGAATAGGGATTGCCTTTATGAATGTACCATCATAGATGATACATGCTGCTTTATAATTTTCTACACTTAGCTAATTACACCATAATTCAATTATGTTGGGTATATAACGAAACAATTTCAAACAATGATTATTTATCCCTTTAATGGTCAACATTGAATCTTTTGTTGAACTATAACTAAATGTGAGTCAGAAGGTTTTATGCTTTGAGGGCACATCCATTCAATGAATCATTGGTCTTCAATACCTAAATATGCATATAACAAGAACTCATTAGTATAAAACATTTCTTCAACTTGTGTTCCTTCTTGCTTTCTTTTCATGTTTATGGATGTATGGCAGGAAATAATAAGAGTACGTATGAGATATTTCATTGCTCAGTCTTAAGACTGACTCCACTCCTTTCCTTTATTTTGTAGGTGCACTTTAAGGATGCGGGACTTGGGCCTTCGTCAACATACCAAAGACACAACAATCTATTATCAGGAAATGGAGGATCTCATACCTACTTTTCTTCTTGTCTTTTGAATATTCTGAAATATCTCTTTTTCAGATTATTTGTTTTGATGGAAGCCATAGATTTTGTGGCATCTCATTGTACTTCCTTTCCTTCTTGTTCATTGTATTTGGTAAGAAAAACTTATGATATTCAAATGTAACAGTTCTAAATTGAGTTGTACTTATATTTCCTTCATGAATGAAAATATGAAATTCATTTCTTTTCTACACTTGTACTTTTCCTTCATTTAATGAATCAATTGTAAAAGGAAAGAACTTGTATTCATATCATTTGAGGCATAAAACACTCTTTTTAATCTCAAAGTTACCAACTGTAAAACACTTAAGCATTATCTCCAGGTTCTAAAAACTAATTAAGAATTAGGAAATGAATAATGAACACTTGAAGAACTTAATAAATTCTGAATCAGCTCAAAAATTGGAGCGCGTAGTGAAAATGGTGAACAATCATACAAGACTTAATCAAAAAAGGTAAAATTGATGTTGATAATCCAAAATCAAGAGAAACACGAACCACACCATCTTCAAGGATCCTTTGAAAACCCACAATAAAGGGAAGGCCCCTGTGTTTGAAAACCAATCAAACAACTAGGCCAACTATACCTATTCTTCGTTTGATAAAATGATAAATTTTATCAACCCCATGGATAACCAAATTTCCACTAACATCGTCAAAAACAACAATTCCAAATGTGCAATAACAACTAGCCGCTCCAAGGTAGTCCTACAAAGGGCACCTTCTACTTTTGTTGCACCATCAACTTCTAGTTCACCTTCGATCCCCAACATAATCTGGCTGATCAACTCAAATGTATGCCTTCTCAAATATCCATCTTTGATCTCTTACACATATCTCCTCAACATAGGCAATTTGTAGACCAAGTGATTCAAAATGCATCTATCCTAAGGGACATATCTCTTGAAAATTTCTAGACCATGGTCAACTACGTTGCCTCAAAAAAACATGGCACATTCATGGACCATGATGTACCTCCACATAAACCTCTGCATAATGAACCTTTACATCTTCTAGTGCATAAGAATATGATTTGACGGGACCTCATAGATGGTAGATATGGACTAAGCATATGTACTTTAAAAGTTGTAAAAGCCTTGAGATACTTAGAGTCAAGTGTTGATTTCACCATAAGGATAAACATAAGAGTTTATAGTGATGAATAAATATCTTCCAAAGGAGTCCTTATCTTCCCATAAGGGTAGGACCAATAGTAAAAAATACAACATTCCAAATCCTAGACCGAGAACTAGGATACAACATGCTACTAGGACATCCTTGGATACATGAAATGTAGGATGTACCTTCCACATACCATTAATGCATAAAATTTCTTGATTAATGCATATAAATAATCATTGAAGGAGACTCTGATCCATTTCAACATTGTAATAACATAAGTAGTATTACAAAAAACCAAGTTCTAGTAAATCAAGAAGAAAGTGTACCATCCACCTCTGCTTCAATCCCCAAAAACACACCAAGGATGGGGATCAAAATATTAGTCCAAGATAGAGGATATGGTGAATATCACTATAAAGAAAATTTCACCATTATTGAATTGCCTCTATCTCCTAGGTCATATGGTCGATCTAGACCTATTCCAATAGTAGAAGCAACATAACTAATAATTTTCCACTATCCACCCTCTACAACATTTATTAGGTGAGAGGATATAAGTGAAGAGAATCCTTTTGACCAACATATCAATACCTGGTTATATAGAGATATACAAGAAACACCATTAGTCTAATTACTCCTTCCTCAATATGGATATAGATTCACAATGCCGCAATAGTTTTGGTATACAAGAACCAAAATGCTAGGAACACAAAAATAAGGAGTGGTATAGATTTCTTTACCACCTACCTAAAGAAACAAAAGTGGAATCAAATATAGTCAATCTTAGTCAAGTGTCATCATTTGTGAGATTTATATAGAACAACACGAGGTTTTTGAACCAGACAAGGGGCAAGATCACATGCATAGACAAATTATCAGCATACTTGAATAGGTATTGCCACAAGAAACAAAAACCATAAGTACCCCGTTGACCCTTGAGTAGGAAGAATCATATTATGTGGAAGAAGAGATACCTTATGAATATTCTAGTGAGACTAATTATCATGAGTATGAGTGGGATACCCCTTGTACCTCTAGTACCATGGCCATAGATAACACGTTCGACTGATTCAACCTATGAGATGAACCTCATGTAGATAAGAAAGTCGATGCCAATTCCTTGAATAGTCCATCTAATTCCCACTTAGTTCTTCATAACTATAACTATAGTTACCTTTTCCCACACTGAGTCCCAACCTAATGTTGACCTATGTATGATTCACCTTGAACTGATCAAATAGGACCAACAAGACATCCTGACATAGACATATTCAAGAAAGACGAAGCCATTGCTGAATTATTAGGAATTCAAGAAGGTATACCATTAGGAGATCATAAATCAATATACTATATGGATATAGACAGGTCAACATACTTTGGGTAGGTGATTCATCTTTCCAGTCAAAAAGTTAAAAATAAAAAAGAAAGGTCATCTAGTGAAAATTTAAAGGCGCTTCTTGACCATGAAAGAGTAAAAACAAAAGATGTATCTTCTGGTGAAAACCTCTATGAGGTGCCAAAATATGGAAAGTTGGAACCTCTTCCCATTGATGAAGAAAAATCAACATTCCTAGTGGAAGAAACACAATAATCTAACTTAGGGGATGAACAATGCCCTAAGAAAATCTATCTAGCAAAATATCTCTCACCAGAAGAAAGATAAGAGTTCATAAGCTTCTTTAGAGAAAGACAAATCAACTTTTCTTGGTCATATGTAGACACGCCAAGATTGGATCTAGAGTTAGTGCTTCACCATCTACTGTTGTTACCTAATATAAATCCAGTCAAACAAAAACTTAGGAAAATGCATCCTCATGTTGTCTTTCTAGTAAAAGTTTAATTGAAGAAACTCTTGGATCCAGGTTTCATCATATCTATTGAATATAATAAATGGATTTCTAAATTGGTATCAGTAACAAAACCTTCAAAAGACATCCACATATGTATAGACTTCAGAAGCCTAAACAAGGCATATCCTAAGGATGAATTTCCACTGCCAAACATTGACATGATAGTTGACTTAATAGCAGGACATCAAATTCTATCCTTAATGGATGAGTTCTTAGGTTATAACCAAATCAAGATAGCTCTTAAAGATCACCACAAAACAAAATTCACTTGTGCATGAGGCACCTATTGCTAGAATGTAATGCCTTTTGGCTTGAGAAATGTGGATGCCACATATTAAAGAGAAATGAAAACTATCTTCCATGACATGACCCATAAAACAATCATGGAAGATTATGTTGATGATCTACTAGAAAAACTTAAGCTGCGTGAAACACTTCTAAAGGTGTTGGGTATTATATTTGATATGTTGCAAGAATACATAGTTAGATTGAATCCAAAGGAATGTACCTTTGGAGTTACTTCTGGAAAACTCCTAGGTTTCATAGTATCACATAGAGGTATAGAAGTGGACCTAGAAAAAGTAAAATAAATATTAGAGATGCCTCCCAAGAACCTAAAATAACTTAGGGGTCTCCAAGGAAGGATACAATCAATCATAAGGTTAATAGCATAACTGGTCAATAAATGTCATCCATCTCAACACTTATTACACAAAGGAGTCACTTTTGTATGCATGAAACAATGTGATTAATAATTTAAGGTGTTTAAAGATTATATACTGAGTACACATGTCTTGTATGATGGGAAAAGAGACTAGCTTGCTTGCACTTTGCTAGGTTAGGAACCTTGTCCCCAAAAACCTCCAAGACTCTAGCTTTTCTCCAAGAGTCCTCCAAGCCCTTCCTCTAATTGATTTAGGTACTCTCCTATGTCATTCTAGTAGATGACAATCTAAGTGCCTTCACTAGGTTTCCCACCAATGTTTAATGTTTTTTTTCTCACTTCTCCTAGGAATCCATCACATTGACTCCACACACCATCTAACTCTTCAAGTGTTTTCAGGGGTCCTATACCTCTTCTTAAATCTCCACAATGTCAATTTGATCCAATTTGATCAAGGTAACAAACTCTTTGTCTTCAATTTCAAGATTTTGGCTTCTAAGCCTATTAGGCCTAATTGGTTCCTTGTAGGTCTATTTGACTGGATTTAGCCCTTTCTTGGGAAATACTTCCAAAAAAACCTAGAAACAAATTAGGGATTCTTGTACCCTTTTGGAATTTGGTAAATATTTTGGAGGTTTCCCATCCCCACTTTGTCCATATAGAGGCTTCCTACAATTAAGGGTTTTTAGGGCTAATGGGGTTTCTAGGTTCAGTCAGACTTCCTTGGCTTGTTAATGACCCCAAATGGATTGGTCATGAGCCAATTATTTTTAGGATGCTTTAACTAATCATAAATACTTCTTTCAATTCCTTTGATCCACTTGTGCAATCTGTACCCCTGCACATTCACACATTTTAATCTTTGTAATCTCCTAGCCAGGCTCACTAGCTCGCCTGGGGCCTAATTGCATTGCTAGCTGCTATCATTTCTTGAACCTTTGAAAACATATGTACACTTTAGTTAGGCTCCTCCATCATTCTCCAAAAGGCCGTGATGAGTCCACAGTGAGAATTCATGTGGGAGCCATTTTTCCACACCGCAATCCTGGACAGACCAATAACCAGTGCTTTCACAAAACAAATTTAAAAAGACTATAACTAAGAATGTACAGAACTATAAAACCATGTAAATGGAAGAAAATAAAATTTATTTTGAGAATCAAACACCATAGAGGTGGATTGAATCCATTAACTTGATACCAAAACAAGAACTTCACTGTCACACAAAATACAAGAAAACAAGGTAAAATCCTTTGTCTAATTCTTCTCTAATGACTTCTAACGTCGGGAAGTGTGTCCATTTCACATTTTATACCTTCACCAAGATAGGTGGGAAGGTTACACAAATGAGCATGCCCTAAACACATTTGGACATGTTTTGACAAAGTTGCATGACAACAAATTGTCAACTTTGAAAAATTACTTGACAACAAATTGACAACTTTGTCAATTTTGTGCATTTCTTACCCAATCATGGCTAGGTCAATTCCAAGACCTTAAATCATATCCAACTGACATAAAATGATCATTTAGACCATTTAAAACACTTTGCCACCAAATTTAACACATTTGGCCATTATAGACCAAAAAGGGCCTAGGAACCCCAAGGTCCACCTCAAGCCAAAATAAACCAAGACCACTAGGTTAGTTAGGTTAACCTAGACTAAACTCACACAAAGAAAAAAAACTAATCCACCCCTAATCTGGCTAAGGTCAGTACAATCCATGGAGAAAAACTACTTGGGTGCACCTGCACCACTATACCACCCATGCTAGGAAAGCCACTTTTGCTATATATCTAAACAACCAAGTTAGCATTAGGATCTCTTTTAGCACAACATGGTGATCAAGGAAAAGAAAGGGCCATTTATTACATCAGTAGGAAACCAGTTGGATATGAGCTCAACTATTCACCAATAGAGAAAGCATGCCTAGCAATTGTCTTCACTTCCTAAAAGCTAATGAATTATATGATGAGCCATCAGACAAAGCTGATAGCTCATATAGATCCATTGAAATACTTATTAAGAAAATCAAAATTGATTGGGAGGCTCTCCAAGTGGGTCATGATCCTAAGTGACTTTGACTTATAATATGTGGATCAAAAAGCCATCAAAGGGAAAGTCATTGCAGATCAACTAGCAGAGGCACACATACCTAATCATCAATAAATTATATTTGAGCTCCTAGATGAATCATTTTTTTTCATAGAAACATCAACAATAGAATTATGGAACTATACTTTAATGGATCCTATACCAATCACAGTGCGGGGAAGGATTTGTCTTCATTACCCCACAAGGTGATGTAACTCACAAATCCTATAGAATCAGTTTCTCATGCACCAACAACATAGCATATTATGAAGCTCTGGTCACTGGATTGAAGCTACTCATCCAATGGAGAATACAAAACATGAGAGTCTATGGTGATTCCTAGCTAGTCATTAGCCAAGTCAACAATGACTATATGACTAAAGATGATAAATTGGTCCCATATAGAAAATTGATGGATCAACTATGGGTTTTCTTTCAACATGTCAGTTTTGAGAAATTTCCAAGAGTTAAGAATAAAGTCGCAGATGCGATGGCTACCATAGAGTCACTCATAGACATGTTGGCTAATGAAACAAGATTTGAGTTCCTAGTTGAACAACTAATGATCCTAGCCTACGATGTACCTATTTTTTAGAGTTATTCTATATACTTGTTGGTCCTAAGTCACCTTGGTATAAATACCTCCATACATGTCTCAAAGATAGCTACCTTTCACTAGACTTGTCCCACAACCAGAAGAAATCCCTAATTAGACAAGCCGCTAGGTACACCATCCTTGCTAATACTCTATATAGGAAAGGTATTGATGGTATGCTTTTAAGGTGTCTAAATTCCACATAATATTAGATAGACTTGCATGAGATTTATGAGGGTGTTTGAGGGGCCATTCAGCTGGTAATAACTTATCAAAGAAGCACCTCCAAGTAGGATACTATTAGCCAACCATGGAAGCAAAAAATCATAAATATGTTCAAATATTTAGAAAAAAATGATTAAGAGAATCCATTGGTAGGTGATAAGTCCTAGGATCATGACTTGTAGGGACTTATAGTTATATGGGAAGTGGGTTTGTGAAAGGAGACTGATATAGCAACAACTTCCACTTTATTAGATGATTCATTCATCGAGATGCCTAGTAGAAGTCTCTTTGTTGTTGATGTGTGTAGAGATGATATCACACATGATGCTATTTTCATGAGATAAGAGATGCTAATACAACTTCATATCACAGTGCAGACTGTGGGTCAAAGAGATTACATGGGAGGTAGGGAGTTCAGAGACATCATTTGATTAAGAAATTGAAGGTGAGTGATAGTCATTTTGCCATAACCATTGAGAATTATGATGCTTCCTATTAGATGTTAGCCATATGTGGTTGGGGTACTCCAATGGTGGATGAGCATGATGATAACGGCCTTTCCCTTGTAGAGATCCATTCACTATGAGAAGTTGTCAAGATAATGAAACATAATTACTTGTAATTATTAGCTGATAGGGACTACCTTCTTGAGTGGGGTTGCACTTGATACAATGCAATGATGGGAAAGGAAGAGGAGGTAATTGAGCTCAATCATGAGCATGTGACGACTATAGATATATTGGAGAACACCCAATTGGCTTTTCTAGAGTTGCACTTATAGTTAGATGAGGTTACCATGAAATTGAGCTAAGTAAATTCTTCACTAGCTATAGATTTAGTTCAACTTCCTACAATGGTATTTGGTGTGTTAGGTTCATGGAGACCTTATACACATACCAGATCAAGAGCTCCAATCTCTCACATCACCATGACCTTTTTCAAGATGGGGATTTGAACTGGTGGGTAAGATTACACCCATGTCTTCCAGTGGTCACAATTTTATAATTACAACCACTGAGTACTTTACTAAATGGGTGGAAGCCATTCCTTTGACCTACATTATTGGTAAGAATATTTACAAATTTATCTTGAAATACATCATTTTCCAGTATGGAATCCCTCAAACCATGCTCAGTGACAACGAATCACCTTTCCATAGAAAATTAAGTTGAAGACCTTTATGTAAAGTTTGGGATTAAAAAAAATTCTCATAACTTTATTACCCCCAAGGAAATGACCAAGCTTATGCAATAAGAAAGACCATCCTCAAAATACTAAAAAAGGTTGTCAACGACACTTGTTGAGATTGGCACCTCAAGCTCAGTCTTGCCTCGTGGACATATAGAACAAGTGTACACACTCCAACAGGGAAAACTCCCTACTCCCTGATATATGGATTATAAGTAATTCTCCCCATTGAGGTTGAATTACCATCTCTTAGAGTGTCCTTGAACAATTTGTCACAGATGAAGACTATAGGGTGGCTAGGTTATGTGAGATGGAACTATTGGATGAGAAATGTTAGCTAGAAGTGAATCACCTACAAGGCTATCAGAATCGCCTTAGAAAGAGCTATAACAAAAGGGTCAGACCAAGAAAATTTGACATAGGAGATTTGGTGCTCATGGAGAATCAAAGGAGTTAAGTAGAGAGAGAAAGACCAGAAAAATTTGAGCCAAACTCATTAGGGCCTTATGTTATCATTAAATCCTTTGAAAATGGGGCATATCAAATAGGAACCCAAGAAGGAGATAAACTCCCTAGCTCCATAAACAACATGCACTTAAAGAAGTTCTATATCTAACATCCCAAGGTGAAGTGTACATAGTCAAAAGATAAAAAATACAAAAAAAACTATAAAAGATTGAAAATACAAAAAATGAAAAAAATAGAAAAGTTAGCTTGGTGAAAACCTAGCAAACATGCACCTTGGAAAAAACAAAAAAGTGAAAAAAGTGAAAAAAGAGAAAATTAAAGAGAAACAATATCGCCCTCTAGTGAAAACCTAGCAAACATGTGCTATTGGGTAGGTACCTTGGTGAAAACCTGGCAAATAGGTGTCAAGTGTTAAGGTTCTGCTTCACCATCAATGAATTCAAAAGATCATCTTGCACTCACTAACGTGCATCGGTGAGCACACCAAGAAAACCCAAGAAGCAGAACCCTCATAATAATTTACAACTATCATTGACCTACACTAGTTCACTGAACTGGGAGTAGTCATAAAGTCCTAAAAAAATGCATAAAGTCCTAAAAAAAATCCTAAAAATTTAGATAAAGTCTTGAAAAAATCCCTAAAAAGAGCATAATGTCCTAAAAAATCTAGATAAAGTCCAAAAGAATGATAAAAAACATCACAAAAAGTCCTAAACAAAAATGATCAAAAGTATCATAAACAGTCTTGAAATAATCCTAAAAATCCTAAAACATCATAAACCATCTAGGGAAACCATGTCTAGTGTATCTATGATAAGAGCCTTCACATATCTATCAGGTATGTGATACACCACACATACCTTGACTCCAAACATAGGGACCCTATGATGGACCAAACACACCAGAAAACGTCCTGAAGAAACCAATCAAAAAACATCAAAACATATCAGAAGGTCCTTGCAATAAAATCATCTCTCTCATGACAAGCAAAAAGTGATGTCAAACATCAAAACTCATATCAAAACAATGAACTTCATAAATTGACAATGGACTTATATGACCTTCATTTATTAACAATCCAATCTATCATCAATAAATCAATCAATCAAATGATTGTCTTATATAGTGATGGATATGCTCGAAACCAAACATATTGGTTTTATACAAGTGGTCCATTTATGAAACCAGACACATCCACATCAAACATCAATATCAATCCAAATAATGATCATTAAGGCTATTGACAAAGTTAGTCACATCAATCTATTATCGATTTATCTTTCACAATTGTGTTCCTATGATCCTAGAGGATACTACTAAGTGATGAGAGTGGTCATGATGGATCATAATCTTGTTTTCTTTGCTTTCTATTTGTAGATTGTTTTGATGAAGTTGTCGGGGAATTATGTCTAGGTGTCTGTGATAAGAGACTTCACATATCTATCAAGTATCTAATTGCATAACACATTACAAGAGATATCTTTGATTGTGATACGCCGCACATACCTCAACTCCAAACATATGAACCCTAGGATGGAGTGAAATATTGCTTGTTTTCCATCTGCTTGTTCAAAAAAATATCATAGCAATGTCTAGATGGTAAATATATGGATTCTTTGGCATCTCTTTCTTTTCAAATAATGCACAATGATGATATCGTTGAAAATATTCTACAACATCTCAAAATCATCACTTATCTTGATTGCAACTAACTTATTCATTCTTCTAAGTAATTCATTCTTCTTACTATTTTTCTTCTAAACTAACTCAGTGTGTCCAAAGTCACATGCTTAGACATGTCATCATAGGTTTTGCATACATATTAAATCTATTGCATGAGAAAAATACAAAAACATACGAATGCATTCATAAATCATCATATAGGAATGATGATATTATTGAATTTAGGAAACATAAGATAAAGTGCATATATCATCATCATCATCATAAATTAGATGGCATACAACCATAGTGTATATAGAATTAAGCATCATAATCATGTCATCCATAATTACATCATAACATCAATGCATACATCATAATCATGTAATCATTACATATAAATGCATATCATAAACATAAGCACAGACATAAGGAAAAACATAAGTGCCTCTAAAAAGATGCATATCGTATATGTCTTATCAAAGAATGTGTCTAAGTACAATGATATATTGCAGGCTTAGCAAGAGACTAAGTGTCTATAACAAAAGTGATGCAATGACATATAGTGTCTAATAAAAAAAGTCACATGCTACTACCTCCACCCTCTTATTTGGTGAGTCTAGGAGGTGGCATAGAGGGTCTTTCCTTGGCCAGTCTAGTAGGTTCCTTAGGTGCATCTACACCTTCCTATGGTGGTCAGGTTGGCTGCATCATGACCCCGCTGCTTTATGTCCTTTGAGATCTCTCAATTATTTGAGAACTTGTATAACTTGACACCCTATGATTTGTGGGCACATTGCGCTCATAGTGTCCTTGACAATAATATATCTCCCTCAAAGTGTCTCAATCTTCCTAGAATATCTTTCCAATAGCCTTATGGAGCATCAAATCCTGGAAACTCTCAATGAAATCCCTAACCTCTTCCTTTGTTGTTTCCGCCCTTTTCTCGGCCTCTAATGCCCTAGTCTCAACCCTATCAAGTTTAATCTACAAGTCTATAACCCGACCCCTCAAATTTCTAACAAGGGAAGTCTCCATCTCATCTCCACTACTCTCATCTCCACCCTTCTCCGCATCCATTTTGCAGCCTCATCTCCACCGTCATCCCCATCATCCTCTCTACTATTGCTGGTATAGCTTTCCAAGTTTGGAGACGAGGATGAATAACTGCTACCACTCTCATTAGCCCCATCTCCCTGTCATGGGGCATCCTCTTTGCTAGCCCACACTCTCCTAACCAATTGCGCTCCCTCCTCCTCCCCACCTTCCCAAAATGGACATGATTTGTAAGGCTTCCAAATGAATTGTGGAAGCATATCCAAGTTTGGCCTCTAGTAAATTGTATGTCCCATATGGCTCTGAATAATAGCTCCCTCATACATATACACATACAAGAAACCTCTGGAAAATCTCTATCAGTGGAAGGTTGATAGATGACCATATGCTCTCAAGCCCACACTTGTAACAAAGTGACCCCACAACCAATCAACTTACCCTCATGGTAAGCCACATAGAACGTGTGGAAGTACATATGTACGAGCATATAAGGACCCCACACATAACTAGTCCTATTCCAAACCATCCATCTCAAAACCTCACCCCATCCAATTAAGAAACCATGTTTTCATTGATCTGGACATAGCATCCCACTGATCAAACTCCCCAATAACATTGTTAACCTATCAAATATATCCCTAAACCTCACCCAAGGAATTTCATAAGGATCTGTCATCCCTAATTGATCCTCAGGTACTTTGACAAGCTCTGACAATGTTGTGATATTTGGCTATATAGAAAAATCCGCCAATACTCCATTAATCAAAATCTGTAGGATGTGTTATACATCCTCTAGTGTCACAGTAGCCTCTCTCGTTAGTAAATGAAAAGTACATGTATCTGAGTGCCACCTCTCAAATAAAGCACAAATCAAACCACGATTAGTCATGATATCCAGTGATGCAAGAGCATCCTAGGATGCTTGGCAATCCTGTATCAACCAAAAATATGTTTGTTTTGAAAGGTAGATTAGTAATTTTGATATTTGTTGGTGAAGTATTTGCTCGGTTTTTGGAGTTTGGTTGCTCAGTTTCTGTGGTTACCGGGGTGCTCAGTCTTTGAAGAATGCTCGGTAACTAAAGGTGTCGATTGCTTCTGGCACTCAGCGATAATTTCATTTCTTGGTGATGCTTGGTGGGGTCAGTTCACTAGCGCTCGGTTATTTCTTTGGAACTCAGTGTTCTTGCAGACCGACTTGGTTATTTGGATGATTTAGCTTGGCTGAATGATGCATTTAATTTGGGTTGCGTTCCTCTAGTTATGGATTGACCGTTGGGTGTGAGAGGACCTAGATATGGTGTGTTGCATTCTTCTATGGGGATCTGATGACCATTTGGGGCCATCTTGGAGGATTTATTTATTGTAAGGCTATTTGTAAGCCGATTGATGTTTTGGCATTTAATAATTGTTCATAGGAGTTAATTGTTTCATCTAGTTGACTTGTGACTGAGGATGAGTATTATAGTAGATGTTGGGTAGTTGTTTGGAAGAGGATGAGGGAAGTGAGAGTTAGTAGCTTGTGAGCTTAGGCACATGAAGATTGCTTGGAAGTTGTGAGTACAAGTTTAGATCTTTCTTGGGATCCTTACCAGTGTCCTGTCATGTTGCAGACTTGGGCTAACTGAGTGGTGAAGTTGTGGAAAAGATTTGGATCTTGCGAGATCTTGTAGACTATTACTTGCTTTGTAATTGGCTGTAACCAGGAAGGCCTTACAACTCGGCACATTGCATGTAATCAGTGAATTTATGAATAAAGATTCCAGTTTTATATCAGATCTTGTGTTTAAGTTGTGTAATTCTATTGTGTAATGGTTTTCCTGCAAGCTCGGACAATCCTTATTTGGATTCTCCATCCTTGACTGCATCATCCAGCCTGTAACAAACCTAATACATGCCTAACTATCTCAGTACATCCCTCTTGACCTCTGAAAACTGATATCTCAAGGTCATACTTGGTGACCTCATCTCTCAACATCTGAATACATCATATACCTCTTACAAAACAACAAAATCAGAAAGATGCATCAGAACTACGATGAACAAATCCAACTCAAACATCAAAACAAGTTATTTTAATCAATTGCGGTACTTTTATTTCAGTTGTGATATACTTAATCAAATGTGGCACTTTTACATCAATTGTGGCATTTTAAGCAGTGACGTGCGACATAGTTATCAAATGCAACATTCATTTCACAATTGCGATGCCTATTTTGCAATTGCAGCAAAATTGATAGCCAATTGTAGCAGCTTTAAGTTTTTAAGAGAAAAACTCAATTTTTTTAAAGCATAATAAATGCATGTATTGATGAGTTAGGTACGACTACTCACCATCACTCCACTACCCTTTGGATGATGAAATGTCTAGACCTAGTCAAATAGATACACAACCCTGATCAAGCTAGCCATTGCTACTAAAATGCACAGAATTGAATGAAAATACTTACCAAATATCAAGAGCTCTAAGGATGCAAAGTGACAAAAATGAAACCCTAGTCACTATTTGTACCCACTTGATCAAAACCCTAATTTTTCCCAAACCCTAATTCATTATCGCGGACTCTGAAAACTTCAAACTGCAATATCTCCCACACCATAGCTTAGTTTCTCAAACCGTTCAATCATATGCACGATATTTAACGTTGTCAACAAACTAATCCTCATTTAGTCCAATTTTGATAAATGTTTTGAGGGGACATCAAATACACCTGCTATTATCGGGGCAAGCTGGGGTAGGATCCAAGTTAGATATTCTTTGACAAAATGCTCTAAATCACATTGTATCAAAGGGGCAAATGTAGACACCTAAAATTGGGTAGTGTTGAAAGTTTGAATTAATCACTAATTATTCGTCCATTAATTAAATAATTCTTTAATTAATCATCTTAATTCTTCTATAGCCTAATATTTTCATCATTTAATTTTCCCCTTGATATTAATTAAATAATAAATATAATTTAATTAATTTGCCTTCAATTAACTAGTCTTTAATGTTTAATTTAATTTTAATTTCCAATTAATTTCATTTCTAATTAATTTCATCCAATTTCATTCTAATTTTATATTAATTTCATATTCCTCCAAAATTCATTTTTAAATCTCTAAAATCTTCAAAAATTGAAAAAAAATCAAATCTATGAGATAATAAAAAATCTAAAAAGAGACCACTCTATAACTTGGGCACCATTAACGAGGATGCCTTCTCGAATATAAGGCCATCCTCAAATGATTAGTGCATTTTCTACCCTCTCCTATTACTTTTTTGCTAAGGTTCCATATTTGTTATGGGCTCAAAATCACCATCTCTCAACATACAAATCTACAAACTTTGATGGAAAAATCTAGGGCTAAAACCTTCAAACAGGTGGTTAGCAAGGAAGTTATAGTGCCTTCTTGTGCGAGATTTGAACAACATGTTGTTAAAGTAGTTGTCCCAAATGAGGGAGGAGGAAATAGAGGTAAGGATTCCCCTACCCTTTCTTGTATCATCAAACCTAACAAAAAAATGTCCTTGGCTATCGAGGTTGAGAAGAATAGACTTAGAAACTCAGTTGTATTCCTTACAGCTCAAGACATTAATAAACTTCCTTCTAGAGCTTATCTTAATGAATGGATTCATAATATTTTGGGTAAACAATTTGGTTTCCATATTTGTTATCTGTGTATGATTCAAAGAGGTTTGTCTTAATATTTTTTGTTAATCCTAAGTCTTAGAAATAAGTTATAGACAAACAATTTTGGAGAATGTGGTCTTCTTGTTTTAGAGCATTATCGTGGTCGCTTGATGTGATTCATGCTGAAATTTTGGCCCTTCCCAACCCTCATTGGATTAATACTGTTAATCTACCCCCTTTTCTATGGAATTTAATCCCTCAAGCCCTCAAACTGATTGGTAATGTTTTGAGGGTAGACAAAACTGATAGTCTCCCACATACAGATGCTAGGGTTTTGATTTCAATCAACCTTGGGAGAGATATTCCTAAAGATATTGTGTTTGATTTGATCAATCATCCCTATTCGTGACATCTAAATTTTTTGGGTGGTTTGAATTCTTTCTTCCTCTGCAAAAGAGAGGGCCACATGAGACATGATTATCCTCTAATTAAGAGAAAAATTCCCCCAATACCCAAATTAAAGAACAATAAGCATGAGGGTACCATCCCCCCACTTCAAAAGGATAATCCTATCAATGGCGCTACTCAACTAGTGATGAATTCCCATAATCTTGGTATCCCCCCTCCTGTCACTTCAGAAGCACTTTGTGCTTTCCTTGATTCGCTCAAAGCTACCTTCAACAACAATTATTTTCCCCCTCTTTCCACTGGCCCGAGCCTTGTTGTTCTTGATGCACTCCCCAATACTAATGATATTGATTTTGGTCTTGACCCCCAAAATCTTAAACCTAAGCATAGGACTCACAATGATCAACAGATTATGCTAGATAAGCTCAAAAGACTCTCAGGACACAAATTCAAGAATAGGAGCCCCCCCTTAGACCCCCCTATTCCTAATACTAGCATTGCCCCCCTCCTTCCCGGTTGGGAGGGAATGGCCAGTTGAACAACAATACCTCGAGAGTTGGGCATAGTTTGACACCTTTAGGAGGGAACCTTGACTTTGGGGTGGTGAATAAGGAATCTGATACTTCCCTTTATGGATTGATTGCTCTCAAGAAGGCCTATTACCAAGAGGATGGGCTTTTTAATTATGCCCTAACTATACTTATACCAGTCCCCCCTAGCTTTTGTCAGACCAAGCCTAAGAAGGGTGGTTTTGTTGTTCAGATGGATGTTCCCTCCCAAATGGATTGTGTGGAGGGTGATCCATGTGTGGGTGATGGAGCAAAAGGAATAGAAGAGGGAGAGATCAAAGAGACAACTAGTAGTCCAATTGTCAATAAGGAGGAGCATGACATTTTTGTCTTCAATGCCAAGAAGAAAAGAAGGAAAGTGAGGACATGTAGAGTAGAGAAGAAGAAGGGGGAGTATGATATTGAGAAAAACCTTGAAGGCTCAGGATGAGTGGTCAGGAAAGAGAGGGGAAAACCTCCTAACTCAGTCTATAACATCAAACCTTTTAAAGATCCCCAATAGGAGGCTCCCTAGTTGTTTTAAGAGATTTCAAGACCCAATGGAAACTGAATCATATAGTTTGTTATGGAGATCACATTTGCATCTTGGAATGTCAGGGTTTTAGAAACTCCTAATAGAAAATATGTGATTAGGAGATTTCTAAATTTGCTTTTTGGCATAGATATCCTTCTTCTACAAGAAGTAAAGGCAATTGGATTTACTCTTGACATTTCACTAAAATATATTTGGAAAGATGCAAAATTCTTCTCTACCAACCATCAGAAGGGGAAGAGGGGTGCTACTATACTTGTGGGATGTATTTGGCATAAATTTATTACTGAATGGGGCACTTTACCTTGCAATAGGACTGTCTAGGTTATCCTTAAGTGTAATGATAAAGAATATGGCATTTTCTCAATTTATGCTCCTAATGACCACAATGAAAGATTTGAGCTTTGGAAGTGGATGTGCATCATGAAGGATGTTCCTTGGGTTGTTGTAGGTGGCTTTAACATGGTTGAGAGACCCCAAGATATGGTGGGTGGTTCTAAGTTTGAATGGAAAGGTAGTCAGAAGTTTTATTGGTCCAAATTAATCAACAAATTTAAGCTTTTTGACCCATTGGAAGGGTAAAAATTAGAGTTTAAAGGTATATGATACACATGGTCCAATTTTCAAAAAGGGGAAAGGAGAATTTATTGTAGGATGGATAGGTTCTATGTTAGCAACGATTCCCTTAGTTTCAGAAAGGATCATGATGGGGTGAGTGTTAAAGTCATTCCTTACACTCTATCAGACCAACACCCTATCAGGTGCACTATTTTCCAATTAGACAAGGTCATCCCTTCCAATAAAATTAATAAGGACTTTTCTCTTAACACTACCCTTCTTGGAGATGAAGACACCAAAACTACCATCCAGGTTATCAAATGGTATAACAATCATATTGTAAAACATAACAGTGTAGTTGATAGGTGGGCACAATGTACCAATAATTGGAAAACCATGTTCCAAGTTGTTGGCAAAAAAAGAGCCAAGGACTCTAGGAGAGAGTTCATATTGCACAATAATCTTTGTGAGCCAAAATCCATCATTCAGAAGGACCCCTCTGATGTGAGGGCTCTGGAATCTCTGGCTTATTCTAGAGATTCCTTGAGAAAGTTGCAACACTTGAAGATTCAAGGTGCCAAAACTAGAGCCATAATTAATTGGCTCAATCATGGTGATAAAGGGTCTAAATATTTTTTCCAAATACTTAAAAGAATAGAAGCCAAGGATAAAATTAAATGTATTTGTGAGGATGGAAACTCCATTAGATCTCAAGCAGATATTTTGTAGGCCTTTTTCCGTTACTATGCTAAGCTCTTCACAATTGAGGATGATGGATTATCTATGGATTGTATGGGGAGTTGGATCAAGGGGGTTATTCCTAAGAGAGTTCAAGGGGATGAGACAATCCTATTGGGAAGACCTATTACCATTGATGAGATCAATAATGTCATCCTAAGGATGAGCAATGAGAAGGCCCCGGGGCTGGATGGGTTGCCCATTAAATTCTACAAGGACAATATTGATTGGATAGGACATGACCTCCTACAAGTGTATAATGAGGTTGTGGTAAATGAAACACGTGCCTCAGACATAAACTCGGGTCTCATTAAAATCATTCCAAAAGAAGGTGATAGAACACTAATTAAGAACTGGAGGCCTATTACCTTACTAAATGTTTCCTACAAGATTTTGGCCAAGCTTCTTGCTGTAAGGATGGAAAACATCCTCCCCATGGTGATCAGTCCAACCCAAACCGAGTTTGTGAAAGGAAGCCACACTTTGGAAAACCTAATTACTTGTTGGGAAGCTATGGAATGGGCTATAACATCGATCCAACAAGTCAACATATTGTTGATTGATTATGAGAAGGCCTATGACATGTTTGAGTGGAAATTCATCATGATGATGTTGTAATTCCTTGGTTTCCCTAGGGCCTTTAAGCAAATGGTACTCACATTGATGAATGGTGCTACTACCTCAGTAGTGATTAATGGAAATAGATCTAACTCCTTTTCTCTTACTAGATTTATCAGGAAAGATTTCCCCCTTGGGCCAGCCCTATTTATAATTGTTTTTGATTCTCTCTTCTATATTCTAAGGGATGACTCTATCTCCCCTAGAGTCTAGGGAGTTATTATGCCCAAAAATGAGGAGTTGTCTAACATCCAATTTGTTGATGATATTATTGTTATTGTTAACATATCTGAAGATAACCTAAACAATCTCATGAATAAATTGGACATTTTTTGTGTTTCCCTAGGCAACAAAGTGTTCATCTCCGAATCCATTCTACTAGGTTGGGAGAACACCCCACCTCTTTGTTGTAAGAACCTTGCAATTAGTTGGGGGGGACTTGGTCACCTGGTAAGATACCTTGGAATTCTTTTCTCTGTCAATCCCAATTTGAAAGCTATGTGGGAGTGGGTGAATTTTTTTTTTGAGAAAAAGCTAAACAAATGGAATAGGTTCCTTTCCCTTGCAAGAATATTACAAGTCTATCAAAAGATCTTGTTAGCCTATACATTCTATTATTCTTTAGCATGGCTCTTCAGCCAATCCCACATTAACTATATTCAAAAAACCATCAGGAAGTTCCTGTGGTTTGATGGTAAGGGAGGTAAGAAAAGACATGTAGTTAGATTGGATTGGTGTACCAGAAGTAAAGAACAAGGTGGTTTGGGGCTAAAGGACCTGAGATGGAAAGGCATTGCCCTTGCAGTTAAATGGGCATCTAAAGCCACTCATGGTAATGAGCCTTGGAAGGCGTTGATCAAGAATAACATCAGTAGAGCTATACTCGCTCATGCCAAAACTTAGAAATGATTGCATTTTAATGACCTATTGTCTGAAAGCATGAAGTTAAAGGTTGGTTCTAATATATTTCAGTCCATTTGGAGGAGTTGGGAATAAGTTAGGCATTTGATTTCAGACAATGGCATCTTTGATCAAGACAATAGAATTTGTGGGGAAAAATCCATCTAGTCAAACCTCACCAATAGAGACTAACCTCTTGCAATGCTCCAGGTTTGTTCTACTAGAAAGTGGCATGGTTTGGGCATTTGTAATTATAGTGATATTATCCATGAGGGTGAACTAATCAGCCAGTAGGAACTTTTGATCATATATGATCTCCCCCTTCCCATTGGAGGATGTACTCCATCCTAAAAGAAGCCTCCTTGTCACTCAAGCTTCCCAAATCATGTAGTGAAGCCTCTGATAGGTTACCCCTTTTGAAGTGGCCAAATGGTACCCCCTTCACTCTACAAAAGCTAAATTTGTTTATAAATTCTTGTATGTGACCAATGACATCTTTGACCATTTGAACACTAAGTGGAACCTTCATTTGGACTACCCTTGCTAGAGCAAGCATTTGATGAACCTTCGGCATGTTCCTATTGAGCCTAAGATTATTTGCTTAATGCGATGACTTCTTCTACATAGGTTGCCAGTTAAAAAACTAAATGGTGATCCTAATATTTTCTCTTTTTGTTAGTGTTTTGAATCTATACCTCATGTCTTTTTTTATTCTATCTTTTCCAAGAAGGTTTGGGGTTTATTTGGCTTTTCTCTGAATGATAATCTCTCCATGTTACAAGTTATCTCTAGAAAATGCTTGGGAGTTGATAAAAGTTGTAATTATTTCTGGTCTATTCTCTATCTTCATATACTATGGAAAATTTAGAAATTTATGAATGATGATATATTCAATGGTAGGGCTAGAATTCTTACCGAGTCTCTACGGAGGCTCATTTCTAGTAACATTTGTTTGTAGGTTACCATGATCCTGAAAGTCAAAGAGCATAAGCTACCAAAGGTCCTTAAAGAGTGTGATGTTGTTTTCAGTAGAGAGTGGGTCTCCTATGACTTTACCACAAAGTCAAGTGAATAGGTGGATTTTGATGTTGCTCTCAACCAACTTCTCAATCAGATTAGGGAAAGGAAAGAAATGGAAAAATAACCCAAAGGTGCCCCAGTGATAGAAAACTACAAACCTATCTTTGTACTAGTTAATCAACATACTCCTATTGCAACAACTGAGATCCCACTAGTCCCAGTCACATGTGCTCCTCCAGTGTCACCCCCACTCCTATGGGGAGCTCTTATGACCAATCCCTACAATTTCATCACTCAAGATGGAAAAAGACTTAAGTGGGCAGATGACCCTATGTTGTGGACAACTTGGTTTTAATGTATAATTCAGCTCGGTGTTAGCTTTTGTTTTGTGTAATATTCTCCTATGCAATGTATTGCTTATGTACTCTCTAAAGGGGTGTCTTTGTAATAGGTATTTTTATCTGTAATTGATTAGGTATATGTAGTTGGTGTATCGTCTTAAAATGGAAGCACTTTCATGTTAAGAGTGTTAAGCCCTCCGAGTAAGTGGTTTGGGGTCATATCGGATGCCTTGAATTGATCTTTTCTTTGATCTGTCTTTCTCCTCGCTTTCCACTTCTTTTTTGCTTCGTTCTAGGTGAAATTAGGGTTAGGATCCCAATGATTCTCCTTAATTTCCCTCCTCCATAGCTCTATTTTCTAGGTAGGGCTTAGAAATAGGTCCTCTTGGCCTTCATCATAGTCATCATAGGATTTTATGCCTATCCCTGGCATTCTGTCCCATTTCGGTATCATTTCTAGGTCTCCGGGCATCCCAGGGACCTCCTGTCCTAATTCTGACTAGATCTGGGCCCACAAGATCAAATTTGAGGTTGATTCTGACTAGGTTAGGATCGAGCTTGACCCTGACTAGGTTAGTCCCAACCTCGATTTTGCCCCCCTCTTTCAAATTTCCAAATTCCTTGATTTCTGAGTATCGGGTTTCGGGGATATTTGTTTTCCTGCCTCCGGGTTGGCTATTTCGGGTTTCAAAATGGTAAATCTTCTAATTGCATTTAATCTAGGTATATTTTCTAAAGGTTAGGACCTAATTAGGATTTAATTCTCCAAGGTGACCCCTCTAGAGGATTGTGCCCTAGTTCACTATAAAAGGAGGCCTTCCTCTCTCATTTTCTCAATCAAGTTTTGTGAGAACATCTCATTCCATCTCATCTCAAGAAATTCTTCTCAAGCTCCCAAGGTGATCAAGCAAGCATTCATTCAAGCATTCAAGTCCTCTTCTCCATCCAAGTTCTCCATTGAAGATCAAGGATTCAAGCATTCAAGACATTTAAGGGATTTGGTTCAAGTATTCAAGATTCATCATTCAAAACCCTAGATCTAGCCATTATGATGGTGTGATCTTCCTTCAAGCTCCTTTTGTCCATCTTCAAGATCCATTCATTCTTCTATCAAGGTGGATTCCAAACATACAACCATGGAGGTTTGATTTTACCATTGTTATGTTCAAGCTTTCATATCAATATATTTGTTTACATTCGAAATACAATTACATATCTATCGAATTGCATAGCTTCATTGTTAGATCCATTTCTACTACTTGCTAGTGTTCTCATTTCAATTTCAATATTAAAGGTTGATTCCAAACCGGGGTTTGACCAAGGCAAACCCCTCAAACAAACAACAAATTTTATTTTTTCTTGCAGGTACAGGTGTGGGATTTCGGATTTGAGAGCGGATTTGGATACCCTTTTCGGCAAACTTCCGAGATCTGCGAACAAAGTCAAAATCGACCTTCAGATAAAGAATCTAGCCTTTGACCTTTTATGAGGGTCAAAGTTGACCTGAGCTCATCTTGGAAAAAGATTTTTGGTTTTCTCTATCTCAGCATTTCCAGTCCAAAACAGGTTGCAGAATCGCCCGAAAGTACACACAGACATTAGAAATTGGCATTTTCCATATTTGCCCTAATTTGAGGTTAGTACTTGCATTTCAATCATTTCAAATTCCAAATACTTCAATCCTACCATAGGGAAATATAGGGTTTTTCTCTCTCTTTCATAGTCTCCATAGATTGATTCAATTGTGCATTAACCTTTTGGGTTGATCAAATTGGATCTCTCTTTTGGGAATTTGGATTTAGGAGTGGATCTCATATTTCCCCCATACATTTACACACATACACATTTGAATAGAGGTGATGCCATTTTACCTCTATTCAGTTGGTATGAACTCATAATGATGTACAAGGTTTCTCTAATTTATACTTAATAGAAAAAATAAAAATCTAAAAATTCATTAATCTCTCATAAATTGGAAAAATCACAATTGTGAGTTCTAAAATCTTTTGAAAATAAAAAATTATTTCAAAATGCAAAAATCAATTATTTTCTCAAATTTGTATTTTAGAAATTAGTATCTTCTCAAAATAATAAAAAATTGCTTAATCTCGATCTCATCTTTTATTTCCTAAAAGAACTCTCTACTTTTGAGTTCTAATTGGAAATCTTCTTTTATGGAAGGTTACCCAAAATCTTCTAGTTCCTAATGATCTCATCCGCCAGTTCTGATTTTCCCATATTTATCTCAACCATTCATCCAGTTTTGAAAATCTATATAAACCTTCTTCAAACCCATATGAAGGATCCCAACTTTGAAGATCATTTATCTTATGCAGGTTTCAATTTATGCACTCATTTATGAATTAGCTTATTTTCTCAAAACTTTGAGTCAAAGTGTTGCAGAATCCAACACTGAGCATCATCATCCACTTCAACAGAGTGTAGAGAGACAACAAAAGAAGTTGAGCATAGATCAGACTATTTTGATTTGATTTTCTTATTTCAATTTTTGATTAATATGCTTAGTTTCTATTGTTTTGCATGGCTTTATTTATGAGTAGTTTAGTGCTACTAACCCCTTTTCTTGAGCTTTGCAAAATTTCCCAACATATAAGTACATGTATTATACACTCTTCATTAAGGGTAATGCAGGTTGTTGACATAAGCTATTACTTAGGGGGAGCATGTATATTCGTGCAAATGATGAATATAATAAGGCTACAGGAAGATTATTGTTTTTGAATAAGTTCTACATTTTTTTATAAGCAACAAGACGTTATAGATGTTCTTGCTTTGTTAGAAGTTGCATTATCTTGCTTGTGTGCAACTGCATAAGTTGTGTATGCTTAAGGTGCATGTAGATGATTGAAGAGCTCTTGCAAAGGGGGAGATGCAATCTTTGAGGAACAATAAGTATATTGCTAAGTGCTAATTGAAGACATCACTCAAGTGTTAGGTTAATAGGTCAACAAAAGCATTGGATCTCTTTCTCGGAGTGGGATAGTGTTTGAAGCCTTTGTTTGAAAGTCAAACCCTTACCAATCACCTTACAATGTTGTTGATCTCACAATAGTGAATGGTGTTGATGTGAATGATAATTATAGTTTGGTTATGTTTATGACTGTGATTGGGCTTCGACAGAGGTCAAATAGAAATCAAAATATTTTTCTATTGGGTAAAGTTGGTTGAGGTTTTTGACTTAATGGATCAAGGCTGTCATATTTTTTATCAGGAAAGTTACATAGATTTATCATTTATCTCTATCATTTCTTGATATTATGACTTGTGCAGTCACCATTTTTTGGATAGTGATCTATAAGGACTCATGATATGTTAGAAGGTTTTGATACGTGTAGTATATGATAGTGTCTTGACTTTGTTCAGGACTAACAATGTATACTGGGATGTTCTTAGCTATGTAAAGCAGTCTGTTGTCGACATTTGTGTCTGAAAGGTAACATAGTAATAGAAGCTTTAAGAGTTATCTTTGGGTTTGCTAGAAGAAGTTGAAGAGTATATATATGTGACAACATGTTGACTAAGTTTGTGGGATTCACCAGTGCTTGAAAATTTGAAGAGTATTCAAACAGGTTCAAGGGATGCTTTCAAGTCTATTTTGTGTCCCTAGGATATGAGATTCTTGGTGTTATCTTACACCATGGTTATACTATGGTTGACATTCTATTGATCTTCTTGTGAACTTTGGCATTGATTTTTTTTTATTATCATGGTTCAAATATTTGTTTTTAATGGTTTTTTGGTGCAGGTTTCAGTTGTTGCCCTTCATGGCTTGTTTTTTGATGAATAGCAGTATCACTTTTTTGGTATTGATGAACACATACTTGGTTTGATCTAATAGTTTAGTGCCAATACAATTATAGGGGGTTCTATATCTACCAGTTTGGTTTAAGCATTATCTGATTCAGAGGAACTTGGTTTCCTCTCTTCCTCTACTGCACTAAATATTCATTTAATCTACAACTATTTTCTTGGTCCTTATTTTCTGCACATTCTCAAGTCCCCCTTTGTCTTTAATGCAAAAAGGGGGAGAGAGATTTGTGTTTTTCCATCAAGGACAAATGGGGAGCTTGTTTCCCTTGATGACAAAGACACAAACCTCTTGGTATTGGTATCAAAAGATTATGTTGTAGACATTGTATTTTGTTCATACACTTGAACAAGTATATTCACAGTGATGCATTTGAATAGGTATACTTGTTTAGCAATGACACACAATGATACATTTGTTTGGCTTTGATTGATATTGGTATTATCTCAAAACTGTATTAATGTTGATCTATTATTGATAGCATTGCCACTCACACCATTGTTGTTCATTAACACCTTGATCATTATTGGTCATTATTTCTTGTTGACAAGGAATAGATGTTTTTTTAATGCACATTCCTTGCATACATATGACAATGATAAACAATGATCAATGTTGACATTCACCAGGTATACAAGATGTGGACAGATATAAAGATTGGATAATCTCCTAGTGATAACATGATTTTTTTAGTAGACAGTGGACAAGTTTATAGGATAATATAATTGATACATTACATTCTTGTTGTTTACATGCTTGATATGCATTCTTGTTATTTGATACATATATATCTTGTTACACATTAGATTTTAATGCCTTATATGTCTTTGTCTCTAACAAGGAATTAATATCTTATAATGTTTCATTGATAAGCTATTAACATATTATTGCAAACAAGACGTATAAGTTATTAATAATCTATTGCATACGACGTTTGTAAGTATTAGATGATAAGGTGTTAATGATGACGTGTTACACAAAGATAGTCACTTGATCAATAACAAAGTTGTGAGAGTAATGGCATAAGACTATTTGGTCTTTACAAAAGACATGACAATGTGATCTTGACATAATTTGTGAAAAACACTTTGATATAAATCTATAACCATAGTATGTGCAAGAGATACTATGGCATGATGTGGTAATAAAAATGTCTTTTGACCTTAAGCATGAATAGAGATACTCATAATGAGTATCAATAGACAACATTGTTATTGGGACATTTACATTCAATATTGAATACATTTATCAAAAGACATTTTTTATTAAGCTAGGGAGCCATTTTACTGAGTGGTTTTTCATCCCTATGATGGTTTTCCACTCATGAAAATACTATGTTATGGTTTCTCATTATATGTGGTCTAGTTGAACTCCATGCTCAAACATTCAACCTTGTATATCTTTCAACATTTGAGTTTTTCTATGATGTCTACAATTTTTGTGATTTGCTTATGTTCTTTACGTTCAATCAAGCTTGATAGTTTTACATGCATGATGCAACACTTGATAGTTAAAATGTTTTGAAACTTGCATTTTATTTGTTCAAGGTTGTGAACATTTAATTGAAGGTTTTTTTTTCAATGGTATACCACTAATTCACCCCCTTGTCAGTGGTATTGTACTCCAACAAAACCCTAATCAAGAAACACTTGATACATTGCAAGATATTGTGATCAAATAACACTTCATAATCATGTAACTTCAAATGCAATATTCTAGCTAACACAACTTGTAACTCAAAAATGTATTGAGTTTCATGAATTTAAATTTATTTTAACAAATTATAAAATTGACTTTGATCAATAAAAAATTACAATTTTAAATATAAACAAGATAAAAATAAAATAAAATGTAAAATCAAAATCAATCTTTGAAAATAAATACAAACAAATCATTAAAAAAAAGTAATTACATATTAAGTCTATAATCTATCACTATTACCACCAATCTCATTATAAAAATAACCAAATCAAAATGAATCTAAAAAGTAAAAATTAAAAAAAAGTATGAAATGTTGAACATTACAATCCTACATAATGAACACCAACAACCATTTACAACATGGTTTATAGGGCCTTTTTAAAATTTAGGGAAAGGAACCAAACATCCTAATCTTTGTGTTATATAATCTGAATAATAATATTAATATATTTAAATCGACGTGATAATTAAGGCTCCGTCCAGAACACTCACACTACACTTTAAATATTTAATACATATTGACAAATATTAGAGGGTCCCTTTAATTTCAATCACATGATTGACAACGCCCACTTTTCTCTGCCACTTTATAAAAGCATCGCATTCTGAGCCAGCCCATCGATTCTTATCGCTTTGCACAGTCCAACACTGCTCAAATTTAACGGTCGATCCTCCGGCAACGTAAATTTATCACTAATTTGTAGATCCAAAAATAGATTCCTTTTATAAAAATAAAAATAAAATTGAATTATATCTTTTAAAATAATTTTAAAAATTGCTTGATTGAATCGAAACAGTCAAAGTCAATCCTGGGAAATGTAGGAAAACTCAGAGAATTGGAGAATTTTAAATAGGAGTGCAATGAAATACTGATCTCTGCTCACCCACAGCCTTTTTAACTCCTTATATCTATAACCAATGAATTGCAAAGGATGATCTTAAAAATGTAACTACACATTTTGAGAACAGGTACTTGAAAGTCGTTGTAACTCGCTGTTTCTGAGTTTTAGGATCCCTGTCAAACCTATTTACCCCTTTAATAAAAAAATTCGCTGTTTCAGTTCGTTCCGAGAACTGAAATAATCCCAGATCATTTTAATATAGTTGCAGGAACTCCAGTACCACTTGATTGCATGATTCCAGAATGTCTTCCATGGCCAATGAAAATGAATTCATAATCTAATACTATGAAGTTATAAACAGGCTGTTAGCAATATGTTGGTGGCGGTTCAAGCATTGGGTTTAATCTTGTTGAAAACCAAATACTAGCAAGAAACTATATATGATTTGGCAAGCTTGCAACATGCTTCCTGATTTGTAAAGTGAACCATCTGTGAATTGAGACAATGGCATGACAGGCAATCTTTAACTCTGACGTAAACCACAATTTGGCCAAACCCAGAACTTGATAAAGCTTAGGACAACACCACAATCACTCAGATCAGCACTTGGAAAGAGTGGGAGTTAGAAAGTTATCATATCACTAGTTCTTGTAGTCTGATTTGTAATTTCTAAGTTGTCTGAGCTTAATGAGTTTTATTCTGAGAGGAACGCTAGTGAGGAGTAATCTCTTTCCAACATTTTCCAGCTCTGTTGAGAGAGATGGTTGTTTTGGGCACATTAACACCAAATCAATTTTAATTGCCACAAAATCCATTGAACTATTTGGCTATTAATAAGTAGGAGATATCGCTATTTAGCTATTAGTTTAAGCACTTTCAGCAAAATCCACAGAGGTAATTGATGGTGTTATCAGTCTGTGCAATTTTAGCAGCTCCATTGTAATGTTTGGTTCGTCAATGCAATTTTTTTAATTCACCATAATTCTTGCTGAATCTACTGTTACTTTTTGCTCTGAATACATTGATCATTTTTATATAAAATGTGATGTAAATGGAACATTGAGCTTTGTGTCAGGGCATTACTTGATATATAAGGTTGTCTCTGTGATCATCAGAATATAAATCTCGTGGGAACTGCAATATGCCACCAGATAATAGAGGCTGCATAGATTAAAAGATAAGGTAATTAGTAGGCAAAATAAAATTCATTTGAAGTCTAAACGGTGGGTGAGAACTCCCCCATTAAATTGTCCCACAGAATCTTGTAAAGAGGGTTAGCAGAATCATGTCTTTCTTCAGAATTGAATAAATAAATACTTAAAGAGAAGTTCAAACATAACCTTATAGTTTGATGTGGTCAATATAATTTTCTCAGAATTTTAAGTGGCCTCTACTTGTATAATTTACAATAAGGTTGACACAAAAATATAAAATTAGCAAATTGAGACACGGACATGATATCCAGTATGCTAAGATTGATAGGAGGGTCAATGGACAGTGCATTTTACTGCTCTGCAAAGCTGGAAAACGATAATGACATTACATGGCTTAAGATTGGAAACAACAAAAATGATTTGATGTTCCATTTGCTTATTTTGCCAAAACAAAATAAAATATGAAGTACAGTGAAGAACATCTGATTGGCATTGCAAAACGTTCTTTTTTTTCACAAAGCACAATCATTATAGCATGGAAGAAAAATCCTATAGATGTAAAGAGCGTAAGATAGGAGAAAGGTCACAGGTCTTCTCTTCAAATTTCTTCAAAAAGGGGTGGAAGAGAAGCCGGTGTGCAGTATGACGATGCGAGGCATCTTTCTGCAGACAACTTCTGATAAAGCTTTCAAACTCTGGTGATGCATCTGGAGGTGGAGATGGAGGATCACCCAAACATATAGCCACCATTAGTGTAGGCCAATCAGCCTTCTGCCCAGGAGATAAACAAGGAAATCTTCCAATTGCACATTCCAGCAAAGATAACCCCAAACTCCATATATCAGCTGAGCAACCATCATACTCTCCTCCATAGCGATCAGGATCAAATCTTTCCGGACTCATATATGCACAAGTCCCCACAAATGAATTACATGGCGCCAAAGTGTGAGCCAACATAGTGCTAACACCAAAATCAGCTATTTTGACCTCTCTCCTTTTGTTGATTAGCAAGTTGGAGGGTTTTATATCACGATGAACAATTTTGTTCTGATGCAAGTAAAGCAAGCCCTTCAATACCTGTCTGGCAACCTCAGCCAGAAAGGGTTCTGGAATTTTCTTGTGAGCTTGAAGAACCTGTGCAAGGGTTCCACCATCCATATATTCCAACACAAAGGAAATCTCCCCACCTCGATCAAAAATCCCATAACACTGGACAATGTGTGGAGAATTGGCTCTTTTAAGAATCTCCATTTCTCTCATTATCTGCTTTCGGACTGCAAGTTCATGCTTTTCCTGGATAATTTTGAGGGCATAAATTTTGCCTGTCTTGACATGAGCAACTTTGTAAACTTTACCACTGCTACCACATCCAAGGGTTGAGATTTTCTGGAGATCTTCAAGAGCAACTTCTTGGAGAGCAGTAGAGGGTGACTTGCAAGAAGTCTGCACGTTTGGTCCAGGAGGAGGCAATGGTAATGGTAATGGTAATGGCAGTGGCAATGGCAATGGTAAGGGTTTTGAAAACGTGTCTTCCCTCGCAGGGATTGGAAGCTTCAATCCCATTCTCACTCTCCTCTCCTTTGAAGACATTTCCTATCCCACACCAAAATCTATGTCCACCTTGTTGCAGACAATTCTGTCACACAAAAACCTCACTTACACAGATGCCTACCAAAATAGTCACTGTTGTTTTGGCACTAACCCACTTAGCTCTGAGAAACCCACGTACCAAATCACAACATAAGAAACCTCATCAATCAAACCCTTGCACCATTACTGAAATTTCAAGGTTTCCAATCAAAATACTTCACACCAACAACTTCTTTTTATCTTTCACACCCAGCTCTGAGAAACCCACATACCAAATCACAACATAAGAAACCTCATCAATCAAACCCTCAAACCATTACTGAAATTTCAGGGGTTCCAATCAAAATACTTCACACCACAAACTCTTTTTATCTTTCACACCCACTGAGTGAACAGAGCAGGTTTACCAATACTGTCCAATTATAGGGATAACACTACAATAACAACGAAAGACAAAAAATCATGGGAAAGGAGGAAGAAGAGAAAATGACTTGCCTTGCACCAGTTGAGCACAACACAGATGCTGAAGAAAACCCTTGAAAATTGCTCTACCAAACGATAACACCCAAATCAATTACACCCATCAAATGATTCTCAATTCGTCCATACCCACGAGAAAAAACCAATCTCAAGAACAATCCTTCCAAATGCACTTCAAATCTCCGACAAATTGCAACTGTTGCAACCGTCTGGAAAACGCCCAAATTCGATATCTCCCTTCCTCGGAAAAGAAAAGTGGGAGAAAGAAAATGTGGATGAGAGGAAGAGAAACAAAAAGGGAATCAGCGCCAGCTAGAATGGAACAAATTCCTACCACCAGTTAAATTAATAGGTTATTCCCCACCAAAACCGGAGTTGTGGAGCTCTCCCAAATCCGCCTGTTTGACCTATTTACAAAATTGATCAATAAAGACAAGGCTTGTTTACCAGCAAGTCAATTTGCCCCCCTCCGTAACATCTAATCGACAGCTCCAGAGATGCTCCGGCAAAGAACAAACATGGCTCAGTGCGGTCGTACCTACTTCTACTGCTACTGTTAGTGCGTAAGATTGGAGATCGGGAGGCGTTAAGCGTTACCCAACGGAGGAGATGGAGATGGGCACGGTCATATGGGTCCCGCCGTCCCGCCTACGCGCTCTTCTCCCATTCGCATTCATTCTTCCATCACGTGGATCATGCACTACACCCCATGTCAACGAAGCCAGCAGAGCAGAGCAGAGGATATTTATATTTGTATTGGGCGTCAACGAGGCATGGAATGGAGAGCAGAGGAGTAATGGGTTGAAGTGAAATGAATTGCCCGGCGTTATCTCCGTATTTCCGGCAAGGATTGTGCAGAAATGGGTATTGCCGCTGATCGGCAATGGCCATTGTTGACTTCGTTTTTGTTCCCGTGCCTTTGTAGCTTTGTGGGGTAATCCACCCGACTAGTTAATTCCATCACTTTTGTTTTTTATATGCCATTTGTCAAGTGGCACCCAGTTTTCTCTCCGAGATTTCGCTTCGACATGCTGAAATTAATCTAGCGTCTCAGCACGGCCTCATTCATTCTAACCTTTGGATTTGAAAAGTAGAAAGCAAAAGTTGTCTGTTTGACATAAGTTTATTATATTTGTGTGTTGGATACCATTTGTATTTTGTGCTAGGTAAATCGGTTTGTGTAGGTATCACTACAAAAATCTATTTTTGCATATCATGACTTTATGATGACTTTTGGCTAGATTTTTGTGGTTATAATTAATTTCTATAATACTTAAAAGGTGAAAAAGCTTGGATCAAAATACTATATAAAATTTGTAGGTCTTTTTTCATTCGAGAATATTATAGGAACAATCAATAGCGAAACATTTAGATGAGATATACTAAAAGGAGTAACAAATATGCATTTTGCATCATTCTAAAGTTTTTGCTTGCCATCTTCAATCTTTTAAACATATTTTCTAGAGTTGAACCAAGAGATGTATCTCCTTGCATACAACAATTCAAATAAGAGCAAAGCAAATAGAGGTCAACTAAGTGAGCAATACAATAAATGTGCACATTGTGCAAGGTCAAATTGAACACATGGTAATTTAAATTTCACCTAGAAATGTGAATTTTATCTCAAACAAAACACAAATTAAATGTAGTATCTAAGGTGTTTTATTCACATTGAAACCACATTTCTCAAATAAATATCTATCAATTTCTAGAGTCTTCATCAATGGCAGTATTAATGCTAGTTTTATCTCCAATTCCACCTCTCAACTACCACTCACTATGAGTTCAACTCACCAATCAGTTATGTCTAAGTACATCATGCAATCAGTGATCCCCTAATTATAGTTGTAGAAATTAAAAAAATTGACCCCTTTTTTGTCATCAATTTCCTTCATTAATTAAACACCTCCTAATCAACCCCAATATTTTATAATCATCCTAATCGCTTTCTCATCGACCATAACCATCTATCTTCCTATTTCTAGTATTAATTAAATAATTTTATTATTTGATTAATTAAATATTTATTATTAATTAACCTTCCTCTGTATCTTTATTATTAAATAATTTTAATTATTTAATCATCTAACTTTATTTACTCATTTCTTTCTCCTAAAAATAAATAATATTAATTATATGTTCCTCTTTTTTCACTCACATTCCCACTCTCTTGCAACCTTTGCCACTTGTCTCAAAATTCCTTGTAGCCACTTCCCCACTCTCCCCTATCTTTGATCAATTTTCTCCTACACAATCCCGATCATTCATCCCTTCTAAATTGAATTCAAACTTCACTGTCCATCTACCTCCCTTTAAATCTATGAATTCCAACCTCTTATTTCATTTCTTTCTTAACCATACTTTATGAGTTCTTCTTTTACCAAACCTATATTGTGCTTGTAGATTTCTTAGGGCAATACTACTTTCATGAGCAATAGACATACTAGAAAGGGAGCACCCAAACTACACTATTTATTGTAATTCTTAATTAATTAAAAATTAGAATACAATGGGTATTCTAATTAATTAATAATTACAATAAATGATACAGTTTGGGTGTTGCATAAACAATGGTCATTTATTCTAACCTTTAAATTTGAAAGTAGAAAGCATAAATTGTCTATTTTTTTCTTAAGTTTTTATATGTGTGTATTGGGTACAATTTATATTTTTGTGTTGGGTACATCCATTATTCTCCATACAAAATATCATTTTTGTATATATATGTACAAAAATCTATCTTTACATATTATGATGGATTTATGATAACTTTTCACGAAATTTTTACTAGTTTGATCTTTATAATTGGTCTCCATGATACTTAAAAAATAAAATAGAAATGGATAAAAACATGTTGAATTATGTCAATTTGTGTTTTTCACATCATGTCATTTTGTGTGGAGAATAGCCAAATCTAGTTTTTATAGCCCTCTTCGAGTATCCTAAACTTTTCCTTACTAAAATTCAAATTCAAGTTTTGGTCAACTAGTCCCCTTTATTTTTTTGCACTCAATCCATAACTATATTTTATTTTAGAGAATCTTTAAAGGTATTCATTAACATTCATTTCATGTACATGGAATCTATAAGTCCTCTCTCATTCAATAATATTAAAGGAGCAATCAATAGCAAAACATCTAGATGGGATATATTAAAAGGAGTAACAAAGATGCATTTTGCATCATTCTAAAGTTCTTTCATGCCATCTTTAATATTTTAACATATTTTTTAGAGCTGAACCAAGAGACGTAGCAAAGCAAATGGAGGTCAACTACGTGAGTAATACAACAAAAGTGTACATTGTGCAAAGTCAAATTGAGCACATAGGATAAATTCATGAGATCAAAATTTACCTATAAATTTACCTAGGCATAAGTTCAATGTAGTATCTAGGGTGTTTTATTAATACCAAAATTATATTTCTCAAATAAATGTGGTGACTTCTAGAGTCTTCATCAATGGAAATTTTATTGCTAATTTTATCTCTATTTCCACCTCTCAACTACCACTCACTATGAGTCAAATTTATCAATCAATAATGTCTAACTACATCATACAATTAGTTATCTTTTAATTATAGCGTAGAAATTGAAAATTGACCCTTCTTTTGTCATCAATTTTCTTCATTAATTAATACTAAAGGAACAATCAATAGCGAAACATCTAGATGAGATATACTAAAAGGAGTAACAAATATGCATTTTGCATCATTCTAAAGTTCTTGCTTGCCATCTTCAATCTTTTTAACATATTTTCAAGAGTTGAACCAAGAGATGTATCTCCTTGCATACAACAATTCAAATAAGAGCAAAGCAAATATAGGTCAACTAAGTGAGCAATACAATAAATGTGCACATTGTGCAAGGTCAAATTGAACACATATGGTAATTCAAATTTCACCTAGAAATGTAAATTTGATCTCAAACAAAACACAAATTAAATGTAGTATCTAAGGTGTTTTATTCACATTGAAACCACATTTCTCAAATAAATATCTATCAATTTCTAGAGTCTTCATCAATGGCAGTATTAATGCTATTTTTATCTTCAATTCCACCTCTCAACTACCACTCACTTTGAGTTCAACTGACCAATCAATTATGTCCAACTACATCATGCAATCGATTGTCCCCTAATTATAGTTGTAGAAATAAAAAAATTGACCCCTTTTTTGTCATCAATTCTCTTCATTAATTAAACACCTAATCAACCCCAATATTTCCTAATCATCCCAAACCATCCTAATCACTTTCTAATCGACCATAACCATCTCTCTTCCTCTTTCTAGAATTAATTAAATAATTTTATTATTAGATTAATTAAATATTTATTATTAATTAATTAATTGACCTTCCTCTATATCTTTTTTATTAAATAATTTTAATTATTTAATCATCTATATTTATTTACTCATTCTTTCTCCTAAAAATAAATAATATTAATTATGTGTTCCTCTTTTTTCACTCACATTCCCACGTGTCTCCAAATTCTTTGTAGCCACTCCCCCACTCTCCCCTATCTTTGATCAATTTTCTCCTACACAATCTTGGTCATTCATCCCTTCTAAATTGAATTCAAACTTTATTGTCCATCTACCTCCCTTTAAATCTATTAATTCCAGCCTCTTATTTCATTTCTTTATTAACCATACTTTATGAGTTCTTCTTTTACCAAACCAATATTGTGCTTGTAGATTTCTTAGGGCAATACTACTTTAATTTTGAAGGAGATTCATGAGCAGTAGAGACCTAAATTGTATTATTTATTATAATTATTAATTAATTAAAAATTAGTATTAATTAATTAAAAATTAGAATACAATAGATATTCTAATTTCTAATTAATTAATAATTATAATAAATTATACATTTTGGGTGTTGCATAGTGTAATGACCCTTACCAATAGGCCACTAAAAACCCCTCAAAAATGTAACTCAAAATGTAGATAGAAAATTATTTTGCAATATATGAGTTTGCTGTCCCAAAATTTTAGAATAATAGATAGCAACCAAATACCATCTAAAACACTATCAATGATGTAGGAAATTGCTCAAAACCATATGTCATTCATATATCAACAATTTGCAACAATGCCATACATATTTCAGCCAATAATATGATCATCAAACCCTAGGTTTGCAATATAGATAGACTAAAAATTACAATGCCCTTTCACTTGCAAAATCCTAGCCTTCTTTTGATACCAATAATGCCAAATGGCAAACAAAGACAAGTACAATGTAAAATAGTAAAGTGTTGAAGCTATATTTTGTACTCAGCTGAAAACATACATTTCTCAGAAAATATGCCAAATGCCAAATGAGAAGTGAGGAACCTGATTGTAGATGGCTGCAATAATTTTTACCAGTGCTGAAGATGCCAACACCCAAGCCAAAGTCACCCCAAATCTGAAAATGTACTTTCTTGCAGATTTTTAAAAATGTCTAGGAATTTTGAAAATTCCTTTAAAATAAATCATGGTATTTTGGGACTCCAAAATGCACCTATCTTTATCTCCTCAATGATAGAAATCCGATGCAAAAATACCCAGAATGATATGCTGAGTAATGAGGAAGATATGAGCAAAAATGTGGTTCCAAAACCCTATCCTGAAATTCTGAAAACTGAATTAGATTTGTAGCAAAAACTTTTTCGGATTGCTTTTTCGGATCTGCTTTTTTGCTTTGCTTTTTCGGATCTACTTTTTCGCTTTGCTTTTTCGGATCTACTTTTTTGAACTGCTTTTTCGGATCTGCTTTTTCACTTTGCTTTTTCGGATCTACTTTTTCGGATTGCTTTTTTGCTTTTCTTTTTCGGACTGATTTTTTCAGATTTGCTTTTTTTTTTTCCTCTTGCAATAAAAAACTCAAACCCTCAGGTAAGTCTAAGGACTCCAAATAAGCTCAACTTGAAATGGCTGAATACCACTTCCAAAGTGCAACCCTTCAAAGGATATTTCACCTCCTCAGTTATGCAAATCCTTAAGAAACTTCGTTCCTAAAGATCAAATGACAATCTGCAGACCAAGATGGCGCCACAAATGCTCAAAGAGAAAAGTAGTGTAAACTCAAGTCATGGGATGTCCAAATGAGAGGCCAAGCACTCTATTTATTTACTTTTCTAAGAAGCCACTAGAACTTCTAGAAGTATCCATAAAATATTCTTATAAAATCCCTTTATAATGCACTTTTATATAAAAAGTAACTTTATAAAATAAAAAGTGCAACTCAACTCAAAATTATAACATTTTGGCCCCACATAACACATTATAATAAAAATATGATAAACACCATCTCTCTAAGAGCAAATAAGACCATCCAATCCCCAAATAATCATCAGAATGACTCTCTCACCAAAACCATCTACCTACGAGAGTCCATGATAGGCAAATCCATTGAAAAATGACATGTCACTAAAGAGGGGACATGACACATAGACAATGGTCATTCATTCTAACCTTTGGATTTGAAAAGTAGAAAGCATAAATTGTCTATTTTTTTCTTAAATTTTTATATGTGTGTATTGGGTACAATTTGTATTTTTGTGCTAGGTACATCCATTATTCTCCATACAAAATATCACTTTTGTATATATCGGTACAAAAATCTAGCTTTACATATTACGACAGCTTTATGATAACTTTTCACGAAATTTTTACTAGTCTGATCTTTATAATTGGTGTCCATGATACTTAAATAATAAAATAAAAATGGATAAAAACACATTGAATTATGCCAATTTGTGTTTTCACATCATGTCATTTTGTGTGGAGAATAGCCAAATCTAGTTTTTATAGCCCTCTTAGAGTATCCTAAACTTTGCCTTACTAAAATTCAAATTCAAGTTTTGGTCAACTAGTCCCCTTTATTTTCTTGCACTCAATCCATAACTATAAAATCGTTAAAGGTATTCATTAACATTCATTTCATGTACATGGGATCTATAGGTCTTCTCGCATTCAAGAATATTAAAGGAGAAATCAATAGCAAAACATCTAGATGGGATATACTAAAAGAGTAACAAATATGCATTTTGCATCATTCTAAAGTTCTTTCTTGCCATCTTCAATATTTTTAACATATTTTTTAGAGATGAACCAAGAGACGTAGCAAAGCAAATGGAGGTCAACTAAGTGAGTAATACAACAAAAGTGTACATTGTGCAAGGTCAAATTGAGTACATAGGATAAATTCATGAGCTCAAAATTTACCTATAAATTTTCCTAGGCATAAGTTCAATATAGTATCTAGGGTGTTCTATTAATAAAAAAATTATATTTCTCAAATAAATGTGGCAACTTCTAGAGTCTACATCAATGGAAATTTTATTGCTAATTTTATCTCCATTTCCACCTCTCAACTACCACTCACTGTGAGTCAAATTGATTAAACAATAATGTCTAACTATATCATACAATTAGTTATCTCTTAATTATAGTGTAGAAATTAAAAATTGACCCTTCTTTTGTCATCAATTTTCTTCATTAATTAATCACCTCCTAATCAACCCCAATAATTTCTAATCATTTTCTAATAATCCCAACCCATCCTTATCACTTTCTATTTAATCCTAACTGATCCTTATTGTCTCCCTTCTCCTTTCTAGCATTATTTAAATAATTTGATTAAATAAATATTTTCTATTAATTAATTAATTTTGATTGATTAATTAACCTTCCTTTGTCTCCTTATAATTAAATAATTTTAATTATTTAATTATCTAAATTTTCTACTAAATTCACATAAAATAAATAATTTTTTATTTATTCATGCCTTTGCTAGAAAAATTAAATAATTTCATTACTTAATATTCTTCTCACATTTCCCCTTTAGTTACAAAGATTAGCAAATATTCATTTACTCATGCCTTGTTCCTAAAAATAAATTATATTAATTATTTATTCCTCTTTTTGCATTCATATCTCCTCTCTTGTAGTTTTTGTCACTTGTCTACAGATTCCTTGTAGCCACTTCCCCACTCTCCCTTATCTTCGATCAATTTTATCCTATGCAATCCTAGTTGTTTATCCCTTATGAATTGAATTCAAACTCCATTGTACATCTATCTCCTTCTAAATCTATGAATTCAAGCCTCTTATTCCATTTCTTCCTTAACCATACTTTATGATTTCATCTACTAATCCAATATTGTTCTTGTATTCTGAGGGCAATACTAATTTTATTTTGAAGGAGATTCATGAGCAACAAAGAGATACTAGAAGGGGAGCACTTGATGTTTATTTTCCTTATTCTTATTTCATTTCTTATCATTCTTGCTTGTTGTTCTTCATTGACAAGTCTAGTTTTCTTTCTTTGATTGGAGGATTTTTTTCATTATCCTAGGAAGATCACTGTGTATAGGATTTTAGCTTACCTTTTGGCATGATCAATAGGACTGCATGTCCTAAATTCAATCCTTTTTGTGAGCTTATGTCATAATCAAAAGTAATCTCCATAAACAGACACTTATGTACTTTAGTTTTATGATTTTATAGAAATAAAATTTTCATGTTCAAAGTAGAAGTGAGCTTTTACAACAAACTAGCACAATTGACCAATTTAGGTGCACTTTTTGTCTATTAGAAAGGTGCTTCTATTGAGAAACAATGTGTTTTTGTTCATCAAAAAGGAACTTTTGCAAGGTCTATTTATTATTTAATGATTATTTCCACACTTTGGTTTGGTTCTCAAATTCCCCTTTTTATTTATGTTGACCTAGTTTTTATGGTGAATCTGGTCCTAACCATTCTATGCAATTAGTTTTTCGCTCGACAAAGGCTCCCTAATTTTCTAACACTCTTATTACAAAAGGGGTGGAGTTAAAACTTATAACTTGTGGTGTTGCATGGTTTCTTTTGTTTCCATTACCTTGGATTTTAATAGTAAATTGCATTTGAATTTGGTTCTCTAACCATGTCTTATGTGCTTGCACGTTCTATGTCTATGTTACCCAAGAATAGTGTGATATATCTTCTCCCCTTGCCTTTTTGGATCTTGGTTGCATGAGAAAGATCACATAATTAGTTTTTTTTAATTTTTTATTGGGAGATATGCCTAGGAACTCATCATCCTAGGGTTCAATCTTAAGCATACAACTCTAGTGAGCTATATAGAGGGGTGTGTTATTGAAATCTGAAGCTCAAACCAATATTTTTTTGTGTGAATTGTGGCCTTGAGGTCCTCAGTGATTTTTCTATCGAGTTAGGAACCCTTAATGGATTGGTCATGTTGGGTTGGTTGCCTAGGATCCATCACCCTTTGCACATTTTAGTGTTCATGGAGCCTATACTTGATACCTCTTGTTTTAGAAAGTCTGGCCTTTTGGCATTGTTGGATTAGTGCAAGGGATGTATATCATATCTCGAAGGTTACTCAACATGGACCCTCCCTAATAAAGTGGAAATACCTTGGTTCATAATATTTTTGGACCTTTGGGTTAGGAGGAATGGTGAACCAATGCTACAACTTAAGTGCTTATGGCTTTAGACCTATATCCATCTACTTTCGAATGGTGTTGAGATTGGACCTAATCCATTAACTAAACCACCCAAGTATATAGGTTGTGCATGCTTTCAACATCTTTTAGTTGTGTGAAACATATGAAAAATATTTTTTGGGGCTCTTCAAGGCCCTCGGTTCAATTTTGATTGTTTGAAAAGTCAGAGTCAAACAATTGAACAAATCTCTCTTCTATATTTGTTGTGTATTTTCTTTCTTCAAAACATCACCAAAACTTGCCAAAAATTCTAAGAATTGATCCAAAATACCTTGAAACAAATGTCAAGTGTAGAAATATGCTTCTATCAGTAATTTGTGCTATCATAATGCAAAATTATGCTATTGTTCCTCAAAGGTGTGCTTTTATTCATCATAATTGTGTTATTGTTCAATATAATTATCGTAATGTATGTAGACACCTAAAATTGTCCCACTCTTGTGAGTGACATTACTACTAACATTCATCTTAATTAATTAGGTGACCATCTTAATTAATTAGGTGATTTTTATTATTTAATTAATTTATGTCTTTCTTCTAAATTCTAAATTCAAATTCATCATTTCCACCTAAATTCCAATAATTGAATAATTATTTTAATTATTTAATTGATTTATTTTCCTAATTTTAACTAAATAATAATAATAATTTAATTACTTAACATTTCTTGTTCTTTTCACTATTGTCAAATAATTATTTTAATTATTTAATTGACTAATTATTCCTAGTAAATTCTTATTTTATTTAATTATTCCATTTCTCTAAAGTTAACTAATTCTTTTAAAAGTGAGGGCTTGAGGGAGAATGCAACCATCTGGAGGCTCTTGAAGAAGGAGGAAATCACCCTGTATATTGAGAGGTTGCATGTTTGGACCCTAAGGTCACCAAGATTTTTGCCAAGGAATGGAAGGAAGGAAAGATAAACTTATTTTCTAAGATGGTTGTGGGTTACGAGAACCTAATTGCGGAGGTCACTGGACTTTCTAGTGACGGAATTAAATTTTACAAAGACAGGAAATAGTTCGAGGTGGAAATCAAAAGGTTTCTGAAAATTGACAGGGAGAGGGAAGAGTTGCTTAAGGGTAAAAAGAGTTGTTATGATACGAAGAGTATCAAGAAAGTGTGGTGTGAACTGCTAAAGGTGATTATGGAATATGTCACTCTTGATGGATGCTTCAAGAGGGCCTTGGGGCATCACTTTGTTTTGCTAAATCACTTTAGTTATAAGGTGAGATTTTTGCTTCCTTTTTATCTTTTTTCCTCCCTAAATGCCATTATTTTGGACTATAGAGAGAGTGAGACCATGTAAAAATCCTATTTTACATGAAGGAATTTTCTTAATTTATGAGCATTATCAAGCCATAGCCCCTATTCCTCATTCCCCTCTATTTCTATTTTAAATTATTAGGGTTTGGGGGATGCTAATTCTGATGAAGAGGGTTGAATTACTAGCTCTGAGGAAGAGGATTTTCCCCCTTCTATCTTGGTTAAGAGGGTTCCTAAAAATAATGTCAAAACCTCACATGTCAAACCCTCACCTTTTGGGAAGGGCAATTTGAAGCATTTGATTAAGATTGTTCCCTGTTCCCCCATTTCTAGAAAAAGTAACGCTAGAAAAAATGTTAAAGTTGTTAAAGGGTGAGCTAAGAATAAGCGTAAGTATGTTGTGTATGTTGGATCCCCAAGTGGGTTTGAGGAAGATGTTCCATGTTCCCCTTTGGCCTCCTATGATTCCCTCTCATCTCAACCACCTTTAGATGCTAAGGATAGTCCTTGATGAGCCTAATTAATGGATTTGTTTTGTCTATATCTTTCATATTTTGATAGGTATTGTCAAGGGTTTCCTAGATACTGTTAAGGTTTCAATACCTTGTTTATGATATTTTATGTGGACTTTCTGACTAACTCCCTACACCTGCTATGATGGTTATGAACTTATCCTCATGGTTCCTCTTTTTTGGTTAAATGATGAAGGCTAGTATATGACCCTTTGCTATATGAAATATTCATGTTAATTATGCATTTGTATAGATAAATGTTTATTCTAAAGTGAAATGTATATGCCTATGTTTTGTGCACTGTAAATGTCATAATGTAGGAATAGAGGAGCAATGGTCAAAATCCTTGCAACAAGGAGTCATAATAGTCAGTTGGTTGAAGACAAAGTCCACATGAGGAATTTTGAAGAAGTCGACAACCATTTTTCTACAAATCATAAAGTGTAGGAATGGAACTTTAATAATCACACTTGAACTGGATTATATCTAGGGATGTTTTTTATGCTAGATATCCTATGTCATGGAAATAGTTTTGACTAATTCTCATTCGAAGCATAACTCCCTTTAGTCATTTCATACTTTAATAAGTAGTATCCTCCTATTAGTATGACAGTGGACTTGTTGTTAGCTAGGATTAATTAGGAATTTCCTTTCTATAAATAAGGTTAAGATACTCCTTTGCAGGAGGTTAGAACCACAATTATTGTAATCTCCAATTTTTAGTTTATAGCAGAACAGTTTCAACCATTAGTATGCAACAACATTTTGAATCAATAAGATGATATTCTAGTTTGCAAGCATATAGTTGGTTTTTGAGAAGACTCACTAAGGGGGCCCACTTAGTGAGTATTCCATTTGTAGTTCTTAGTAGTTGATTTTCATGCAGTAATTAGTTGTTTTGTTTCTGCAACCACTAGAAATCCCTTCATGTGTATGTTTCTACAACCAAAGCAGACATAGTATTTCCTATTTGTTTGTCATGGATTTCATTTTTGTCATTCATTTGTCTTCAATTTAGGTGATAGTTTCTGTTTAGTAATCAAGGTGACGTAAATTCGTGAGCCCTTCCCTTGACTTTGTTTGTTATTTGAGTTAGTTGATTTTCGTGTGTTGTAAGTCATGTGAATTTGTTGTGTGGTTTATTTGGTTAAAATAACTAAATTAAGATTAATTATGAGATTAAAATAATTATATCATATTAGTATAGGAATATTAAATATAGGGATATTTAATTATTAAGAGATAATTAAACACCTTTATTTATTAATAAGACTTAATTAAAAGTTTGAATATAGATATTGGAGATGTAATTAAATATTAAATTTAAATTAGAATTTAAATGGATAGATAATATCAATTGGTAATTATTTATCAAGTTGCATATTATTAAGATGTCATGAATATTAAATTAGTAAATTAAATTATTAAATACAATTTAATTTGCATATTTAATTAATAAGTGAAATGTGAATTTAAGTTAAAGTTGACTTAGGAGTTACAATGTGAAAAGTGCATCTTTTATTATTAATATTAGAATTAATCATCCAAAGAGGGTTTGATAAAAATGAGGTTGTATTTAAGTTCTTATTTCGGTGATTTTTAGTTAAGTATTTCTTTTATTATTTTCGAGCGGAGTTCATCTTGTTTTTTGGAGTTGCATGTTTTGAAAACCTAGTTTATCAGGTTTTCTATATCAGGGGGTTTGGGGTTATTATTTGATTAAGTCTATTAGGTTTTGGAGAATCGTTGTGCTTGGAAGTTAAAGAATTATTTTAAAGCTTAGATTTTTGGGAGTCTTTAATGCAGGCTTAGTTGTTGTTCAGATCAGTTGATAATTTCAGGTAGGATTTGAAAACCCATGCTAATCTTTCCTTAGGAAAAGATAGTCTACTTTGCGTTTGCCAGATTGTGTGTAGAATTTGAGTGTTTGAATTATGGTATATCTTATTCTAAGAATTTGAGAAGGAATAATATTAGGGTTTCATTGAAGAATTTGTGTTAATATCATATCTAATATTCTATAGAAAATTGTCTAGAAACCCTAGAAAAAAGGTTTATAAAAAAACATATGGGTTGTTTTGTCCAATTAGGGCTTTGTTAAATATGGTAAGTTTTTCCCTTAAGAATATTTGTATGAATATATCAAAAACATGAATGCATGATTGTATACAAAACTATATATAATTATATATGCCTATCATAATTAGAGGTTGGAAAATATAGGTTTTTCAATTAAGGGTTATTCCTCTAAAATAAATATTTGTACTTGATTTTAGGAATCTATTGAATTAAAAAAAAAGATAATATAATTAATATATTTATATATATATTAATTGTATATGTAATAAATTTAATTTAAAATAAGTGTGGGGTAGGGGGACCCAGTCCCCACCCCACGATAGTTATCGCATGGTGGCAGGACCACTAACAGTAGGTTGTACGGTAGCAGGGCTGCACGATAGCCACTCTTGTTGTAATAGCCATTGATTGTCGACAACAGTGTTGCCATAGCAACTAGGATGTGTTGTAGTACATGCTATCATAGTAGCCGTGAGGGGGGTGGGCCAGTCCCCCCTCAAAATAAAGTTGTTTCTTATTCTATTATTTCTTTATTAATAATTTAATAAAATTTAAATAAATTAAAAAATATTTTAGTTAAATATTAATTTAATTAATATTTAAATAATTGAATTTTTTAATTACAATTAAATACTAAATCATTTAAAATGATTTCTTTTATATTAGTTAATACTTTCTATTAATTGATAGTTAATAATTTATATTTATTGGTATTTTGTTTAATAAATATTAATAAAAGTAATATTTATTTGAAAGTTGAAATCTTTACCTTGAATATTAACTTATTCGATAAATTGTATCAGTAGAAGTGATATCTACATTTTTGGAAAATTTTAATGTCTTCATTATTAAACATTTGGTGTTTTGTTATGCTTAGAGTTGTATTTTTTTTATGAACGCATTTATATTCAAAACTGGAATTTTTAAACAAGTTGAATGTCTTACACATCTGAGTCTTATATTGAGATTTGTTTGTAGAGTACTTTTGATACTTTATTTGGTAATGTTCATATGGGAATTACATTGGCTTTAGGAGTCGTATACCAGAGGCTTGGGGGTCGTGGTTGTCTTTCTGACATATGTACTTTTTAGCATTTTATGATGTTGACTTGGTCATGATCATTCTACCCAACCAGTCTTCTAAGCTACTTGGTGAGCTTTTAAGAGAGTGCATTTTATGATGTATGGTTTGAGGACCATTATGGACTTGTGATGTTATGGTTTGAGGACCAGTATGTATATATGAGATTTTGGTTTGAGGATGAGTGTGAGTTCCAGTTGCCTCATTATGGAATTGAATTCTGATTATCATGATTTATATGATTTGTGAGAACTATTTATGATTTGTGAGTCTAGGGGAGGTTAAATAGGTACATCTTAGGGGAGTGGCTTACAATAGGGGTTCAAGACCCTAAGAGGATAGTACCAGGGTAACCTATCGTAAGTTGTGTAATAAGTGATAACTTAATAAATTTATTATACAAGCTCATTAATAAGATAATTGTATGCCACACACATGACTTGAGTACTCATATAGGCTAACTATGGGAATGAAATGATACCTAGAGAGTAGATATGATTAGAATTCCTCATCCTCATGAAAGGGTGTTCTAGTTCTACATGGGTCATGTTTAGGGTCTAGGGTCCAGTGTGACCAGTCTAGGGTAACTCAACCTGATAAACGCTTAAGGGTCTGAAGTCTAGAGAGACTAGTCTAGGATAACTCAAGTAGTTTTTCATGTGATGAAACTCTTATATTATGTAGCCTAAGTCTCCTCCATAGATTTTTCATTTTCCTTTGGAGGTGTCTCTTTGGTATTTAGTATTATCTGGTGGTGTATCTTTGGAATTTCAATGTTATCTTGTTTTTGTGATTGTTATCCATTGCTTAGGTGTTATGTTGTGTTGGTTTTTGTGATTTTTATCTGAGTGGGGTCTGTTGTTATCTCCTTAGCATAGTGGGAGTGGACCTTTGGTTCCACGAGGTTAGGTGGTAGTGATTCTTTTACCATTTGAGATTTTGATGTTCCTGTACTAGTGTTGGATGATGCTTGTTGTTGTTACCTTCTTCTTGTTCTTCATTGGAGGCTTATTCATATCTATCTTTTGATGTTTATATTTGTACCTTGTATCAATGCTTCATATGTAATTATGTTGGGATATTGTACTATACTTTGTATTTTTTTATTATTACATAATCTACAACTTCTGCTCGGGATGTTGTTTCGTTGTGTATACCTTATGGTATTGGTTGTATCTATGTTTCTTTTATATGAGCTTGTACTTGTTATTCATTTGTATATGAGAGATTTGTAATTATACTTAATCTAAAATAATTAATTTATGTATACGTAATTCTATGTCATAGAAACCTTGAGAGTTGTTAACTGAAATTGAGTTTTACTTATCTACTTGTTTGTATATTATGTTGTATTTCTTCCGCATTGTTTTTTTTATTAAGGTAGCAACAGGTTTTGAAGGGGCCACAAAACCCTTTACAAAGCTGAAACTTAGGATAAACCATTAAGAGTTCCTTTAGAAACAACACTCTAGTCAAAACAAAAGACCGAACACCTCAAAAACCTCATCAAAAGATACTGCTAAGGAAAACAGTCCAACAAAAATGCTCCAATCCACTGCAAAAAATAAACCAGAGGACAACATCAACAAAAGATAGTAAATTAGACTTTTGAACCCTTCTTATGGGATTGAAGAGTCATGTCAAAGGAGGAGGAGGATCTGTTAGGATGTTTACCTTTAACTGTGATCCACCCTTCTTCAACTCTAGGTGCATCATCCTGCAAGCACAACAAGTTCAAAAGTGAAGAACCAACACCCAACAGAGGAATTGAAACTACCAAAGAAGCCTCCAGCAGAGGACTAGCATTAGTCCCAACCAATGGAATAATTAATAGAGAATCATCAACAACAGAACTAGCTAGTTCCAAAACAACAACATGGACAACAAGATCAACACCCTTTATTATTTTGTAAAATATTAAGAAAAAAAGTTATTCTGTAAACATAGCAACATATTTTAGGTTAATTTCTCCTAGGTTCCCTAGTGAAACATTACACTTGGTATTAGATCCCGAGTTTCTACACTGGGAACTCTAAAAAAATTTATGCCTACTAGATGTCTAAATAGTTAAAACTTGGAACATGTTAGTGTAATTAAATATTCCTAATTACACTTTACTTAATCTTACTTGGGATAATGCATTGCATAGTAATTTTTCATTGAGACAACTAGGAGTTTACACCTAATTTAAGCACATGGTGTAGGAAAAAATCCACTTTAGGTGTGAGATCCACCTTTAGTGCACATATCACTTTATCATCCACATTCTATGGCACATAATTCATTGCATAATGGAGGATGATCCACCTTTGGTGGAAATGTGATTACACCTTGCATAGGTGATAGCTTATCAACTTCTTATCATTATCTCTTATCATATTTTCTATATAAGGAGGCCTATTATGTACATTTCATTCAATTCATTCAATCAATCAATCAATGCCCATTATCAATAATATCATTCTTGCATCTTAATGCAATTGTCTTGCCATTCTCTTCTGGAAGCTATCTTGGTCTATCATTTGATCTTGGGGGTGTTGTAGAGTCACCTAAAAATCTAACATGGTATCAGAGCTCTCATAGCATGAAGAACTCTTATCAAGAAGTGAAATCTTGGTTGTATTTGATTGTGGGTGCATAATTTTTCAATTTGGACACCACCATTACGTCCAAGAGGTTGTTTCAGTGAAAATTGATAATAAATTTGCCTATATTTAGCGAAAGTCAAATCTGTGGCAAAATTTTTTTTGCACAAACAAGCTGTACAACCTACCTGGACATGCATGGTATGATTTTATTAAAAAAATTATTTTATGTGAATGATTTTCAAATATTTCTCACATTTTTATTTTTGCAATTTTCTAGCAAAAATTTAGGGTCGAGGCCCTTTCTATTGTTTATTTTGTGAGAGGAGAGATCATTTCAGACAAGAGTCACATCACTATCGACATTGACCATCTAATTATGGACATATCAATCAGAATGCAACAAAGAATACCGACAACCCAACCAAATCTGGCTACAACCACAATTTGTGGCTTTGCCTTGTAGTGGCGGGCTTTTTCATTTAAGGTGGGATAAACTTCCCACAGTCCCAATGTGGGACTAAAACCCAATAGGCCCCCCTTTCTTGCCAGTGGTTCACCAATGCAAACACTACGCGACCTTCCTCTTCACCTACAATCTCATAACATGTGAGCTGTACATTCAGCCAGGTGGCAGAAACATAGACTTCTTCCTAGTCATATATGCAGGATCCAACTCCCCAGAACAAACAAATTGGAAGAAGACACATGGAAAAATCACCACATCAGCTCCATTTTTCCATTTGGATAGCCAAGTTAGCACACCGTACAAACACATTAGTTCCTAGTCAACTAGATTGACCTTTTTTGGCCATGCAGGAATTTTCATGAGCTAAAAATTGATGCCCATCTGCACATAATCCTAGGGTACCTTGCTATTTTCCCGTGATGGCCATATAGTCTTCAAATTTAATCAGGTCATTTGCTGACATCAGTGAATGGTTCAAATTTGTATTAGAGTCCGAGTTTCTACACTGGAAACTCCAAAAATTTGTATGCCCACTAGATGTCTAAACAATTAAAACTTGAAATGAAACTTAGACATATAACTCTTTTGTATTTTAGACTATTGTTTATGAACCTAGAGGTATGATAAATTAGACAAAGCCCACCACTACAAGACAAAGCCATATGGATATGAATGTGTTCTTTATACAATTGTTTAATAGATATTTTCTATAATAATGAATGAATAAATATTTAGATCTATTTAAATTGTTAAATACTGAATGATTGATCAATGTGATTTTCAGTTTATTCTTAAACCATAATTATATTGCTCTTAATGATTGTATATCATGTCCTTATTTTTTGGCTTGTTTTTAAATATCATTTTGTCTTTTGTCTTAGTAAGATTCTTTGTGATTGAGGGATGCATATCCTTATTTGTTTGTAGGCTTCTAGAAGAAAGCCTAATTTTAGGGGAGGTGGATGTAATACGCCTCCCATAGTTTACTTTTCAGTTCAATTGACCATGCTCTTTTAGGCCACTTTTTATCCGTGTATTAGATCCTTATATAGATTTGATGTTATTTATGTTTGTGGTTTTACTAACCCCATACTTGCATGTGTATGGTTGGCGTGTATGTTTTATATTTTTGTTTGATGTGCCTGACATGGTTGAGGGATGGAGTCATAGTTACTTGTTTCCAAGATTGACATGATCAACCGATCCCTGTCGTTTCTTGTTATATATTTATAAATGTATGTACATGCTCATCTTTTATGCAAAATTTCAAGTACTCGACATCGACTTCCTTGAATTGCCAGAATGAGCATGCCCTATTGTATATCTCAATGTTAAGAGAGGGGAGATAACATATAGGTCCAATCTCAACCCAAGCCATTGATTGGCCTAGAATAATGGACAAGTATCTCTTTTTCTACCTATCTAAGTTTGTCAAGGTGACGTAAATTCGTGAGCCCTTCCCTCGAGTTTGTTATTTGAGTTAGTTGATTTTTGTGTATTTTTAAGTTATGCGAGTTTGTTGTGTGGTTTATTTGGTTAAAATAATTAAATTGAGATTAATTATGAGATTAAAATAATTATATTCTATGAGTATAATAATATTAAATGTAAGGGTATTTAATTATTAAGAGTTAATTAAATACCTTTATTTATTAACAAGACTTAATTTAAAAGTCTAATTATAGAAATTGCAGATGTGATTAAATATTAAATTTAAATTAGAATTTACATGCATAGGTAATATCAAATGATAATTGTTTATCAAGTTGCATGTTATTAAGAAGTCCTAAATGTTAAATTAGAAAATTAAAATATTAAATACAATTTAATTACACATATAATTAATTAAGTGAAATATGAATTTAAGTTAAAGTTGAGTTAGGAGTTGTAACCAGAAAGGTGCATATTTTATTATTAAAATTAGAATTAATCATGCAAAGAGAATTTAATAAAAATGAGGTTGTTGTTAAGTTCTTATTTTGGTGATTTCTAGTTAAGTAACTCTTTTATTATTTTTGAGTGGAGTTCGTCTTGTTTTTGGAGTTGCATGTTTTGAAAACCTAGTTTGTCAGGTTTTCTATATTAGGGGGTTTTAGGTTATTATTTGATTGCATCTATTAGGTTTTGGAGAATCGTGGTGCTTGGAAGTTAAAGAAATATTTTAAAGCTTAGATTTTTGGGAGTCTTCGATTTGGGCTTAGTTGTTCAAATTAGTTGTGAATTTCAGGTAGGGTTTGAAAACCCATGTTAACCTTTCCTTTGAAAAGATTGTCTACTTTGTGTTTGCCATATTTTGTGTATAATTTGAGTGTTTGAATTATGGTATATCTTACTCTAATAATTTGAGAAGGAACAATATCAAGGTTTCATTGAAGAAAATTGTGTTAATATCATATCTGGTATTCTATAGAAAATTATCTTGAAACCCTAGGAAAAAGGTTTATAAAAAACATATGGGTTGTTTTGTCAAATTAGGGCTTTGCTAAATATGGTAATTTTTTCCCTTAAGAATATTTGTATGAATATATTAAAAATATGAATTCATGATTAGACATGAAACTATATATAATTATATATGTATCACATTATTAGAGGTTGGAAAATATAGGCTTTTCATTGAAGGGGTATTCCTCTAAAATAGATATATGTATTTGATTTTAGGAATCTATTTGTAGACACCTAAAAATCCTTTAGAAAATAAAAGTATTTTTATTTTCTCAAAACCCTGATGACATCATCATTTGTTAATTAATTAATTAATTTATTATTATGCCATTAAATCCTCCTATTTTAATTAAAAATATTTAATTAAGAAATCCCTTCCAAAAATGTTTAAATCTTATTTAAACATCATCCCCCCTAGAATTTATTAATTATTTAATAAATTGACCAAAAATCCTTTAAATAGATAAAATATTTATTTAAATACTAAAACCTTAGAAATGTTATAGAAATCCCTAACCTCTTCTAGAATTTCCTAAACTCACCCTAAACATGATTAAAGGGTGATTCCTACCCTTTTTAGCCTAACCCTTCAAACTTTGACTTTGGGTCAAAACCCCTCATAAATGCTTCTAACATCCTCATCAATGACTCTTACAAGCCATTAATGAAGCCCATGTCTCCTCTTCCACTCTTGTTCCCCTTGTACACTTCCCTAGTGTTGCTCACACGTGTGAGCAACCTTGACCAAGATTAATCTAACCTTACCCCAAAACTCTACCCCAAACCTTGCCTCTGACCCTAACTCCACTTCCTAACCCAAGCCCTTCCTCAAATCTTATAAATACCCTCCTCTTCCAAGAGCAATTATCAACTCATCTTTCATTTCATAGTAGTGTTATAATGCTAGATTATTTCTAGATCTTAGCTTTTAATCATATTTTGTTAGATTAACTCATTTTCAAGCTTCCATAACTCACATAATAGCTTAGATAACTTGGATTAATCTTAGTTTCTTGATTTTTATTGCATTTCTTAGCATCATATCATGTTTCATTCAGCTTAAAATCCACTCTAGTTTACTCATTTATAGCATAAATATGAATTTGAGCATTATTAGGCTCTTTGAGGCCTTAGGGGAAAAATAGGTCTTCTATACCTATTTTTGCACCAATATGAAGTTCTCTTGGTCCCTAATCTATCCTAACCCCCCTAATCATCATTAGAGATATTCTTCAAATGTTTAGAGAGTACACCCATATCCCTAAAGCGAGAGCAAATCAAACGGTGACAGTTTGTTCCCATTTTAGCTCTATTAGAGGTATCATGCAAATAATTTTTCTATATGTTTAGTATATGCTACTAGGACTAATGTTTTAATGTCTACGCATGTTCTGAATAGGTTAGGTTTGCATTGATCTACATTTTGGCATGCCCGGTGGGACCCACTTCACGAGTTCTTTACTAACATTTAATGTGATTTGGAGTATTTTTCTGATTTTTCAAGCTTGTAGGTTGAGGGAGAATTTGGGATTCTTCTTCTTCTTCTTCTTCTTCTTCTTCTTCCATTCCTTCTACTTATTCTTCTTCTTCTTCTTTCTGCGGGATCTTGGCTTATTTTCCAAAAAAATGCATAAAGAGGCACTTTCACAAAAACCTTTGTAACTTTTGCATACGAGCTCCATTTTTGATGATTCAAGAAGCACCAGAAAGATTGTTCAGAGGTCTATCCAAATATGTAGAAAAATTTACCAGATTCAATCCTAAAAATTAGGAAGAGTCGATGGGATCGTGAATTAATGATAAAAAATAGAATTAACACACTTAATCCTAAGGTCTTAAAATGAACATTGTATGAACTCATAACACCTCATCATTTCAATTTGGGATTAAAATTAACAAAGGATAAAATTGAACAAGGAAAATCTTACACACTTTTTTTGGTGCTTAAAATGAACAACAACCAAGTCTTGAATGCCTAAGGGATAAAAGAAAATCAATGCAATAAAAAATTTTGTTTTAGTGCTTGAAATCAATCAAACAAATCTTGAATGACTCTAAAGGATGAACCAAATCAAAATCAATTATTTCATTTAAGTTTTAAATCACATTCAATCTTGAGTGAACAAAAGGAAATCACAGCAAACTTCATTCTTTTAGTCCTGGAAAGCAAAAAATCTTGAATGCCTTCACAAATTTTCATGCATAAAATCAATCTAGGAACCTATTTTTGGGGTTTAAAAACTAAATTTTAGAGCACCAAATCTTGAGTGAAGCTAAGAAATTGAATCGAATTGCAAAGAAACTTTTCATTTGAGTTCAAAAAGAAAAAGAACAAAATCTTGAATGACTTAAGGTTGGAAAACAAAGCATTTCAAAAGTTCAAATCAATTTCCTAAAAGCTACAACTCAATCTTGAATGCCAAGGTAAACCAACTTGCAAAATATCTTTTAAAGCTTTTTGTGTCTTCAAGGAAATGGACAAATCAAACTCATAAACACATGTGTCTTCAAGATTTCATTTCCAAAACTCACTAATCAATTTGGGAAAGAACATCTTCTTGGTGTTTTTGTTAAAAAGTTTCCAATTTTGCAAAAGCCTTGTTAGCTAAATAACATGGAAAAAGTTGGACTTGGAAAAGTTCACCTATTTCACTTTTAGAGAAGCCTGTCCAAAGAGAAAAGTGCTTCCTCTCTGGAGAATGACTTCAAATTGGTACTTCCCCAACTGGTATAGAAATAAAGCACTAAGCAAACTCTCTCTTCATCCCCTCAAGCTCGGGTGATGCGTGTTGATGGTAGCCTAAGGTAGGTGAATATCCCTACTATTTCAGCATGGTCAACTAGGCTCTTAAGTGAGTCACGTGCATACAAATTGATTGTGAGGACTCCACAGATCAACTACATACTTAATAAATCAGAAGCTACCCGATCTAATCTTGAAGGTATCAAAATATTTGTGCAAGGACCAATCCCTGTGGTTTCTCGGATCACCCTAAGACACTCACCATACGTATCCCTTTTAGGGGCATCAAGCTGTGGGCAAAGATTTTTATACTAGCCTTACCTTAGGTAGTTTTGTTTGAAGTGTTTTTGAAGTTCAAACTCAGTGCAAACATTTGTCATAACATACACTCTCTTCAGAAAAACTATCATTTTTTAGTGGTCATTGATTGCTTGTATCCCACAAAGTTTCCTTGTCCTTTGTTATGATTACTTTCAAAGTTTCTTTTTTGATTTTTGTCCTTTGCCATTAGAAACATCAAACTGATACACAACTTAATCTTTCAAAACATCCTTGCAGAAAAGATCCTTCAAAAATCAAATGCCCAAGAGTCTTGATTCAAATCCAATTACCAAATCTTCTCGAGCTATGTCTGATTTATCCAAACACAAGAAAGCTAGACTTCCCAATTCCCAAGTTTATCAAGAGAAGAAATTTGCAGAGAGAAACCTCAAAGATCACCAACCCATTCTAAAAGAAACCCAAGTAGAAGAGAAGTATCATGAAAAACTTGACAACATGGACTATAACGCTAGAGTGAAGCAGTTGGCTTACCAGTTCCAAGTTAATCGTCGCTATATCAACTTGGAGAGCGAGGACTAGTTCAGCCCATCATATATCCATCACTCCTTTATAATCCTACCAATCCTATCTCATTCCTTGTTGCATCATTGCATCACTATCCATCCTTAGTTGCATCTTAAATCATTCTTAGTTACATCCTTGCATTTTTTTATCATCTTCCTAGTTACATCGTAGGTCATCATTTTTAGTCGCATCTATATCATCCTCTTAGAGATAGCATCATTCACTCATCCCTTATCATCCTTCGATCAAAAATCCATAATCAGAATCCCAAATCCTTTATCCATCATCCATCATCCAAGTCAAAATGCACCATCCTTGAGCCAAATCTAGTAATCCAAAATCATAACACTTAGTGTTGAATCCTTTTAGTTGCTTCAAATCCTCATCCCAAATCAGAAATCTCCCCCCTTTGATAGAGCATTGTCTAGGGAAATCTATACTTGTCATTGTTAGCCTTGTCATCTCGAGCAAGAGATTGGCGTGCATTAAGAAGAATCCCAACAGTCGAAGATCACTAGTCTATCCTAGGTTGACAATCCCCATTGATCCTACATCAGGAAGTAGTAGCTCATTTGACCAACACTTAGTAAATCTTCCACAATCTCCTACCAATCCTCCATCATCCTTGATCCAAATCAAAGCATCCCACCAATCCTTCACCATCCTATCATCCTCTGAATTTTGATCCAAATCCTTGTGCCACATCTTAGCAATCCACCATCCTTAGAGTTTCTTTAGATTTACATTCATCATATCTAGAGTTCTTACAAATATCTTGCATCCATCCCATCATCTGCATTTTCATCCTTAGGTCTGCATTCCATGCCTGCCGAGATGAGATCCAGGAAGAGAAGGAATATGGATCCCAATCAGGCCACTAGTTCATTTGATCCTAACAATCTGACCAGTGTGATCATTGATGGTAACTTGCAATGCACTGATCCCACAAATTGATAACATATGGGATGATCCCAACGGACCCCCTACTTCATTTTCCATGGAGACTTTCATGTACCATCATGGACATGCACAAATAGTAAGTGCACTTATTGACAAGAATCGACAAGCCATATTGGCTAACTTTGCACAAGAAGGTACTCCCATTCCACCATATCTCCAACTTCGCATCCCCATAAACACCATCCAAATCCTAGCAGAAGCCTATACTCCCATCATCCAAAAAATGCCCGATCCCAACTTACACATATCTTAGGAAAACTCGCCCACCCTTCCCCTCTTGCATAGTAGATTTGCAAGTCCTACAACACAAGTAGCAACACAATCCACTCCATTTTCCATCATTGGAACACCACTACCTTCTACATCATCCCAAGTTGCCACCTAGGTCCAGAACTTTGCACAGAACCAACTACCACCTCCTGCACAAGCCACTACACAAAAAGTCCCTCCACCATCTATGAGCCAGGCAACATCACCCTTTCCAGGGGCAACACAATCATTTCCTTCCTTCACTCAACAAGCTTCCAGATCGGTATCACCCTTGCTAGGGGAAACACAATCATTTCCTTCCTTCACTCAACAAACTTCCACATCAGCACCATCTTTTCTATGGGGAACACAAGCACCTTCTTCCACTTCTCAACTAGGATTTACCCAAGCATATGTCCCATTTCCACCTTTCATCCCCAATACACAAGCCCAGCAATCAGCCTTCACAACTGGGATTCCCTTCATGGGATCTCAAAATCCACCATCTACATCCCAAACTCCCATCACATTTGCATTTCTAGCATCCTCTGCATCACAATTTCCACCACAAACTAGTTCTTGTTGGGGCCTTACTCAAGAATAAATGTAAGCTTTAGGAATACCCACCCAATCTCACATATCCATGCATACAAACTAACAAACCACCTTCCCCCAAGTAGCTCAACATCAACAATTGTAGCCTCCGCCAGCTTCATCCTTTCCTCTATGTACCAACTATCTATTTGCACCACCTACCACTTCTCAAATGGTTCCATCACCCCAACAATAGAGTTCTTCCCATCTCGCAAGCTACCTTGCACAACCATCTCCTGCTTCCAGCTTCCCAACATCCATTTCACCCCTAAGAAATGCAAGAATGTATCCCAGCTACATCAGGCAAGTGCAAAGGCAAGTGCATCAGGGACCATTTTATCAGCAAGGAGCACCATTCCATTAGCTTCCTCCATCACAACAATACTTCCCAACACAGAAACAACAAAATCCCATTATCCCACAACATCAACAAGCTTCATCCTATCCAATGTAACAAGAACAACATCCCATCATTCCCTAAAAACAACAAGCTTCATCATATCCAGTGCAACACCAACAAAATCTCGTTGTACCACGGCAACACGTCAGTTCATATCCCACACATTAGCAGCAGTATCATCCCCAACAATCATAACCCCAAAATCTATTCCAATCTACCTATCTTGTTGGGAAATCTCCATATCCAACTCCACAATATCCTTCACCGCAAAATCATCCCTACTCACCAGCACTGTTGGATCCTTTCCAAATGGGAGTACCCACTCCAACGCCAATTAACATAGAATAGAAAGAAATGAAGAATGCTCTTAAGGAGCTAAAAGATGGCACATAGCACAAGACCTTCAAGTTTGAAGAGGTGTGTCCCTACCCGTTTGATCGATCAATCACAATCATCCCTTTCCCTAAGCACTTTGAGACACCAAAATTTGATAAATATTGAGGGAAAGGGGACCCCATAAACCACGTCAGAGAGTTCTATGTGGCATGTCAAGAAGTGGCATATAGTGATAATTACCTCATGTGCTTATTCCCTAAGAATTTGGGAGGAACTTCTATTGAGTGGTTTTACAAGATACCTTACGGGACAATCTCAACATTTTCTGAGCTCTCTGAAAATTTCATTGCCCAGTATGCCCATAATGTCGAGAATGAGTTGTCTTTGCTAGACCTTTGTAACTCAAAAAAGAAAGGAGGAGAAATCCTAGCTGACTATTTTCAATGATGGTAGAACCTCACTACCAAGTTATCATACCGACCACTTGAGAAGCATCTAACCAAGATCTTTATCGATAACCTACATCCCAAACTATCCCACTTCATGAGGATGAACTGCATCCAAACTTACCAAGATATCAAAAGCAAGGGGATAGACATTTAAAAAGGTCTCCTAGATGAAGGCACCATCCGACATTACAAGGATGAATCCCACAACAAGCCTAGTAATGACAAACCCCGCTACTAGAATCGAAACAAAAATGATGTTACTGATGGAGCTATAGACACCAAGCATGTCCAAATCATTGTGGCTGGTCCTACACCAACTCCTGCATATCAAAAACATCAGCCTCAGATCAATCAGTAGCCTATGCAGAACTATCAGCAACCCATGCCACATTATCAGCATCAAGTAAATCAAGGAAATCTAGCCAATCAGGCCAATGCCATATCAAAAACTCCCAATCAAAACATGCCTTGAGCTCAGACCCATCAAAAGAGAACCTTCAAACCTCTTGGTGAACCTCTGGACATAATCTTTCATCACATGGCCAAGGCCAATCTAATCACTTACCCACCAACTCAACAATTTGATGATGCCACTCCTAAACCTAACTAGTACAAGGATCACAAGTACTATGATTATCATTGTTTCAAAGGACATACTACCCTAAGGTGTATGAAACTAAAGCATTACATCCAATATCTCATTGATAGGAAAGAGATCCAAGTGGACACACCAACCCAAGCCTTGCCTAATGCCAATTTTTAGATCTATCAAAACGTGTTCCCACAATACAATATTGGGAAGAACCAGTCTAATGCCAATCCTCCACTCCAGAACCAAGGCAAAGACAAGTAAGGAGACCATGCTGACCATAAATACTATACTATTACTCATATCAACTATGACAAATTTGTTGGATGTATAACCCAAGTTGAGCCCACAGTCAATGTCATCCACATCAAAGGAGTAGATAGTTAGTGTGTTGTTACTACCTACAGAGGTCGGATATTTGTTGCCGGTGCAAATCCAAGGCCAACACACAATGCACAATACAACCTTATAGAACATCTTGGGAATACACTTGCCTAAATCTCCATCCTCGACCTTCTCTGCACTTCATCCATCCATCACAATATCCTCAAATGAGCCCTCCAAGAAGGACATGTCACCACATACATAAATACCATCCATTTTGAGAATCTTGTGGGACATTTATCAGTGTCCTGTGCTCTCTCCTTCAAACCATCAGATATACTAGTTGTTGAGCTAGACCACAATCTCCCCCTCCGTATTGCCATCATGATCTGAGACTTTTCCATAAAAAGGGTCATGATAGATAATGGCTCAGCCCTAAACTTATGCACTTTGAAATTCATTGAGCAAATAGGGTTCATAGAGGCTAACATATCACATGAGGTCATCACCATCAAGGCATATGATAACTTGGAGCATACCTCTAAAGGTACCATTATTTTTCCTATCAAGCTAGGCCCTACAAATCAAGACACCATCTTCCATGTTGTTGATCTTGATTTACTATTTAACATCCTCCTCGGCCGACCATGGATCCATTCCATCAAAGTCGTACCATCTACGTATCATCAATGTGTCAAATTCCCGCATCAAGGCACTAAGGTCACCATTCGTGCAGACCCCCAACCCTGTGCATACTATCGTACATTGGAAGCATCCTTCCCTCATTCCACTCATTGTCCTGGAACTAAAATTGACACTTATGTTGCCAGTTCTTTCCGATCCCATAGCGATCTAGAAATAATCCTCGCCTCCAATCTCTCTTCCATCAAGGTCAACAACCAAGGTTGCGGTGAATATAGCCTAACTGATGCATTTTCAATAGGGGCCCTGCCACTCCATCCACATACACAAGGGCACCCAAGTCACCAAAACAAGCCCAAGGAAGCAAATCATGAGATCAAGCAAATGGGACTTATGACTTTTGTCTCCCATGGAAACATAGACAGTCAAGAGATGAACCTTAAACTTAACCAGTGGTTGTACAATGATCCCCCACCACTTGACACTCAACTCCTTGGCTACTTCAAAGACAAATATCCACAATCACACAAGTACGCCACATAATAATGGAAATATCAAGGTGGTGGTCTAAGACCACAAGAAGGCGGAAGTAAAGACCCCATCACAACATCGAAGAATCCAAAGCATTAGGGTCTTGACTTTAATACCTCTCGCCTGCATATACAAGAGCCTAATACCATAATTGGGGGCACTAACTTGACCAACATTCCTTTCTTGAATAGCTAGGATGACCTCGTAGAGATTGAAGACATCCTCGAAGAGGAAGAAAAGAAATCATATGATGACATCTTTGATGATGATACCCTTGTGGGCACTTCTATCCTCCATCAACTTGCCATTAACGTCATAGAACTTCTCCTTATCCATCCTGAACTCATAGACTAGGACCAACCAAGCGTCACACACATGGATGAGTTCCAAAGCACACAAGTACTCCTAAGGTTCATGGGAGCATCAGGCCAACAAGAAGATCAACATTAGGAATCAACACACGTCTACAAGCTCGACCCTAAAGAATATTTTGGGGAAGAGGCAATCTTTAGTCGCAAAATTGAAAAATAAAAAGAAAATAACGAGTCCTTATGTGAAAACCCTTCTAGGGCGCATTCTGACCTCAAAAAAGATAAAATAAAGGGCATATCTTCTGGTGAAAACCTCTAAGAGGCACTAGAAGATGAAGACTTACCTCTTCCTCCCATCCAAGATTACAGACCAAAGCAATCACCTATCATCATTGAAGAAACCAAGCCAGTCAACTTGGGCATAGAAGAATGCCTGAGAATCACTTACATTGCAGCATCTTTGACAGAGAGTGAAGAAATGGCTTTGACTGCACTACTCCAAGAAGCCACTACCAACTTTGCATGGTCATATGCACATATGCCTGGGCTTGATCCAAATCTAGTCGTACACAATCTTGTAGTAGACCCTAATGCCAAGCCAGTAAAGTAGAAGCTATGCAAAATGCATCCTAAAGTAGCCCTATTTGTAAAAGTAGAACTAGAAAAGCTCCTACAAACCAAGATTATCAGAGCTATAGACTATTTACATTGGATCTCCAACATGGTGCCTATTAGCAAACCTTCAGGAGAGATAAGAATATGCACAAACTTCAAGGACTTAAATAAAGTATGTCCCAAGGATGATTTCACGCTACCCAACATAGACATGATAGTAGATCTTACAGTGGGCCATGAGATGTTGTCACTCATGGATGGATTCTCATGCTACAATTAGATCCAAATAGCTGAAGAAGATTAGAACAAAACATCATTCACCACACCATGGGGTACTTTCTTCTACAACATGATACCCTTCGGGCTAAAGAATGCATGAGCCACATATCAAAGAGAAATGATAACCATCTTCCATGATATGATACATAAGATCCTTGAAGACTATGTCGATGACATTCTTGAAAAATCAAGACATGAGGTGAACACCTAGATATCCTTGAAAGCGTGTTTGATCATCTGCATCATTATGATTTGAAAAAAAATCTAAAGAAATGTATGTTTGGTGTAGCATTTGGGAAGATTCTAGGCTTCATAGTATCATGATGCGACATAGAGATTGATCCCAAAAAGGTTAAATCCATTACAGAAATGCCTCCTCCTAGAACGCTCAAACAACTCACGAGTCTGCAAGGAAAGCTTCAATTAGTGCATCAATTTATATCACAACTAGCAAAAAAATTCCAACCTTTCACGCATCTTCTCCGTAAGGACACAAACTTCAAATGGGATCCTATCTGTCAGAGAAGATTTGAAAGGCTAAAAAAGTATCTAGCCAACTCTCCCATCCTTGTACCACCAGTTTTAGGATACCCTCTCATACTCTACATCTCGGTGACCACTACAGCACTGGGGGCACTCTTAGCACAACATGATGATGACAACAAAGAGAGAGCCATTTATTATATCAGTCAAACTCTAGTTGGCTATGAGCTCAATTATTCACCAATGGAGAAAGCATGCCTTTCCATGGTCTTTGCCACTGAAAAGCTTAAACATTACATGCTCAGCCACACAATTAAGCTCATCTCAAAGGTGGACCCACTCAAGTATCTACTATCTAGGACAACTCTTATAGGCCGTATAGAAAAATGGGTCATGCTACTCAGCGAGTTTGACATCCAGTACATAGATCAAAAAGAAATCAAAGGGAAAGTAATTGCCGATCAACTAGCTGAAGAACCTCTAGTGGATGCATATCCACTAATCATGGAGTTCCCTGATGAGAATCTATGTATGAGCAGCTAACAATGGATCTCCTTGATGAATGAATTCTTGAACACTTGAATGCTTGAAAGATTGCTTGCACTTGAGAGCTCTAGATGCTTGATTGCAAAACTTCATTATGAGATATGAAAACTTGATGTGAAAATGAGAGAGGAAGGCCTCCTTTTATAGTGATCTAGGGCACACTCCTCTAGATGGGTCACCTTGGAGAATTAAATCCCAATTAGGTCCTCAACTTTAGAAAATATACCTAGATTAAATGCAATTAAAGGATTTACCATCCCAAAACCCGAGATGGCCAACTCAGAGGTGGGAAAATAAATCTCCCGAAAGCCTGAAGCCCAGAAATTCTAGAAATTGGAATTTTGAAAGAAGGGGTCAAAGTCAAGGTTGGACCTGACCTAGTTAGGGTCGAGCTCAACCCTTACCTAGTCAGGTTCAAGCTCGACCCTGACCTAGTCAGGTTCTAACTCGACCCTGACCCTAGTCCCAGGTTGACTCAGAACCAAGTCAGGAGGTCCCGGGGATGCCCAGAAACCTAGAACTAATGCTAGAACAGGATAGAATGTCAGTGATAGACATAAAATCCTATGATTCTCATGATGAAGGCCAGGAGAATCCATTTCTAAATCCTACCTAGAAAATAGAGCCATGGAAGAGGGAAATTTAGGAGAATCCTTAAGATCCTAACCTTAATTTCACCTAGAATGAAGAAATCAAGTGCAGGGAAGAAGTGGAAAGCGGGGAGAAAAGCCAAATACATGCAAAGACCCAATCAAGGTTCTTAACATGACCCCAAACCACCTACTCGGAGGGCTAAATGCTCTTATCATGGAAGTGCTTCCATTTTAAGATGATACATTAAGCCCCCACTTTAGCAAGACTATGGACTCGATGCAAACTCTTGGTAAAAGAGATCAGAATAAAAAAGATAATCTTATCGTAATCCAAAGGATAAAGAGAAACCTTAAGCCCCCAGGGACTCAAGTCTTCGTCGACTCCTAAATCACAATAAGAGAGACATCTCTAGAGAGAGAAATAAGCTGTGATTACCTCACCCAATGAGAACTTATGTCCCATTGTGAACCACATAGGAAAATGGTGCAACTGGAAAGATGGAATTGAACCGCCTAGTGAATGTGGCTACTCACTAGTCAATCCATCAAGGATTTATCCTTAGGAATATTCTATTCCATAAGAATAAAACCAAAAATAAAAACAAAAGAGATCCAGTCTTAAGGACACTTCTGACCTTAAGGGATCACAATATATGTGTGTTTGAAACTGGAGGGATCAAGAGATCCTCAAATATAAATCCGTGCTTTAAGGATTAGTTACTAATCCAAAAAGGGAAAAGAAGTATCTTGAAAAATATGTGCGTATTGAAAAGTGCATGTGTGCAACAGGTGAGCAGAGCATATGCCCCCATGTTATAGTCATTGCTGACACTTTAACAGGAGCAATGGCTTTAACAGAAACATAAACAACTCCACTGATTACGTTTCCACGTTGAGATGCCCCTAGACGAAGATAAATCAAGGGAAATATCATAGAAACATATAAAGAACACAGAAGGGATCTACCTACCATGGGGTTAGTATGATCATAAGATAATATATATATGATATTATTGCAAATGAATTGACATCATTCCCCAAAGATAGTAGAACTACAATCACAAAGGAGGAAAGATCACATAAGATATACGAAGGAGAATCTTTTCGGACCATGACATGGAGACCAAAAAGAATTAGTGCTACGATATCTTGAGTACAAGTAGATTACACAAGGAAACATTTATGAACAATAGCACATTTACAACATAACATTGAACAACGCATAGAAAAAAAAGAGATACATATAGAAGAATTTGAACAACAATTTTGATTCCTTTATCACCTTGCACCTACTGAGTAACAAGGATCATGTAAAAGAATCTAACAACAGTTAGCAATCACATTACGGGAGAAGCACAGTACAATAGGAAAACACACAACAAAGCCACCACGAAGGACAAGCCGGTCAAGCGTGCCACCTAATTTCCCCATCTTGTTGTATATCATTTAGGGAAGGTGGGTAACTCGCAAGAGGGACTATATCCAATATAGTAGGAATGATACCAGTTCCAAACAAGGATCCTCTTGAGAATCACTATGTTCGACACTAGGTGTAAGAGTTCATTGTGATGAAAGCATATTAGGTAAATCAGTGTCAATGTCAATAGTCTCATATTCATCATGAACATCATCAGTATTATCAAGAGTATCTTCTTCATCCAAATTAATCAAAATAGGATCTAAGAGATGAATAGAATCATCATAATCATGCATGTGAACATCATTATTAGTAACAACATCTTCTAATACATTATGCATAGGTTTATCTGAAGAAGGTAGAGATCTTTTAGCTTTAGCATGAGCACGATGCTTTTTATGACATTCATTAGTAGATCGGTTACATTTTCATTTATTTGAAATAGGTTGAGAACTAGGAGGAACAATCACAAGATCCTTCACAGGTTCTTTAGGAAGATCAATAGAATTAGTATCCATAGGAGAAACAATCACAGGATCTTTGATAGGTTTAGTAGGAGGAACTTTATTAACAAAACTAGAAGCCATAGTTAAAGGAGGTATCGAAGGTGTAGGTAAAAGACCATGATTAAGATCCATAGGAGGTATGCTTAATTAAAGAATCTTACGATGCTTATAAGCTTGATATGATCGAAAAAGATTATCAGGTCTAGGAGGACATGAATTAGGTAAGGAAGGCCAAAAGAAATCTAAAGCAGCACAATCTCTAGGCCTAGAAGGTTGATATAAACTATGATTGATCATCTTCACTTCACCATCATGAATGAACTTAAGACACTTATGGATAGGTGAAGCAACAACATGTATGGCAGTCAACCAAGGCAAACCTAGCTTAACTTGAAATTGATCAGAAGTAGGAACCACAACGAAGGTAGTGTTCACATTTTTTCCAAAAAGTTCAACCGACAAGGTAATAGAACCAAATGAGGGATAAAGAAAACCATTGCAAGTTTGAATCCACACATCCGATGTATCATAAAATTCACATTGTAAACTTTTGATAAAAAGATTTTCTTTAGTGATAACATTGACTAAGGAGGTAGGATCAACAAGACAACCACGAGTAGGTATCTAAGCAATCCTAGTAGCAATGTAAAGGGGACCATCAGGAGCTTTAATAATATTAGAGTCATCAAAGGTAATCAAAAGTTCCCGAGGTCTTTTATTCTTGAATTTTTGTCGAGGTTTAGGTTGAGGTTTCACTTTAGGTTTAGGTTTAACTTGAGGTTGAGATTGAACTTGAGGTGAGAGTTGAGGTGAAGATGTAGACTTATCAATATGCTCCACTTGATTAACAACATGATTGAGATCATCCATCTTTGAATCATACACAATTTCCATAGCAGATGGTTGAGCAATAGTATTAGTATCATGCATAGGTAAACGATTCATATAGATTTGAAGGTTCTGATTAGGAGGAGAGATAGATTGATTCCCACTACTATCTAGATTGTCAATAGATAAAACCTTAGAATCAATGAGATCTTGAACCTTTTTGTTTTAAAGAATAACATCTCTCAGTATCATGACCATTCTAACGATGATATTGACAAAAAACATTTTGATCAAAAGATTTAGATGTAATCATAGCAGGTAAAAGAGGTCGAATAGGAGGTAAAGTAATCATATTAGCAGCTAACAACCTATTCATAATAGCATATAAAGTTTCAGCAAGAGGAGTAAATGTATGATTTAATCGAAAAGTAGTGGATGCAAAAGTGGCATTATGAGATGCAACAATAACTTGATCAACAACTGCATTCGCTCGTTTGTTTATCTTGACATAGTTGTTGAATTTTTGAAACTTGTTTGGATTAGGAGCAGTATCACTCTTATCAACTAGAACAAGAGCCATTGGAGTGTTGCTCTCAAATTGACTCACTTGTAATTGATAATGATGAAGCACTGCACAAAGTTGTTGAAAAGAGGTAAATTCAGTAAGCATAATCTTATCTCTAATATCCTTTTGAAAATTTGAAATAAACATACGTTGAATATCAATATCAGGAATAGGATAGGAAATCTGAGCATGCAAATGCTTAAATCTACCAATGAATTCAGTCAATTTTTCTTTAGCACTTTGTTTACAATGCATTAAATCAGTCAACGACACTGGCGGGCCAATATTATTTTGAAATTGTTGAATAAAGGCATTAGCAAGTTGTGGAAAGGAATCAATTGAATAAGGAGGCAAGGAACAATACCATTGTAAGGCCTTGTCACGAAAGGTTCTAGCAAATAATTTGGCTAAAATCCTATGGTCATGAGCATAATCACTACAAAGGATTTGGAATGTTTTAACATGATGAATTGGATCTCCTTTTCCATTATAATTCTCAAGACGAGGCATCTCACCTTGCTAAGGAACAAGAGTACGAATAATATCTCGGGACAAGGGACTGCCCATGTCACATGTAGGAATACTAAACTTATTTTGAGTTAAGGAAGCAAGTTATTGTTGTAAGGATGATAGAGTTTGAGCCAAACTAATGATTGTTGAATCATTAGAGGAAATAGGAGTAGCAACATTAAACACACTAGGTAAAGTGTAAGAAGCTGTAGGAATAGAGGACATAACTGGAGCAACACTAGGAACTACAGTTGGAAGCAGATTGGAATAAGTAAAAGGAACATTACAATATGAAGGTTGTGATGTAGGAAGGGATATAGGAGGAACACTCATAGGAACAGAGGGAACCGTCAGAGTCACCAAAGAAGGAGTATAGATAGGAATACTAGGTAAAGGATTAGAAGGAGGTTCAACACTAGTGATAGGAGGAATTAACCCTAAATCTTGAGCTTCTTGAGCTAAAGGTTTAACATTTGAATGCACAAGATGAGTAATACCATGCAAGAGGTTAATACCTTGATCACTATCATGGAGAACTTTCTTAAGAGCCTCTATAGCTTGAATGGAATCTTGATTATGGTTTTCTTGAAGAAGCCAATTACCCATTTTATCAAGTTCAGTGGAAAGTTTTTGGACTTGTTCAGGAGGAACTCTTAAAGCATCATCCTCATCATGAGATGAGTGAGAAGAGTTTTTCTCCATAGGAGGACTGGAATCATGAAGAATCAGGTTATCATCTGTGATCCTAAGGAAAGGAGAAGAAGATTCAGGTTTAAAGGCACCCATGAGTCTACGACTTCTTTTAATCGAAATGTTATAAGTAGGACTAGTGGTAGTAAAGCTCATAAACCAATGTAATGCAAATGAACTAAACTAAGAACACATAAAGCATGAATATGAAGTCTAATTAGCATGCAAGATCAATCACAAAGGAAAAATCTAATACTAACAAGATAAAAGGAAAGGACAATAAGGCATCCAATTCCACAAAAGAAAAGAGAGTAAGTATGTCGGGTTCACCAAAATGAATGATGGTAAAATGGATTCACCACCATTCAAATGTAGAGGGGGAAATATTAGATCTATTCTCAAAACCCAAATTCCCCAAGGAAGAGATCCGATTTGATCAACCTAGAGGTTAATACACAATCGAATCAATTTGTGGATGAATATGGAAGAGAGAAAGTAAATCTAATATTTCCCTTGTGGATGGATATTATATTTAGAATAATTGAAATACAAGTACTAACCTCAAATTAGGGTAGATCTGGAAAATGTTGAATTTTGATGTTTGTGTACACTTTCGAGAAAATTTGAAACCTATCATGGACTGGAAATGTTGAGACAGAGAAAACCCAAAAATATTTCCTCAAGATGGCTCAGCTCAGGTTTGACCCTCATAAAAAGGTCAAATACCACATTCTTTATTTGAAGTCCGATTTGAATTCTATTCGCAGATCTTGGAAGTTTTCCAAAAAGGGTATCCAAATTCACTCTCAGATCTGAAATTTTGCACCTGTACCTGCAAGAAAAGGGGGGTTTTTTGTTGTATGGGGGGGGGGGGGGGGGTTTGCCTTGGTCAAACCCTAGTTTAAGAATTAACCTTGAAATTGAATTGAAATATATTGTGCATAAACAAAGTAATTGAGACAAATCACCTTGCTTATGTTGAAGTCCTTGTAGAGAATTCAAATCCTCAAATCCACAAGTAGGAATGCTTCAATGGATGTAGGATGTCTCCAATCAATGGTATTTGATCTTCAACACTGATCTTGACTTGATCTTTGCATATGAGAAGGCTTGAATGAATGGAGAAGGATGGATCTTCAAGGGGGCTCCAAAGAGATTGAATCCTTCAATGGCTAACAATGGATCTCCTTGATGAATGAATGCTTGAACACTTGAATTCTTGAAAGCTTGCTTGCACTTAGAGCTCTAGATGCTTGATTGCAAAACTTCATTATGAGATATGAAAACTTGATGTGTAAATAAGAGAGAGGAAGGCCTCCTTTTATAGTGATCTAGGGCACACTCCTCTAGATGGGACACCTTGGAGAATTAAATCCCAATTAGGTCCTCAACTTTAGAAAATATACCTAGATTAAATGCAATTAAAGGATTTACCACCCCGAAATCCGAAATGGCCGACCCAGAGGCGAGAAAATAAATCTCCCGAAAGCTCGAAGCCCAGAAATTCTAGAAATTGGAATTTTGAAAGAAGAGGTCAAAGTCAAGGTTGGACCTGACCTAGTCAGGGTCGAGCTCAAACCTTACCTAGTCAGGTTCAAGCTTGAACCTGACCTAGTCAGGTTCTAACTCGACCTTGACCCTGGTCCCAGGTTGACTCAGAACCAAGTCAGGAGGTCCCGGGGATGCCCAGAAACCTAGAACTAATGCCAGAAGAGGATAGAATGTCAGTGATAGACATAAAATCCTATGATTATCATGATGAAGGCCAGGAGGATCCATTTCTAAATCCTACCTAGAAAATAGAGCCTTGGAAGAGGGAAATTCAGGAGAATCCTTAAAATCCTAACCTTCATTTCACCTAGAATGAAGAAATCAAGTGCAGGGAAGAAGTGGAAAGTGGGGAGAAAAGCCAAATACATGCAAAGACCCAATCAAGGCACTTAACATGACCCCAAACCACCTACTCGAAGGGCTAAATTCTCTTATCATGGAAGTGCTTCCATTTTAAGATGATACACACACATAAAAGAATAGAAGACACAAATATTTAACATGGTTCACCCAATCCTTGGGCTACATCCACCAATAGGGAGTCCAATATTTTATTATCTAGTGATTACAACCTAATTACAATCTATAATCCCTTACAACTCAATATCATCACAAGAAGCTACTTAAACATACATTTTGAAAACCCTAAACCTAAGCTATATTATACAATATTTTGTCGCTTTAGGGTTAGAATGAGTTACAACATGTCGACCCAAAATTAGTTGAAAATATGTTGGCCCTAAAAAAAATTTCCCCGAACACTGGCAAGGGCAAGAGGAAAAGTGTACAGTACTTTCCTGATCAGTCACCACAAGCTAAAAATCTGCCAGTTGGTGATTGATCAAGATCCACACTAAGAAACCTCCCACTTGGAGACTGATCCTATAGAAAAACTACTACCATATGAGGCTCCTACTAGATCGAACCACCCTGGACTCAGTTGTTCCTTTATTCTATTTAGTCTAGAAGACCAACTAAAGTTGAACATGAGTTCAACTTCTCCCTTGTTACTACCTTTGTAAACATATCTGATGGATTGTCATCTATATGTATATTTTCTAGCTTTAACTGCCCATCATCCAAAATTGACCGAATGAAATGGTATCGCAACTATATGTATTTTGTCTTTGAGTGCAAAGCAGAATTCTTCGCAAGATGAATGGAACTTTGGCTATCTATATGCAAAAAATTATCCATCTTTGGATGTCCCAATTCTTCCATGAAGAATTGAAGCCATATCATCTCCTTGGTTTCCTTTGTAGCAACAACATACTCTACCTCTGTAGTGGATAAAGCAACCACCTTTTGTAGTTGAGAAATCCAACTCACTGCTATCCCACCAATAGTAAATACATAGCCTGTAGTACTCCACCTGGTATCTATATCTCCTGCCAAATCTGATTTAACATAGCCTTGTACAGTAGTAGTAGATCCCCCAAAGTGTAAACACTTACTGGATGTACCTCTCAAATATCTGAGAATCCATTTGACTATATTCCAATGCTCAATACCAAGGTGACTCATATATCGGCTAACGACTCCCACTGCATGTGCAATATCTGGCCTAGTACATACCATAGCATACATCAAGCTCCCTACAACTGAAGCATAAGGTACCTTAGACATTTTAGCCTCCTCTTCTGATGTCTTAGGATACATCTCCTTTGTCAATTTCAAATGACCAGGCAAAGGTGTGCTGACACCTTTGGCATTCTCCATAGAGAAACGTTGCAACACCTTCTCAATATAATTAGCCTGAGATAAAGTCAACTTCTTATTTTTCCTATCTCTACAAATTTTCATACCAAGGATTTTTTTTTCTACCCCCAAATCCTTCATAGCAAATGAATGTGCTAACTTTTGTTTTAACCCCTTAATGTGATTCATGTTAGACCCGACTACAAGCATATCATCAACATATAAACATAAAATAATGTAGCTATCATCATCCAACCTCTTAAAGTAAACACAATGGTCAGAATGACACCGAGTGTATCCATGATGATTCATAAAAGTGTCAAATTTAATATACCATTGCTGATGTGCTTGCTTCAAGCCATATAAACTTTTCTGCAATCTACACACCAAACTCTTCTTACCCCTGACCTCAAATCCTTGTGGTTGTACTATATATATTTCTTCATCCAAATCACCATGAATAAAAGTTGTTTTAACATCAAGCTGCTCTAAATGTAAATCTTCAGTAGCCACAATACTTAAAACAGTACAAATAGAAGTCATTTTAACAACTGGAGAAAATATCTCATCAAAATCAATGCCCTTTTTCTATGCAAATCCTTTTACAACTAACCTAGCTTTAAACCTTTTCTTACCTCCATCCTCTTCTTTTAGCCTGTAAACCCATTTGTTCTATAAAGCCCATTTACCTACAGGTAACTTACATAAATCCAAAGTTTGATTTTTCAGCAAGGAGTCCATTTCCTCTATTATTGTAGACTCCCACTGAAGCTTTGTATCCAACTGCATAGCTTCATTATAACATTCAGGTTCACCAACATCTGTTAACAAAATAGAATACAAAGAGGGAGAGAATCTTTCTGGAGGTCTACTTAGCCTTGTTGATCGTCTAACATTCACTAGGGTGTGTGGTATTTGTTGTTTTTGTTGTTGCAGAGCAAAAGGGTCTACTAGAACATCATCTTTTGGAGTATCATCCAATACTACATAATCATTTTCTTTCTTCTCATGCTGTTGCAACATATCTTTGTACAATACTTTCTCATTGAATATGACATCCTTGCTTCTTACAATTTTATGATTTTCAGAATCCCAAAGCCTATAACCAAATTCATCAATGCCATATCCAAAAAATACACATTTCTTTGACTTAGCTTCCAGCTTGGTTATGTTTTCATAATCTATATGTGCAAAAGCTTCAAAACCGAAGGTTTTGAGAAAAGAATAACTCACCTTCTTACCACTCCATGCTCTCTCTAGAATACCATTGTCCAAAGGAGTAGAGGGGCCTATATTAATTAAATAAACAAAAATGTTTACAACCTCTTCCCACATGTTTAAGGGCAGCCTAGCATGCAACCTCATACTCCTTGCATGCTCCATTATTGTCCTATTCACGTGTTCAGCCACTCCATTTTCTTGTGGAGTCCTCGGTACAATTTTTTGCCTGCGAATACCATTTGAGGAACAATAATCTTCAAATTTTGTGCTGCAATACTCACCACCATTATTGGATCTGAGACATTTTAGCTTTTTACCAGTCTCATTCTCAACCAAGCATTTCCATTTCTTAAAAGTTTGAAATACATCAGATTTATGTCTAAGGAAATAAATCCATACTTTTCTTGTTGCATCATCTATAAATGTAAAATAATACAAAGAGCCACCAAGGGAAGATACCTGAGCTAGTCCCCATACATTTGTATGCACAAGCTCTAATCTCTCATTTTCTTTTCCCTTCCACTCTTTACAAAACTAACTCTCTTTTGTTTTCCATAAACACAACTTTCACAGAAATCCATATTGACACATTTCAAACCAGGTAAAGCTTTCTTTGAATGAAGTAATTTCATACCTTTTTCACTCATGTGCCCGAGTTTGTTGTACCAAAGTGCTGTGTCAAAATCTACAACAACGATTTGATGTTTTTCCTACTCAACTGCAATCACTATTCCTGAACATTCATTATCTTCTAAAACAATTAAAGTAGAAGGAACAGTATGACCTATACAAAGATATAAGGTGCCTACTTTCACACCTTTTGCTACTACTAAGGAACCTTTTGAAACCTTCCAATTTCTATCATTAAAAGTAACTGTGCAACCCTGATCACCCAGTTGCCCTGCTGAAATTACATTCCTACTCATCCTTGGAACATGTCTTACCTCTTGTAGTAGCCAATGATTCCTATTCTGCAACTTAATCTTAATGTTTCCCTTTCCAACTATTTGACAGGGTTCATTATCTCCCAAATAAACTAGCCCAAAATCCCCTTGGACATAATCAAGAAAATAACCTCTATGGGGTGTAGCATGAAATGAATCCCCAGAATCTAAAACCCATGAATCATCAATACTTTCTAAAGAAAGAAGCAAGGCATCCTCTTCAGGTTTATTACTTACCACATTTGCCTCCTTGTTACCTTCTTGTTTGTCTCCTTCTTTATTCTTCTGAGAGCAGCAATCTTTCTTCTTATTACCTAGTTTTCCACAGTACCAATAATCATTTGGCCCTTTGGATTCAGACCTCTTTCCCTTTGATTTTCCTCTTGATTTCCCACGATTTCCAAAATTGTTTCCTCTCATTGGTTCTACCTCTGCTTTGTGCATTTAAGACACTACCTGATGTGGATCCACCTGAGCTTTTCCTATGAATTTACTCACTCAGAATAACACCAATAACATCATCAAATTGTAGGGTATTAGAACCAGAAACAGAGTTACTAATAGCCATTACCAAGCTATTCCAGCTTTCAGGGAAAGAACACAAAATCAAGAGAGCCCTGAATTGTTCATCAAAAATAACATTGACAGAAGTTAATTGACTGGTAACTGTATTAAACTCATTTAAATGATCAGTAACTGACCCACCTTCCACCATTTCATACTAAACAAACGCTTCATGAGAAATACCTTATTTGAAGCGGAGGGATTTTCATACAACTTTGCTAGGGTTTTCATCAAATCTTTAGTCTTGATTGCTTGTGTAATGTTGAATTCCACTAATTATGATAGGCATAATTGACTACTACAAAGGGCCTTTCTATCAAGAATAGCCCACTCCTCATCAGAAGTGCTTGTCAGTTTCTTGGCTTTTCCTTCCAATGGCCGCCATAGATCCTTCTGATAAAGATAGTCCTCCATTTTCATTTTCCATAACTAAAAGTTCTACCTATTAAACTTGTCAACCTTCAACCTACCCTCATCTGCCATTGCTCTCACTCAACTGTGAGACTCCCACTAAACTATGAGATCTTCCTGCAGAGGATAACTAAAAAAAACAACCTCACTCTGATACCACTTGTTAGGATTAACAAGACATAAATAACACTTACATGCAAATATAACCAATATCAGAACAACCATAAACCACACAAAAGAGAACAAAAGACACAAAGATTTAATGTGGTTCACCCAATCCTTGGGCTACATCCACCAACAATGAGTCAAATATTTTATTATCCAGTGATTACAACCTGATTACAATCTGTAATCCCGTACAACTCAATAATGCTGCAAGAAGCTACTAAAACATACATTCTGAAAACCCTAACCCTAAGCCATATTATACAATATTTTTCTACTTTAGGGTTAGAATGAGTTACAACATGTTGGCCCAAAATTAGCCAAAAATATGTCAGCCCCAAAAAAATTCACCTCGAACCTTGACGAGGGCAGGAGGAAAAGTGTACAATACTTTTCTGATCAGTCACCACAAGCTAACAATAACATCCTCTCTAGGTGTTTAGATTCAAACAAGGTCTTCCTGGCTTTACAAGAGGTCCACACTGGAATTTGTGGTGCCCACACGAGTGGCATGGTTCTAGAAAATAAGTTGCTTCGAGTTGGGTATTATTGGCCAACCATGGAACATGGCACTTGTGAATTTGTTAGGAAATGTCTACCATGTCAGCATCATGCAAATCTGATTCATGCACTAGCCCAAGACTTGCAACCCATTGTGCCATCTTGGCTATTTTCATGTTGGGGCTTCGACCTTGTTGGGTTAATCACTCCTCTTTCCTCAGATGGACATAAGTATATCATAATAGCCACATAGTACTTCACAAAGTGGGTTGAAGTGATTCCACTCACCCTCACTACTGGCATCCAAATATCCAAGTTCATCTTATACCACATCATTTTTCGCTTCGACATACCATCTACCATCTTCACAGACCACAACACACCTTTTAAAAACCAACATGTGGATGGTCTGTGTGCTAGACTCCACATCCACCATCATTTCTCCAGTCCATATTTCCCCCAAAGAAATAGCCAATCTGTAGCAACTAACAAAACCATCTTGAAAATCCTCAAGAAGGTTGTCAATGATTCTGGTCGTGACTGGCACCTTCAAATAAATCCCACCCTCTATGCCTATCATACTTCTTATCGCACTCCCACAGGTACCACCCCATATTCCCTTGTATATGGTGCCAAATCAATTCTACCCATCGAGGTCAAGCTCCCATCATTGCGAGTCTCCATGAAAAACTACACGACAGATGAAGACTATTGTGTGGCGTGCCTCACACAGTTGGACCTGTTAGATGAAAAGAGGCAGCAAGCATATGATCATTTGGTTGCATACCAAAATCAACTCAAAAGGAGTTATAATAAGAAGGTCCATCCTAGACAATTCCAAGTGGGTGACATGGTCCTAAAGGAAAATAATAAAGTCCAAGTGCATCGAGAGAAGAAAGACAAGTTTGAACCTACTTGGTTGGGCCCCTATGTTGTCATAGCATTCTTTGGCTCCGGAGCCTATCAGTTATCAACACTAGAAGGTGAGCCTTTGAATGATCCTATCAACATCATACATCTGAAGAGGTTCTATGCCTGAACCAGATCCTCCATATTCAAAAAATCTATTAAAATTTGGAAAAATAAAAAAAAAATAAAAAATAAAAAAATAAAAATAAAAGCAAAGAAAAATAATCGTCCAAATGGTAAAAATTGGCAATTCAAGCACTTTAGACAAGTATGTTGGTGAAAACTTGGCAAACAGACACCATACATAGTGGAATGAGTCCTTATCTATCAAACTTCCATCCCCCACCCATCCCAACACCCTGTCCTCTTTATCCTTTCCACATCCCCACCACCAGCCCATCACTCCCAAGGCGTTATATCCTCAAGCCTATCCACTGTAGCAATCAAGTCCAATCCTTTACATATCCTATAAATATCATGTATAACGAGATCTTCCTGTCTCAAATCCTGAGCTTCTGTACATATCCGGTGTCAATATCTTCCCGTCCATTGTCCATATCGTCTCATCTTGTTGTACATATCCTCATCCATCCTACAACAACATTTGATCAGATAACTTGTCCCATCTAGCCTTGTACTTCTGCAACATCTTTTGTCGACTATCCTTGATCACAATGATTATTCTTTAATTTTTCACTTGCCAGCGAACAACACACATTCTCCTCATCAATCAATGGGTCCTTGAAGATGTATCCTTCCTCCTGTCCGATCTAATCTTCCACCGATCACACTAGGTCCTTGACGATGTATCCTTCCTCACATTCAGACCAATCTTCCCACCATCACTCAAATATATCTCTCTCCTTGGCAAAGGATGTCTTTTGGAGTTCTCATTTTGGTCTTGGATTTTGTCCTTTGGATCTTGTTAATCTTTTACGACTTCTCGTTGTTCCTCTCCTCAAAGTCACCATGATCCTTTATATCATGGTGCGCTGCGAATGAGGACAATCTGGGGCAAGGTCTTTTTTGATCTTTTACTTCTGCCTATGAGTCAGTCGAACATGAGACCCTTTCCCGGTTCACATGTGATCTTCTGGGTTACATGGTACACTTGGGAAATGTCATTTGTTTGTGGTTTCTCCAGCATCGTTTCTACCATGCTTCCCCTTGGGTACATGCATGATGTTGGGGCAACCTTGCGTTTCTTTTCACGTCAGTCCTATGCAATGCTGGCGACAAGGCCTTGTGATCCCAGTATCCTTGGCAGGTCTCTAATGTTGCTATATTAAACTAGTTTGTGCTCTCCACATTTACATTTGAAGCTCCCCAAATTCCCCTGCATCCTACATCATATAGATTAATCTTGCATCTTGCATATAGCTTCATCCTGCATCCTGCACTCATATTGCATTCATCCATCTATGCTCTTGGAAATGTGGTTATTTATCCTTTCTTTTTCCCTTCTTCCCTTCCTTTCTATGTTCTTTTCAAGAAAATTTCACAACGTTTCCTCTTTACGTTATTTTCTCAAGGGGGCACAACCCCTTATCCTCTAATTCTAGTCTAGGGCATCTTATTTTCTTGTCTTTGATGCCATGCCACTTGCGGCATTGCATCAAAGAGGGGCAAAATGTAGACACCTACAAATCCTTTAGAAAATAAAAGTATTTTTATTTTTTGAAAATCCCTAATGACATCATCATTTGTTAATTAATTAATTTATTTATTATTATGTCATTAAATCCTCCTATTTTAATTAAAAATATTTAATTAATAAATCCCTTCCAAAAATGTTTAAATCTTATTTAAACATCATTCCTATCAGAACTTATTAATTATTTAATAAATTGACCAAAAATCCTTTAAATAAATAAAATATTTATTTAAATCCTAAAACTTTAGAAATGTTCTAGAAATCCCTAACCTCTTCTAGAATCTCCTAAACTCACCCTAAACATGATTAAAGGGTGATTCCTACCCTTTTTAACCTAACCCTTCAAACTTTGACTTTGGGTCAAACCCCCTCATAAATGCTTCTTACATCCTCATTAATGACTCTTACAAGCCATTAATGAAGCCCATGTCTCCTCTTCTACTCTTGTTCCCCTTGCACGCTTCCCTAGTGTTTCTCACACATGTGTGAGTAACCTTGACCAAGGTTAATCTAACCTTACCCCAAACTCTACCCCAAACCTTACCTCTGACCCTAACTCCACTTCCTAACCCAAGCCCTTCCTCAAATCCTATAAATCGCTTCCTCTTCCAAGAGCAATTATCAACTCATCTTTCATAGTAGTGTTATAATGTTAGATTGTTTCTAGATCTTAGCTTTTAATCATATTTTTTTAGATTAACTCATTTTCAAGCTTCCATAACTCACATAATAGCTTAGATAACTTGGATTAATCTTAGTTTCTTGCTTTGTATTACATTTCTTAGCATCATATCATGTTTCATTCAGCTTAAAATCCACTCTAGTTTACTCATTTATAGCATAAATTTGAATTTGAGCATTATTAGGCTCTTTAAGACCTTAGGGGCAAAACAGGTCTTCTATACCTGGTTTTATGCCAATATGGGGTTCTCTTGGTCCCTAATCTATCCTAACCCCCCCTAATCATCATTAGGGATATGCTTCAAGTGTTTAGAGAGCACACCCACATCCCTAAAGCGAGAGCAAATCAAACGGTGACAGTTTGTTCCCATTTTAGCTCTATTCAAGGTATCTGTTAATATGATTTTTCCATTCTTTGCTTGGTTAAGCCTACCAGTTTAGTCTTCAGTCTTACTAAGATAAACAATACATTATCTCATCATTGTGCAACATAGTCAAGTACACTTTGTAGTATCAAGATAACTCAACCTTTCTCTAGGTGCTATTGTTACCAACCTTGCTTAGCCCCTTAGCAACACTCAAATAGATATAGTACTTTCCTAAGTAGCAATAGTCTTACCAATTAAGGTTTGACATCAATGACAATACAACAATTTTTTCAATGCAGTTTCCAACAATCTCCCTCTTTGGAATTGATGGCAACACCATATGATATCACCTGAATAACACATGGATTACCAACCAATCCAAAAAACTTATCTGTCCATCAGAAAATTATTTATAATATTCTTAGCTTCATTCTAATTCAGAATCCTATAAGCCTCACTTCTGTGACCATCAAAAGTATTCAGATCTCCCTCTATCCTGATTCTTCATTTCAGTTCGTTATCCTTATCTTCAGTTTCATCAGTTCATCTCCCTCTTACTTTTCAGTATCATGTGTTATCATATCTCATGTGTTATCATATCAGTTCATTCTCCCTCTTTGACAAAAATGCCAAAGTAGCAACTAAAAAAACATACATCCATTAGATGTAGATAATATCTATGCAGCTCAGTATTTCTCCCTCTGTCATCTTGCTTATGACTGATTCCTTGTCTTTGCTTCTCTTCACAACTCTAGGCCATCCCTAAAGTGTGACAATCTTCTGCATCAATTTGTCAAATTTTCTGTTGTAGCATATTTGATGCAGTGCTCCTAGCTTGTCTAGGCAACCTCAATTAGGGGAAGAACCCCTAATTGACTTCTCAAATACTCATGAGCTTCTCTGGGTAAAGCTTTAGTGAATATGTCTGCTAATGTTCTTTTATATTCACATATTCCATTCGGACTTCTTTATCTTGTACCAATTCTCTCAAGTAGTGATACTTGATTGCAATGTGCTTGGTCTTAGTGTGCATCACTGGATTCTTAGAAATATTGATAGCACTTGTGTTGTCACAGAAAATAACAAAAGGTTTAGCGATTTCTTCTTTCATGTCTATCAACAATTGTTTTATCCATACCAAGTTTGAACAGTTTACTGCAACAGCAACATACTCAGCCTTGACAATAGATTGGGAAATGCAATTTTGTTTCTTGCTTGTCCAGGAGACTAATCTCTATCCAAGAAAGAAAGTTCCACCACTAGTATTGTTTCTATCATCTACATTTCCTGGCCAATCAACATCTGTATAAACTTGGAGTTCAAATTTTTCATCCTTCTTATAATATAGACCATAGTCAGCAGTTCCTTTCAAGTATCTCATAATTCTTTTCATGGCCATCATATGTGTTTCCTTAGGATTGGCAGAGAATCTTGCCACAATCCCAATAGCTAATGCAATATCTGGTCATTGTGCAACATAGTCAAGTAGTATCAAGATAACTCAACCTTTCCCTAGGTGCTATTATTACCAACCTTGCTTAGCCCCTTAGCAACACTCAAATAGATATAGTACTTTCCTAAGTAGCAACAGTCTTACCAATTAAGGTTTGACATCAATGACAATACAAAAATTGTTTCAATGTAGTTTCCAACAGTATCATGTAAATAGTTTTTCTATATGTTTAGTATATGCTGCTAGGACTAATGTTTGAATGTCTATGCATGTTCCGAACAGGTTAGGTTTGCATTGATCTACACTATTAAATAAAAAAAGATAATATAATTAATATATTTATATATATTAATTATATATGTAATCAAATTAATTTAAAAAATAATTAATTTGAAATAAGTGTGGGGCAAGGGGACCCAGTCCCCAACCCACGACAACTACCGCACAACGACAATGCTACTAGCAACAGAGTGCACAACAGCCACAACTGTCGTAACAGAAATCGGCTGTCGAGAACAATGTTGTCGTAGCAGTTGGGCTGTGTGGTAATACATGTTGTCGTAGCACCCGAGAGGGGGGTGGGCCAGTCTCCCCCTCAAAATAAAGTTATTTCTTATTTTATTATTTATTTATTAATAATTCAATAAAATTAAAATTTATTAAAATTTATTTGTTAAATATTAATTTAATTAATATTTAAATAATAAATTTTTTTATCATGATTAAATATTAAATTATGTAAGATGATTTCTTTTATATTATTTAATACATATTATTAATTAATATATATTGGGATTAATTATTAGTTAATATTTTCTATTAATTGATAGTTAATAATTTATATTTATTGGTATTTTGTTTAATAAATATTAATAGAAGTAATATTTATTTAAAAGTTGAAATCTTTACCTTGAATATTAACTTGTTCGATGAATTATATCAATAGAAATGATATCTATATTTTGGGAAAATTTAATGTTTTTATTATTAAACATTTGGTGTTTTGTTATGCTTAGAGTTGTATTTTTTTTTGAACGTATGTATATTCAAAATTGGACTTTGCAAACAAGTTGAATGTCTTATACATCCGAGTCTTATATTGAGATTTTTCTGTGGAGTACTTTTGATACTTTACTTGGTAATGTTCATATGGGAATTACATTGGCTTTAGGAGTGGTATACTAGTGGCTTGGGGGTTATGGTTGTCTTTCTAACATATGTACTTTTTAGTATTTTGTGATATTGACTTGGTCATGATCATTTTACCCAACCAGTCTTCTAAGCTCATTACTTGGTGAACTCTTGAGAGAATGTATTTTATGATGTATGGTTTGAGGACCATTATAATGGACTTGCAATATTATGGTTTGAGGACCATTATAATGGACTTGCAATATTATGGTTTGAGGACCACTATGTATTTATGAGATTTTGGTTTGAGGACAAATGTGAGTTCTAGTTGTCTCATTATGGAACTGAATTCTGATTATCATGATTTATATGATTTGTGAGAACTATTTATGATTTGTGAGTCTAGGGGAGGTTAAATAGGTGCATCTTAGGGGAGTGACTAACAATTGGGGTTTGGGGCCCAAAGAGGCCATTACTAGGGTAACCTATCATAAGTTGTATAATAAGTGATAACTTAATAAATTTGTTAAACATACATTAATAAGATAATTGTATGCCTCGCTCATGCCTTGAGCACTCATATAGGTTCTCAATGGTAATGGGAGGATACCTAGAGAATAGGTATGATTAGAATTCCTTATCTTCATGAGAGGGTGTTCTAGTTCTGCATGGATCATGTTGAGGGTTAGGGGTCCAGATTGACTAGTCAAGGGTTACTCAACCTGATAAATGCTTGAAAATCTGAGCTCTAGAGAGGCTAGTCTAGGGTAACTCTTGAGTAGTTGTCCATGTGATGACACTCCCATAGTTTGTAGCCTAAGTCTCCTTCATAGTTTTTGCATTTGCCTCTGGTGGTGTATATTTGGTATTTAGTATTATCTGGTGGTGTTTCTTTGGTATTTCATTATTATCTGGTGGTTGGTAATTGTTGATATTTTGTTGTTGGTATCTGGTGGTTGGTTCTAGTAAGTGGTGTTGGTTTTGGTACTTGTTGGTATTTTGATATTCATTATCTTTTTTTTTATCATTAGTTAGTGGTACCTTTTGAGATAGAGAGCTTTCAGGATCCACTATTTTTAGGTATTATGTTGTGTTGGTTTTTGTGATTGTTATCTAAGTGGGGTACGTTGTTATCTCCTGAGCATGGTGAGAGTGGACCTTTGGTTCCATGAGGCTGAGTGGTAGTGATTCTTTTACCATTTGAGATTATGGCATTCCTGTATTGTCATTGGATGATGCTTGTTGTTGTTACCTTCTTGTTCTTCATTTGAGGCTTGTTCATATCTATCTTATGATGTTTATATTTGTACCTTGTATGAGTGCTTCAAATATAATTCTTTTGGGAGATTGTACTATACTTCATATTTGGTTATTGTTACATATCCTGCGACTTGTGCAGAGGATGTTGTTTCATTATGTATACCTTATGGTATTGGTTGTATCTATGTTTCTTTTATATGAGGTTGTACTTGTTATTCATTTATATATGAGACATTTGTAATTATACTTAATCTAAAATAATTAATTAATGTATACTTAATTATATGTCATGGAACCCTTGAGAGTCATTAACTAAAATTGAGTTGTACTTATGTACTTGTTTGTATCTTATGTTGTATTACTTCCGCATTGTTATCATTATTGTTTTGTAAACTCTTAAGAAAAAAAACTATTTTGTAAACATAGCAACATGTTTTAGGTTAAGTTCTCCTGGGTTCTCTGGTGGGGTATTACATGAATAAAATATTAAATCAAGACGCATTACCAAAGACACCAAAATACTTGTAGGAGACTAGGATACATATAGGGAAGTGTCATCACATGGTCATCTGCTTGAGTTACCCTGGACTGGTCACTCTGGACCCCAAAGCCTCAAGAAAGACGCACGCGAAACAAGTAACCCTTTCATGAAGACAAGGAAACCAATCATGTCAGGCCTCAACGTCCCCTAAACTGGAAAGCATCTTCTCGCACTCCCATCCTTAGCCTGTACTAGCAATCAAGGCATGAGAGATGAACACTTTTTTTCTTATTAATTTTTTAACCTAGTAATTTATTAAATTATCATTTATTAAGCTACTTATATAATGAGTTGCCTTGGTCAGCACTTGTGGGCCCTAGTTTCGATTGTAAGTCACTTCTCATCTATGCCCTAGATAACCTACCCTAATGCTCCAACTAAAATAAATAAAGAGAAGACAAAAATAATAATTACAAAAGACCTCTTGCAAATCATCAAATCATGTAAATCACAAAAGAAAAGTGTTGGAGCATAATAAAGAATGTCATATCAATGTTAGGATCCAACTATCCAACCTCAATATAGACATCATAATAGGTCTTTGAATACACCACATGACGTTAATCTTATAGAAACATCTCTCAGTATCATGGCAAAGTCTAATACCAAATTCACATAATCGACATATTACAAGTATGATGGTGTCATCAGGAACCGATTTAACCATATACCTATATTTAATTAATAATAATAAAATGTTCATTTAACAAAAAGGAATTATTATTAAATTGTAACTTAAAATAGATATTAATTTCATGTTATCACTTATCATTTTGTAACATTGAAACTCAACTAATATTAACAATGAATAATCTATTAATCTAATTCACAACTCCTTAACTTAAAATTGCTTAATAAAACATACTTATTATTTTTTATAATCTATAATATTCCTTAAAAAAACATAACCAATCAAGTAATCTATTAATAGAAAATAAGACTCTAATAGATTTTGAATTGATAAAACAATTTTTTTTTTTTAAAGTTCATAAAACCAAGCTGATTTTTTATTTAGAAACTATTCCATTATTCCAAAAACAAAGCCATGAGAATCTTAAGAAAAGAAGGAATTGATTTGTTACAAAGATAACTTGGGATTTTAGAGGCTAAGTATTCTGAAATTGCATTTTTATACAAAACCAAACAAAACACAGATTTACAAGTGATCAAAAAGATAGAAGTTTTAGACAAAACGTGGGGAGAAATGTGTAAATTGTAGCAATAAGAAAATATGTAAGAGACAACAATAAATGAATGTTTGAAACGCTTCAGGTACCTTTCATGCCACGATTTCCCCAATCTAACATGCGCTAGAGAATTTTAATCCACAAACAACACCGGGTTTGACTAAGTTTTTTCATTGGCTCAAAAGCATGCCATGACGCTGCCACAAGGGGTTTGAAACAAAGCATGGACATTCTTTTTATGTGTATCCCCCAAAATGAGACCACATCCATTCCCTTTTTAAAAGAAAAATGGAGAAGAAAGAATTTGGAAAAGAAAAACTCAGAAATCAAGAAACACAATAAAAACTAAAAAAAAATCATTTTAACATTAAAAATAAATTTTAAATGTTGATTTGTTCAATATAGCACAAATGAGTCATTTAAAAAAAAATATTATTTAATAATAAATTATAAATCTTTAAGATCTAAAACAAACAAAATATTTTAAAATAATTATTATTCTTCTATGCACAATTTTATAATTATAATTTAATATTTATTGATGTCTACTACATAATAAGGGTTTGATATTTTATTAATAAAATAAATACCAATGTTTTAATGAAAAATTTATAATATGATATCTAATTTACATAAATAATAGATAATTTATTATTTATTGACAAGGTATAATGTTATGACAATTTAATTATATTTACTGTCATGTTAGTGTTGTTTACAACTAAATCCATTTTATTTATGTGATATGTGTGTGTGTGTGTGTGTGTGTGTGTGTGTGTCTATAATTCTACAACCATAATATACTTCTTTTAACATTTAAGATACTCATAACATATGAATGTATGCACATAACCCCAACTAAACCAAAAAAATGCATGGATGATGAAACAAACCAAAAACATGCACAGGCTAATTAGATTTATGTCACCTTGATGAATCTGAGAAGGGTGATCAACCGGATACTTGCCCTTATGTAGGACAAATGGTGTATGTTTAGGATAAGGTTTTATGCCTGAATGCTACCTCCCCTCTTTCACCATTAAGATATATGTAAGGACACACTCAATCTTGTCAATTCAAGGGAGATGATGCCTAGTACCTACAAACCTATATCACTAAGCTGAACATATACATACATGTATATATAAGAGGAAATGGTAGGGATCGATACATCTTGTAGATCTCGCAAGCAAGTAACTACGACTTCATCCCTCACCATAGAGACACATCAAATAAAAAATAAACATACACATAATCCATATAAATGTAGATATAGGGGCCAGTAGGTCAGTAAAAACCATAAATATCCATAACATCGACATATAAAAATAATAACCATCAGTTAATTAAAAACATGATATAACACAAGTAAACATTATTCCAAAGCAACTACATCATCATAGAGTACCATCATAATGTCAAAGCATCATCAAATCTATCTAATGTCTGACACATGCAATAAAAGGACCTAATAGTATTTGGTATCACCAACATAAATGGTAGTAGATGTGTGGGTATTACAAATTATGGATGCAAAAGGAAACCCTAATAATATATACAAAAAGGATAACCTAATGATGTATGCAAAAGGAAATCCTAATAATTGATGCAAAAAGGATAACCCTAATAATGTATGCAAAAAGGAAACACTAATGATAAGGTATGCAAAAGGAAACCATAATTTAAGGTATACAAAGGAAAACCTAATGATAAGGTATGCAAAAGGAAATCCTAATAATAAGGTATGTAAAAGGGAAATCTAATGAGGTATAAAAAAGGAAACCCTAATGATAAGGTATGCAAAAAGAAATTGGGAAAATTTTGAAAGCAAGGAAAAAATATGGATGTCTAATTATGACCTAGGAATGAAAAAAAATGAAAAGAGAAACTCTAAAATGAAAACCCTAAAGAATGTATGTAAACTACAGAGAGCCAACTACTATATTTTTAGTTTGAAGAGGTCTCAGGAATCTATTGGGTAGTCTTAATTTTTTCTAATTACAAGGTTCTAAGATGGTATTTGTTAAGCAATTACATTATAGGAATATAATAGTTACATTGCAGAAACTTTCAGGTGTGTCACGGTAAGGTAACAATCATGTCATTTAATAAGTGAATGCATAGCATAATATGGAAATTGTGGTGAAAGAACTAGCAAATAATCTAGGTAACTATGGATAGTGGGTAGGTTAAACTATATGAAATTACATCTCAAGAATGTCAAGTGCAGTCTAGAAAGTGACAAATGTGTATCTAAATTTCTCATATATGCATCTCAGGAGGTCTCAAATGTGATTCAAAAAGTCTTAGTTGTGTTATTCTATTTGGTAAATGTCTTGTGTAAGTTTTTGGGAAAGCTCATTAAATTTGACAAGCACAATGAAGATACACAAGCCAATATGGTTGTTGTGAACCCTTGAAAAAATAGGGTGAATGGACTGAGGGTTGAAAATTCATCAACCCTAATTGACTCTACTGGTATTTCACAACAAATAAAGACAGTTTGAAGAGAAGCACAACCTAGGCTTGGGAAAAGTTTATATTCATTGGACCCTATTTGGATTGCTCCAAATACTACCTCAAAGTGGACAAGTATAGAATCAAGTGTCACTGGTTCCCCCTTAAACAACACAAGAATCACTCGACTCTCTTACCTTAAAGATATAGAGATATAAACAAAGGATTTATGTCTCAACCATGAGGGTACATAAATGTTATCTTGGAAGGTCCAACCTTCTGCACCAACAAATATTTGGATTTGGGATTCTACAACAAATGGTATTTAGTAAGGGCATCTATTTAGGTGGCCATACATGCGGAAGTTCACCCAATTAAGGAGCCTCCCAGCTCTTTCAAAGCAAGGTGTTTTATGTCTTACTATAGAGGGCTTTTATGTGTCATGTAAACATTGAGGAAAGCTTTTATCAGTATGACACATTTGCACCTTTTGATTGTGACATTAATCACAACCACTTTTCTTATATAATGGTACAATAGTAGCTTGGACTTAGCTTGTTACCATCTGGATCATCCTTTTGGGTAAGTAACTCTTTTCCCACCAAGGAAGGCCCTCTAAAAAATGAAATTGGGTGTTGTGGTCACCTTTAAGTGCCATGGTAAGTCCACCCACAAAAATGCACAAGTGTGCCAAACACTCAACCACAAGTTAATTGACCTTAATAAAATGAAATGTCGGGAAGACATGTGAATTTAGAGATTTTCATTTATAAAGTCACTTGATGCCACTGCCACAAGCTTAAGTTCAAAGGCCAGTAACCAAAATCCCTATCCTAGAAACAAAAAACACAAAGAAAACCAAAAACTAAATATAAAAGAAAGAAATATGAGCAACTGCATAAATTTTTATACCTGCTCTTACTAGGCGACTACATCATTTAGTTAGCGATTACAAATTCTAAACTCATGTATGCAACGTAGAAATGGTTAATTGCATCATAGAATCAGGAAAATGTGTCACTTTATCTTGCACTTGCATCAAATGCTCTATGATAAAATAGCAAAAATAGCACACATGTAAAAAAATACAATTAAATCCTAGTAGAATTGCGTATATAAATTAAGCGATTGCGGATCAAAATCATGCAATTATATCGATTTATCTTCAATTATTTCAAAAGGATCTGGAAATGCAAAAACTCAAAAACACACCAAAAATTATAAATTAAAAGTGTTCATGACGGGTTCACCAGAATGTATAGGATATAAAGTTGTTTGAATATGTAAACCCACAACAAAAAATGTTAGGGTCTAACAACAAAAGACCCAATCCTATTGCAAATCCTAAAACTATCTAAGAGATATCAAATATATATAATCAATCATGCACAATCTATAATGAATCAAATTGCACACAACTATCAATAACTCTCCCTTGTTTCTCTCCTTTTCTATGCAATTTAGGCTCTCAAATTTTCTCCTCAATGTGACAACATGAAAATTTGAGAATTGTGGTTAAAAAAATTATGAGATTTGAATCTCATTTTATAGAGTTTTGAATATCAATGAACTGTTCAGATTGAGGGGTGTTGACTAATAAATCCAGCTAGGATTAATTTAGTCTAAACTGATTGGACATGAGACAAGTTGACAAATGACTAGTTGCATGACAAAGATGGTTGAATAAATAACTTGGTTGATTGAAAGATCATTAACTGCATGACTAAAGACTAAATATAACTAATTGCATTAATGAGAAGATTAACCTGACTGAAAAGAAGAACAATTAGTTAGTGGAAGTTAAAAGGGTGGAACTGAAGAATATAATTATAATTAAAAAATTAAAAAAATATTTAATTATGCATGAGGGAAAATAAATAAATTAAATAATTTATTTATTTTCAGACGAATAAGTTTGCACTGGGAAATTGGAATTATTAAAAAAATTATACAACTTGTTTACTTTTAGAAGACATAGTAAGCAAATTAAATAATAAAAATAATTATTTAATTATGGTGACAAAAATAAGAAGAATTCATTTAATTAAATAATAGAAATTATTTTATTAAAAATTGAGAAAGAGATTAATTAAACAATAAAAATAATTTAATTAATTTTCAGAAGAAAAATTAAAGATTCCTAGAGGAGTTAAATAATTAAATAATTAATTAAAATTACTTAATTATTACAAATTAGAGGGAAATGATAATTCAAAATTTAAATTAGAAAGAATGACACCAATTAATTAAATAAAGATTATTTGATTTATTTAGATGAACATTAGTAAAAATATTGCACGCATATGATGGGACATTTTTTAGTTTCTACTTGTTCCATCTTCAATGTCCCCTCCATGACCACAAAACCAAGGTACAACAGTTTAGTCTTCATAAATTCATGCACTTTTTAAAATTAATTAGTAACTTTTCCTCTAGTAATCTTCTCAAAACTAAATTCAAATGAAAAATGTTCTTCATTACTAGAACTGAAAATCAAGATGTCATCAATGTAAACAACAACAAACTTACCAATGTATGGTTTGAGGACCTCATTCATGAGCCTCATGAACATGCTAGGTGCATTTGAAAGACCCAATGGCATAACAAGCCCCTCATTTGTTTTGAAATTTTTCTTCCAGTACTCATCCCCTTGTTAGATCTTGATTTGGTGGTACCCACTCTTGAGATCTATTTTAGAATTGTAACTTTCTCCACTTAGGAAGTCCATTAAGTCCTCTATTCTTGGAAGTGGGAACCTATACAATATTAATCTTGTTTATGGCCTTCAAATCAATACACATCCTCAATTTTCCTCCTTTCCTATCTACTTAAATAGTTAGAACCACACAAGGGCTAAGGTTCTCCCTGATTAACACTTATTCAAGTAACTCTTGCACTTATTTTTTGATTTCTTCATTCTATTGTGGTGTCTTTTTTCAGGCTATTTGTTTAGGTACGTCGTCCTCTAGTATGAAATCAATGTGATGACTAATGTATCTCATTTGTGGAAAGGTATTTGGAAGCTCATCTACAACTATAGACCCTCATATTTTTGTAGTAATTGTTTGAGCTCCAAGGGAAACTCTTCAAAATAATTTGTTGCCATTATAGTCTGAGATTTGATCATGATTGAAAAGACCATATTTCCCTCCTCCATGTATTTTATGAACTCTTTCTCTCCTACCAACATCATAATTGATGCCACCTTTTGGTCCTTTTCTTCCTCCTTTAATGGTGCCAAGGTATAGGAGACTCCATCTTTCTTTATGACATACACATTTTTCCTACCATCATGCATTGTCTTTCTATTATATTTCCATGGACTACCAAGTAGCATATGGCATACATCAATATGAATGATGCCACACAAAACCTTATACTTATCCCTCCCTATTTGGGACTCTACCCAACATTGCTCATTGACTTACACTTGTTTCCCTTTATTTAACCATGAGATTTTGTAAGGTGTGGCATGTGGTAACCTTTTCAATTTTAAATTTTCAACCATCTCAACTACAATTAAGTTATTAGTGCTAATGGAATCAATGACAAATCGAAAACACTTACCTTGGTATTTATAAATAGTCCTAAATAGAGACTTTCTTTGTGTTGGCTCCTTCTCCATGGGAACCTTGATCAATTTTCTCCTCATTAGCATAGATTCTCCTACTTCTAGCTCTTTTATTTTTGGTGAAGATTTAACACTTTCATCCTCTCCTCCTTGAGAAACTTGATACCTCCTCTTATTTCTAAAAGAGGTAGTCAATTGTTCTTATGGGAACTCCCAAGCTTGATGGCCTGCAAACTTATTGCACTTATAACACTTCCCTATGAAGCCACTGGATCCCCCTCTTTGTCCAAATCTGCCTCTCGAATTAAGACTTCTTCCTCTAAAACCTTCTCTTAACTTGAGGCTTTTTCTTGTCAGGGACTTGCTTCACTTGGCTTCTTTGTGAGTTCCCTCTTCCACCATATGGTCATCTTCCCCTAAAATTAATTGTCAAGTGCCTCTATTTTTCTTTCCTTGTCTTCTTTTTAACTTATCTTTAACCTTCAAGGCTAGTTCATAACATTCTTCAAGTGTTCTAGGGCTTGTGAGACTCAACTCATCTTGTAGACTATACTTCAAACCATTAAGGTATCATACAACATTTTCAACATCATCTGTATATGACCTGATCTAATGCTCAATTTATATAACTCTTCAATGTAGTCTTTCACATCCATGTCCTTTTGTTTCAAGTTTTATAACATTCTATATAATTGTATGGTGTATTCACTAGGAAAGATTTTTCCTTCCAACTTAGAAACCATCCTATCCCAAGAAGTGATCTTGGATTTTCCCTTCTTCTTTCTTTTATCTTGCACATAGCCCCACCATAGGGATGCATGTTCTGTCAACTTAGTTTTGGCCAACTTCACCTCTTGCTCAAGTTAGGAACTTACTCAAGCTCAAAACAATTATCTTACTTGCCTATCCAATCAAGTAGTTCTTCACCATTATGACTACCTCCATACACTAGAAGTTCCATCTTTACCTCAAGGATCCTTCACTCTTGACAACCTTCAAAAATATTTCCAACCTCAACTTCTCAACATCCCTCTCTTCTGGAGGTTCTTATTGGAGAGTATTTTCTTCAATAATCCCCTCTTCTTGGTAACTCATGTCTCTTGTGAAAAAACCTCTTCTTTGGTTGGATTCTACTGATATGATTCTTGCTTCCAAGACAATCCTCATCACTCTCATTTCCCTTGAAATGACATCTCCCAGTTGTGTAGCTACTCTTTCTTCCACCCTTTCAACTACACTAACTCTTGGAGGCATGTTCCCTTTCTTGATTATTGATCCTAATTGTCTTTATTGGATCTAATACCAATAATGATAAAGAGGAAGGACTGAAAGTTAAACAAATACACAAAGAATCATAATGTTCTCATCAATGCAACCTAGATGCATCCAAGGTGTTCATTCCTAGACACACTGCCACTAGGTCTATTAGGAACATACCCCTGCTATATTTTCTCAATCCTATTCAATATTGACTAACCAAACCTTTTTCTTGCATTTTACAACCATCCAAAACACCACTCTCCATTAAACAACCTAATTCATGCATCAACACATCAAACCCTCATTGCCAAGGATTGAAAATTGTATTTACATAGGCATAAAAATAGTACATTTAAAAATTGATTCATTTTCACACAAAATAAGGCCTTCTCAACCCTTACACAATGTATTTAGAGTCTATACAACTCATTCTTCCACTGATCAAGCCAAAGAAAAATATTATAAAATAAAAGTTTCCATAGGTTTTTCTTAGGTCTACAACTCTGCAATGTGGGTAACAGTCATATATATCTTCTAAAAACAAAAAAATATCACCTTATCCTTTTGGAAAATAATGGAAAAGATGTATATAGACATTTCCACTAGTTTTCATGAGTTTCCAATGGTGGAGGGTCAAGTTATCAATTAAACATTACAATTGGAAACCTTAGGTAGGCTTTAGAGCTGTTAGAACTAAAATGGTGATAACTTAACCAAACTCAATGAAATCAAATGAAACCACTTGTAAATGGAAGGTGAGATAGAGCACTATCTTCCCCAAATGAGTGTAGAGTCATACTTATCCTGTATAGACCGTACAAATTGAATTTTAGTCTAAAATGTAGAAAAAAACACAGGAAAATAGGTTATTCAAGTTTCAAAATGAGTTCCTTTCATTTGGGACTTTTCCGAAATCCCCTTTCTCATGAAAACTAGACCTTTTTACATCAATTTCCATCATTCCTAACTCCTGCAACTGATTACAACTAACTACATCAAAAGTTGCACTTTTCATGACAAGTTTGTAACTTTTTTTTGCATGACAACTTTGCAATTTTTGCAACTTTGACAATTTGTTCAATTTTTTATACAACCTAATGACCACATGGCCTAAATGGTCCAAAAAGACCTTATTGACACAATCAACCCAAAATCAAGGTTTGAGGACAAATTCCAAACCTTACAAGCCAAAAAGATTCACTTAGGAAGTTCAAACTAGTTTTGGCAGGTATTGCCCCAATTTTCAAGCACTCAAATTTTAAAATTTTGAGATTTTATCAATGATGTGTTTAAAATTTAAAACTATTATTCGAAGTCAATTTTCTTTTGTGCATGAAAGTATATTAAAAACCTCAACTTTCACGCTTATCCAACCTCAAACCTTAAATTTTGCATGTTTAGAACCTCAAATACTAAATTTCACACAATTATTTATTCCAAACTCTAAATTTCTCATATTTTCTTCCAAAACCTTAAATTTCATATTCCAAACTCTAAATTTCTCATATTTTCTTCCAAAACCTTAAATTTCATATTCCAAACTCTAAATTTCTCATATTTTCTTCCAAAACCTTAAATTTCATGCAAAATTTTCTAAAATCCTAACTTTCACACATTTTGGCTCTAAAATCAACTTCTGATTCTAAAAATCCCAAACCCCAACTTTCGTATATGTTGTTCCAAAATTCTAAATTTCGTATATGAAAGTGGAAATTTCTAAATTTTTGCATTGTTTGTTTCCAATCTCAAAGTTTTAAAAATCCTATTTCAAGAGCTTAATGCTAAATTTCACAACCTTTTGCTGATTCCCCCCTTTACATGGATTAAGCATAATGAATAAGGATGCTAGTTAAGGAATGCCATCTCAATGATTTAAAAGATATGTTGAAAATAGATTTATTTTAACGACGAGAAATTTCAAAGAATTGTAATCAGCAGGCATAAATCTAATTCCACAGGCTTTGCCATTATTTTCAATGCGTGTGCCATAGTAAGAGATTTGGAGAAGGGTGAGAAAGTTCACCAAAGCATAGCTCGGTGATATCACAACACATGTACCATAATTATTTGACTGAATACCTCAATGAATTATCATCTCAAGGAATGCGTTGGTTTTGTAGATGAAGAACCCGAGTTATTTGACAGAATGCTTCAAAGAATTGTCATTTCTTGAAATGTAATAGTTATAGGGTTTGCAAGAAAAATAATTTATTAATAAGCCAATAGAGAAATTTTGAGAAAATTGAAATTGACGTGTAAATACAAATTCTATAGTCATTTCTAGTAGCGTCCCTACCTAGGCCAATATGAAAGCTTTGAAACTATGTTTTGAGTTCAGTTTGTCAGAAAGAAAATGAGCTTCCAAAGATATCTACAACCGAAATTGTATTCCCATGCAGAGGTGGATGTCTTTAAGATTTTTATTACATAATACACTATTGTGTGTCATGTTTTAATCAGAATTTAAACATGAAAGGAATGTTGCAAGAGCAGATAATTCGAAGAAGACTTTGTGCTAAGCAGCAAGATTTGAAAACTGGTGCAAAGCAAAATTCCATAACCTTCAATAACATCCTCCTGCCCGTGCCAAATTGGGAGCTCAAAACAAGGAATTAAAGCATAACATAAGACATTTTATTACATGTTTGGATGCATTTTCTTTTACATCTATGCACGTAAATTGTTGAATCTCAAAGTGAAAACATGAATTGTTTGACAGAATACCTCCAACGGAGGTCATCTCATGCAATGAAATGATTATAGGTTTTTCCCAAATGTTTTGGAAATTTTCAAGGAAAATTCAATTTGTTGTTTCCATGCAAAACATACAATCTTGAAGGATGTACAAGGCATCATCTAGGATGCTTCAAAGTGATCGCATATTATGTCATAGGACGGTCAGAGATACAAATAAAATATAATTCAAAAACTTCAAAATAAATGCAATAGAAAAGTGTGAAGCCATTTATTATACAACCTTCATTTGCCTCTTTGCCTTGTCTTTTGAAATGGAGCTTTGGATCAAAATTCAGGCATCCATCAAAGCATTAGAGAATAGGGATATTTGTTAAAATATTGTAGTTACATATGCCATAGTCAGCATGCATGTAAAATGTGGAGATACAAAGAATGCATGCAAAACATTTGACAAAATTTCATCTCATGGGTATGAGATGATTGTTCGATCTACTCAAAACAGACTTATTCAAAGGCCTGAAGAAGTCCCAGTTCATATCAGCTCACTTGAAGAAAGGATGTAGAGACTCATGCTATTGGATATGATCTTCCATATGATGGTGAAAAGGCACCTTGTAATGGTTACTTTGGGTTGACTACAACTACATCAGTACCTTCATAGGTGGTGAATGCTTCTAATCGACGAATACATAAAGTTGTTATTAATGAGAATGAGAAACATCATGCTCATGGTGGTCATTCTAAGAATGCAGATAAGATCCAAAGCTATGGACTTAATGATGAAAAAAAGCACAAGGTGTGGTTGGGAACTTTTATAGGTTTAAGTTGTGTGTGTGAGTTTGTGACCTGCAACACAACACTTTAATAGGACATTACATCATTTGTTAGGGGAAATAAGCATGCAATTAAAGAAATTAACAAATGAAACCATCTTATTGCTCTCTAGTTAGTGCAAGTATGAAATAAGGGTTAGTAGCTCTCAGATTTGACCCTTAAACAGTGACAATGTGACACTAAAATCAGAGATTCAAATGCAATAACAAGGAATCAACTAGAAACTAGAAATTACATCACAATTAGCCATTAATGCATGAATTCTTTACTATAGACCCAAATTGAGATGTTTTTCCTAATTAACTTGAACATATGAATTAAGCATGAAAGCATGGAAACCATTATCAAAATCAAAGCATTAGCAAGTGTAAATCCAACCACCAAGAGAGAGTTCATAATCCAAAGATTAATAAGCCTCAAGATCCAAGCATTAGGAAGAATTCACAATATCAATAAGCTAGAGCCAAAATTCTAACACCAAGGAGAGAGAATGAGCTTTTGAAAATCCTCTTTTATAGATTGTGGGAGGAATTGAACGGTTGAGATGCATCTGTGAGGAGTGGTTGAGATGCACTCATTCTTGATCATTGATCCATGTTAGAGCCTCTTAATGATTAAGGTGTGCTTGTTGTGTTTGTTTGATTTAAGAGGTATTTATGATTTTCTTTTAATTAATAACTCTAGCCATGCATTTGGTGGGATTGAATTAATTAAATAGGCCTAGAGTTATTTGACTTGATTTTGCTTGAAACCTTGGTGATAAATGCTTGATTTAGGATTTCATTGATTTCATTGAATTTTTGGGATTTATGTTAATGATCGGGAATCGAATTAACATAATCAAGGTATATGCCAAATTAAGGGCAAATAGGGCCTTAGGTTCTATTAGCCCGATTTTAGGTGATTACATTTTCCCCTCTTTGAATTGCTTTGCAAACAGCACAAGGATTCAAAGAAAATATGATTCAAAGCATGATCTAGGAGATTTAGAGAGCAATGAGAACTACTCTGAACTCAAGTGATTTAGAGAGCAGTGAGCCTACTCTGAAAGATTTAGAGAGCAGTAACGAGAACTACTCTGAATTTGAGAATTCTGAGCTTAATCGAACGAAATCCTACTTGATTAGAAAATATCAATTCTGAACTTGATTGAACAAGAATTGACACTATCAATTCTGACCTTGATTGAATGAAAACTGATAGGAGATTTTGAAAAGAAATTTCAGTTGAATTTGATCATGCTGACAAGTAACCAATTTTATTTGAAGCGATGAAATTGATCAATGTCGTAAAGATTAACAACCTCAACCTGATTGAAGAAAATTGTCATGCCCCTAGTGTTGAAGAATTTGATTCAAAGAATGGTATTATTATGCCCCCTTGGGACCAAAATCGGAATGAATACGAATTAGTTTCAAGCATTTATGAAGAATCATCGTGATTGGAATGAACCAGGATCAAGCCCAGATTGATTTGAAAGTGTTATCAAGCCATTAATATCGATTTTAGTGTTAAAGAAACACTATTTGACCAAGAATTTGAGAGAGTTGACTAAGTTTGACTGATGTTTAAGTAATATACTGGCATAAAAATTTGATGCTTTAGTGAGAAAATCACTTTTTGTAGCTTCTGACAAGCTTTCTGTGCATTAATTACACTCTATTCAACTCTCATTAAGTGCGTTTGACTGAAGTTTGACTTTTGTTGACCATTGAATTTAGTTAAAATCATTACTGAACTAATTTTCTTTCCTCACGGTATCTTTTTTGCTCATTTTGCCCCTGTTTGACTGCAATTTGACCATATTTGACTTCTGCATTTTGAAGGTTGACTTTACTTTGTAACTCTATTTTTACTGCATCTCAGTGATAAAAATCACCTATTTCAATTTCGGTCCCGATATTAAGCCTTTGTGATGTCTAAGCATTAATGTCCCTTAGGGTTTTGGGGCTCCTCGGAGGCTTACATAGGTCAAAAAGTCCATTTTTACTATTCATTTTCACTTTTTACCTTTGACTATTCACGAAGCTTTGAGCGAAGATGGTGTACCCTACGGAGAAGCACTGTTTTGAGATGGCTAAGTGATACGACCGGCCGCAACATTACACACCACCTGTGAGTACCCGATAATGAACGTTATCAAATTGAAAAATTTAAATTTCACACATTTTTATGCTTTTTATAGCCATTTGAATTTTGGATTGCATCCTGTAAATGGGATTGCACGTGGTAAATCCTGCATCGCACCCTGTTCTTCATCATTTCCCAGATCGCATCTGGTATTTCGTGGAACGCACCTTGTTGGGTCGCATCCGGTTATGTTGACCAATTTTTAGACTATGTCATTTGTGAGTCGCATCATGTAAATCCAAGATCACATACCGGATTTCGAGGGTCGCATCCGGGATTTCTTGGATCGCACCCTGTTTAAGGATCACATCCTGAATTTCCTGAATCGTATCCGGGATTGCAGCCTTATTTTTTTGTTTGCTGAATTTTTAGCCAACTGTACTTGTCTATTTTGATCCTTTTGAGCATTTTTTTGTCAATTATCTTTGTCTAATGTTGACATGATGCCCCTATTTTTTGTTGTGCAAACTAATTTTAAGGTGACTGCATTTAGATGTCCTCGGCCTACTCAAATCTTCGAGTTGCACGCGCGACTGTTGGCCGAGGAGCAACAGATTGTGGCAAGATGTGGCCTCTAGTGTATGGCAGATTTACTTGATATTCAAGTGAGTCAGGGGCTCTTGATGATGCTTGTTGAGCGGTGGCACTCCGAGCACAACACGTTTCACCTTCCCACGGGTGAGATGACTGTGACTCCAAAGAACATCTGGAGGATTCTACATGTTCTTGTAATGGGTGCTCGCATAGAGTACGAGGCATCCAGTCCTGTTGCGATAGTAGATGCTCGAAGACTTTTTGGTGATGATACCATTGTACGTCGTTATCTTAGTTGGGACCACATGGTGGCCAACTACGCGACACTGCTTATTTATTTAGCTAGAGTGATAGGTGACCTCTTGATGTCGAATAGAGGCCAACACAGATTTATGTGTGGATGGTCGCGAGTCATCAAGAAGATGATCCAGGCACCAGGGAGGTATGCGTGGGGGAGCTGCATCCTTGCTCATCTATATCAGGAGCTGCATGAGATAGTCTATCTGCATTCGAAGACTATGACTGTTGGCAGTGTAGTTCTTCAAATCTAGGCATGGGAGCATATCCCTGTCACACATCCCATTGTTGAGAGGCACCGCGATGCTAGGTTTCCCTATATATTCATGTATTCTAGTTTGATACAGAATCCCCATCTAGGCAAGTTAGAGTATTGGCGTCGTTTATTAGATGATGTTACTGATGTTGTGTGGTGACCATATGTTGATTGTGAGGGATGGCCCTCAGATGTCTAACAAATGCCAATTTTCTTCAAAGTAGGTATCTAATTGGTCGTACCAGGTACATTGTGGAGAGTTTTTGGTTAGCCATGTACACAAGCAGTACGATAGGGTGTAGAGTGTGTCACAGGAGATGGTTGTATATGCTAGGATCCGAGATGAGGAGGTACAATGGGGTTCTTGGCTGATTTTTAAGACTGCAATGCATTCGATCAATAAGATGGCACGGGTGGACTGAGCCTACCACCCTGAGATTCTTGATGGAGGAGTCACTCCTACATACCACACACATCATACTGAGCATCCATTCCCTCAATTTACTGCTCCAAATGAGGTTGTTCCACAGATCGAGGACGCTTTAGATTATGATTATGTTGATGAAGATGGTGGTCGGGCTTCTAGAGGTGGAGATAGAGGTGGAGCCAGGGACAGGGGTCGGGGCAGAGATCAGGCTTATGGAGGTGGGGATGGTAGAGGGGGTGGAGGGGATAGAGGGGATGGTGGAGGAGATGGTAGAGGGGGTGAAGGGGGGAGCAGATGTCAAGCCTCAGGTGGAGATGGTGGCCAGCAATGGCGGCGTAGGTTGAGAGTTATCCCTCCTCAGAGGGATACAAGGCCACTTTTACATAGAGATGAGCATGCACAAAGGCCGATAGGAGGAGACAGTTAGGATCAATAGCAGTAGCAGGAGGCACCCCAGGATCCTCCCGTAGGTGATGTTGGAGATAGGTTATCACGGTACAAGCAAGAGAGGGCTGCTTTGAGATTAGAGATGGTGACTCTTCGAGCCCAACTATTAGAGTGAGATGCACAGTTGACTCAGCTGAGAGTGGATTAGGACACACAGATAGCACAGATGAGAGCAGACAGGGACACTCAGCTAGCGTAGCTGAGGGTAGAGCGGGACAGATATGTGCACACTACTACCCACCAGGGTTAGAGGGTCACTTACTACTTCACTTTGTATTGTGCTACAATTCATGTTGCCTAGAGAGCTCCGTTATATTTAGTGGTAGCACAGCAGTCTGAGGGAGCCATGCCTTCACCTCCTCCTGGTAGAGGAGATGCACCTCCTCCTCCTCCTCAGGATGAGGGAGCGAGCGAGGCATGATATATTGTACTCTCATTTTTGTATATTTGTACCTAATTGGATATATCATGTATATTGTACTATTTTTTATCGATACACTTTCTTATGTCCTCTAGACCATACCCTTGTTGATACATTTGTCTCACATGATACTGATACTCTGATGCTTATTTCTTTCATTGCTCTGATATATTGATGCTGACATAGTGATCTTTTTGATGCTTTGATATGGACATTTTTTATAGTCTCTCATGGTGATATACTAACTACTTTTGCTTATTCTGATATGGACATTTGATTTGATTTGATGTTATACTGCTTCTTGTCATAGTTGATATCTGATCTCTGATGGGTTTTGATTTCTACACATATTGGATATATTTAATATTATCTTATGCTTTTGATTTTGATACGATGGTCATACTTGGTCATTATTAGATTAGGTGATGATAAAATAACATCATTATATCTTCCACTGATATATGCTCATGTTTTTGTCTTTTCAAAGCTTTTATGAATGTATGGATGCAACTTTATTTCATGTGTATGGATGTATGAGATGTATTGTGATGTGATGTATGGATATCTCACTTTTATTTATGCATGAATGAACATGGATGCATTATGCAAATGGTTTTATGATATGAAGCAGATTATGAATGCAAATGAATATCAGTGATATATACTCAGTCATTTCAGTTTAGTTCTTATGATGTCATGATGTACTTGGTCACACACGAGAATTGACTTAAATGCTTTAAAAAAATTTAGCTCTCTTTAATGCTTTGTATTTCAGCTTATATCAATGTTTCAAATAGTTGAATCCACACATTCATGCTTTATGCAACTTAAAATGAATGCAACTATATTAAAATGAATGCAATTTAAAATGAACTTCAATGCAACTAAGGACAATAAAATGCATCTAGATGAACCTAATGCACATTAATATGATATGCAACTAAAATGAACTCTAATGCAATTAAAATGAAATGCACCTAGACTAAGACACCTAGGATAGTCACTGTTTATTCAAAGTGGGTTATTTTTCATCATAGAGCCTTTGTTAGCGGGACCGTATTAGGATAGTACAATTTTCACCGATAGATTTAGTAATCTTGAAAATATGATTACATCCATTTTATTCGCCATGTTGAAAGATAACCTAAACATTAAAGCACCCAGCTATAATGTCTTGTCAATTAATTCATGTTTAATATAAACCATTTCTTTTCTAGTGTGTGATGTGTAAATGTATACCTGCAATAACCTTTCTTTTTGTGTTCATATCCTATGGTATAGTCCGATTTACCATGCACTTTATTAGGAAGTAGTTTATCTTTGTTAGTTTTAAACAAGAAAGGAAATAGATCCAACCTCACTAAGGTTTTCATAGGAAACAGGTCGAGGTATACATGGCATTCCAATCGTGATGGAGGCACTTATAGTAGACACCCATTCCCCATAATCACCCTAGATCATCGGATTTATTACCACAAGCAGAAGACAAAGAAAATGTTATGCCCCCAGTCCTTGTTTCTCTAGTCCAAAGACATCATCGAGTCACTCAAGGAAGCGTAACAATAAAAAATTGATAATAAGAAAAATTTCATTATCCTTTTAACATGATCATTGTATTTGCATAAAAGAAACAGACAGTTGTGATTATAGTATTTAAAAACACTTTTGATCAATCTTGTAAACACACACATAAGAATTATTATCAATCAAAGATTATCCTTTATCCAAAAGTTGTTTTACCTATTTTTTTTAGTGTTTAGAAACACTCTTTTTATCATGACTTTGTGTTGAGAAACACATTTTAGTCCAGCTGGTTGGCATTTAAAAATACTTGTGTTCGTAGTTTATTGTCAATTGCAAACTAGGGTGGTATTGAAAAATACTGTTGTTCCTAGTTTATTGTCAATTGTGGACTCAATATCCTGTCAACATATCTGATTTTGATCAAATGCCCCCTAGGGAAACAGTTTACCTAGGACCCTAATGTGGACAAATTCCAAACTTAGGAAGACACATCTTTGAATAGTTCATTTCAGGATTTTGGCACGTCATGAAAGTGACTGGAAGATATATACAAACTGATATTTACAGAGGCCAAAGGTGCAAGTGTTGTCTTGATAGATAGAGATTTGATTACAAGTAGCACCTGTTTACCAGGTTTTCACCACTCGGCCATAGTTTAATTATATTTTTGCTATCATGGCGCCTATTTACGAAGTTTTCACCAAGACACTTTTTTATCTTTTCCAAATTTTTTGTACTTTTTCTCTTTTCTAATTTTTTTTGGGACTCACCAAGGCACCTATTTTATAGGTTTTCACCAAGATGGTCATTTTTTTTAGGACTTTTTCCATTATTTTTTTATTTTTTTCAGGATCCATATTTTTTGTTTTTGAACTTTTCTCAGGACTCTTTTCATTGTACAGGAGCTACCTCTAGAATGTCAGGCATAAAAACTTTTCAGATGTAGAGTGTTGATTGGATCTAGTAAAACATCTCCTTCAGGCGTAGCCAATTGATAGGCTCCTGATCCAAATGTTGTTGTAATGACAAAGGGACCTAGCCAATTGGGTTCAAACTTCCCCTTTTGTTCTCGATGTTGTTGGTTCTTAGGATTTTCTCTTAGGACTAGATCTCCTATCTGAAAACTTCTTGGTTTTACCTTCTTGTTGTATCCTCTTGACATTCTCTTTTGGTAAGATTTGAGATGATCAAACGCCTGTGGTTTGTAATCATCTAGCAATTCTAGCTCTTGCAGTCAAGAGATTCTATAGTCCTCTTCAGTGACTAGATGTTTCAATGATACCCTCAGTGATGGAATCTCTACCTCAATTGCTAATACTGCCTCTGATCCATAAACTAGTGCAAAAGGAGTTGCACCAGTTGGTGTTCTAATGCTTGTTCTATAAGCCCACAATGCTAGATTGATTTGTAAATACCAATCCCTTCCTGATTTGTTTATTGTCCTATGCAAGATTTTTAGAATGTTTTTGTTTGATGCTTCAACCTGTCTGTTACCTTGAGGGAATAGATCGAGGAACAGTGTTGAGTGATTTTGAATTGAAGACACAACTCATCTATGTCTTTGTTTTTGAATTGACCCCCATTTTCAGTGACAATCGATGAGGGTATGCCATAATGACAAATGATATAATTCAAGATAAACACGGAAACTTGTTTTCCAATTACATTGGACAATGGGACAACTTCCACCCATTTTGTGAAATACTCATTTGTAGTGATGATGTATTTATGTCCACTTGATGAGTTAGGGTAAATATGACCAACCAAATCAAAGGCCCATTGTTGAAATGGCCAATGTGTTATGAAAGGAATCAACACTCTAGCTGGTGCATGTATTAGGTTGCCATGGATCTGGCATTTCTTACAAGTTTTTGCAAAGTGGTGGCATCTTTCTCCATAGTGGCCAATAATACCCAACTCTTAAAAGTTTCTTAGCTAATGAAAAACCATTCGAGTGCGATCCACACACACCTTCATGAACTTATTTTAATACATGATTAGAATCTTCATGTTCTAAACACCTAAGAAGCGTGCCATCTAGACTACGTCTAAACAAGTCATTAGTGATGATTACATAACGTGATACCACTCTTATGAGGGATCTCTTTTCATTTCTAGAATAGCCTTTAGGAATTGTTTGGTCTTTAAGATAGGAGTAGATATGGGTGTATCTGGATAACACTTGGGTTTCTAGGGCACAAACAATTTGGGAATCAGGTGAGTCATAAGCAGGAAATGGGAGTTCTTCTACTAGGAAGTCATAGTGAAATTGATGTTCCTCTAATTGTAACATGGATGCTAAAGTAGCCATCGCATCAGCTACTCTATTCTCTAATCTTGGAATTTGTTGAAATGTAATGAAGATGAAGTACTTTTTCAAGTCATCCACCATTATTTTGTAGGGTAATAGCTCTTCATCCTTAGTCCGATAGTCACCATTTACTTGATTGATGATAAGTTGTGAATCTCCAGATGTTTAATTCAATGATTTTCCACTCTATTGCAAGCTTGAGTCCATTCACAAGATCTTCATACTCTGCTATATTTTTGGTGCATGGAAAAATAATTTTGTATGCCTTGGGAATCTTATATCCTTATGGTGTGATGAATAAGCAGCCAGCTCCTGATCCCTGCTGTGTGAAGGAGCCATCAAAATACATTTTCCAGGGGTGCTCTGTCAAGTGCATGATAGATTCATCTGGGAACTCTACAAGTAATGGATGGTTTTCTGGTATTGGTGTTTCTGCAAGGTGATCAAAAATCACTTGTCCTTTAATGGCTTTTATGTCCACATATTCAATATCAAATTCACCTAGGATTAGGACCCACTTAGCTAGTCTTCCTATAAGCATTTTTTTGTTCAACAAGTATTTGAGTGGATCAATTTTAGCTACTAGCTTCACCTTGTGCACTAACATGTAGTGTCTAAGGTTTTGAGATGCAAACACCACTACTAAGCATGCCTTTTCAATCATTGAATAGTTCAGCTCAAATGTAACCAAAGTTCTACTGATGTAATAAATAGCTCTATCTTTCTTGGTCTCATCCTCTTGTGCAAGCAATACTCCTAGTACTGTATCTGTAGCTGATATGTAGAGCAATAGAGGTTTTCCATAAATTGGTGTCATTAGAATTGGAGGATTCATCAGATACTTCTTAACTTGGGTAAAATTCTTTTCACATTGCTCATCCCAAGTGAATGTGGTTCCTTTCCACATCAACTTTGTGAAAGGTTGTGCTTTATGTTGGAGCTCTAAATTTTGGGCAAAATTTGGAGTCCTATATAGTGATAAAACCCTAAAAAATAGCCTCTTAAACTCCATGCCCAATAATTAATGATGGAGTACATGAAATGGGATAAAATATTACATTAATTTTCAATTAAAAAGTTGAGATATTATGGAAGGAAGCTCTGTGACAAGAACAATCAAAATTCTATGATCAAAGCCTTCAGAAAATGCTGGAATTTCAACCTGTTGCAAAGATGATATTGACAGAGGTAGAAGATGGTCGAATTTTAAAAATCTAAAAAAGACCCAGTTTGGGAAATCAAATTTTCTATCTCTCATAAAAATCTTAGCTTTCCAAGAGGTGTTTTGGTTTTTCAACCAAGCCCAAATCCGAAAGTTAGGTAGTTATTTTTTAGTTAGTTTATCATTTTTACAAAACAATTTGTAATAAGGGTGTGTCTTTTCACCCTAAAGAGGTGTGAAAGCCACTCAAACATGTATATATACATAATGTGAAATGTAAAGAGAGAGAATACAATACAAGATATATTTTCATAGGATATAATTCGATCAAAACTACAATATGAACTCTAATGTACTATTTTTTTCAACATTAATAAAGATAAGTGCTCTTCTTTTCTATTTGTAGTTATAAGTTATATGTTTTCAATTAGTCTTTCAGATTACTCTATGAACTAGGGTATCCTACTATATTTTTCTATTTGATGCATTCATTTATGACTAATTTGTACAATTTGAATAATGGTAGCATGGTCTGAGAACCTGTTACTGTTTCCTTTCGAGCTCTTAAGTTGGGTTAAAAACCATAGGACTTATTGTATAAGTTGTTTTAAATTTTGTTTCAATAGAAGCTTGTAGGGTGATGGTCTCAGTTTACAGGAGTGAGTTATCATAAAACTCTCTCTGATTGTACGTAGGATTGAAATTTTTATGACTCTATAGCCCAAGTATTTAGAAGGCACTGATCTAACTATAATTTGGGAATTGTCATTTGGTTCATACTTTGTGGTTTGTAGATTATATAATCATTATTTCAAAAATATTACTTTTGAGTCCTTAGTTTAATCCACTTTAGTCAAGATTTATAGAATAGAAATTATTAGAGGATTTGTTTCTTTCCTTCAAGGATCATTCACCACCTCGGGAGGAACTTTGTTTATTTATGTACCCAATTGTGCAACATAGAGAATTTGATAGTTTAAAGTGCATTTAGGCCTACCAGCCTTGGCTTGATTAAGCCAGAATTACAGAGGTATTAGTGTGTACCTGTCAGTTGGCCAAAAGTGATCCATCATTCTTGGGCACCAACAAATTGGCGACTCTACTGGGGAGAGTTGCTCACAATATATATTGTGAAGTTACCTAGAATTTTAGATTTCGCAGATCAGAATCAAAAAGTAGTTATAGTAGTTTGTTTGGAAGCACACTCTACTGGAAGAAAGAACCTAGAAATAAGACATTCCTCGAATGAGGTGGTGACTCTATTCAATAAAGCATTTCAATCAGTGACTCTACTAGTGAAGAAGACCCAAAAGGAGATAAGTAAAGTTTTCCTCTTTGAAAGAGGTGGTGACTCTATTGTCAAGAACCTAATGTATAAAGAAACAAGTTACAACCAATTGAGATATTCAGAATGTATCAGAATAAACAACCATTTCAAAGAAAACCATTTATTCCATATGGTATCAGGCCATTGGATCTCAGGGGTTTCCAATGTATTCCTTTTAAGTTACTCCCTAAGTTTTCGCAGCTTGTACCAAAGTTCTATGGAGAATCGGATGAATCAACAGTTGAACATTTGGATGCATTTTATGCATTTATAGATAACTATGAGATTTGTGAAGAAGATCAGGCAATGAAACTATTTTTCAGGACATTAGAAGATAATGCAAGAGAGGCATATGAATCATTACCTACACAAAGTATTTCATCTTGGAAAGAATTTGAACAATGGTTTCTATATGAATTTCATGATGCAAGCAATGAAGATAACATGTGTTATGAAAAGTGTGAAGACCAAAGTTGCATCATTGAGGAGGATCATAGTATGTCTCTAAAAGTTGCATTTTTCAATTTGGAGAGATTTGAAGGGGAGTCTTGTGCACACTTATTCTTAAGGATGGTGGATATTTATCGGAGGATACCTATAAAAATTATGCCTTCACGAAAAGAATTAATGAGAAAGGTCAAAAACTTCAAAATCTTACTAGATGACCATGATCTGAAGATTCTTGTTAAGATATTAGAAGAAGATAGTGAAGACAGAGAAGATGAGGCTTATGATCAAATTGAACAAGGCCTTGTGTTTGATGGAATCTCATTGATGATGATGAAGACCTAATTATATATCCCCTTTGGACACATTTTTGAACTTAGAGAAACAAGAGGAAGAATATGCAGTACAATTCTTCCTAAGGATGTTTCATATCTATCAAGAAATGCCTTCAGAATGCAGACCTCCATCTTCTAATCTTTTAAACAACATGCACTAACTAGGTCTTTTATATGATCATCAGTTCCTTACCTTTCTTGAACTTATTAATAATGAACTAGTTGAAGAGGAAAAAGAGTGCAAAACTGAAATAACATATGAGTCAAGTGAGGTTTCATATTTTGATGGACAGTCTAACGAAAATGTTAACCATAATAATACTTGTGATGACATGGAGGATAAAAACTTGGATCAGATTGAAGAAGAATTTGTACATGATGAGATGTGTATGGAAACATGTATCAATGACCATGATGATGAGGAAGAAAACCTTCTCAATACAAGAGAAATTTCAGCTTTATTAGACATAGAATACCAAAGACACACTGAGAAGAATGGTCCAAATTTTTTCTCAATCCACCATGGTAAGGACGTAGATGGATCAGCCCATATTCAAGAGAAATCTAATTGTGGAGATGAAATAGAACTGCATGAACATGAGGAAGTTTCAGGAGATAATGTCAATGAAGATGTTAGTCTTGTTGATGAAAAACTTGATGATCCAAATGAAAATTCTCATGAATGTATGTCTAAATTCTCCATGTTCCTGAATCCATTCTTTGAAGAGGAAGTAGATGAAGATATGTTTGATTTCTCTATGTTATCAAATCCATTGTTTGAAGAGGATCCTTTATGCAATGGAATCCATCAGCATCATAATGAAGATAGCAGTCCTAATTTTAAATTTGATGAAACTCATGAAGTGAATTCAGAGGGTGAGATATCTTGGAGTTCATCCTTTGAGCCAGAGGTACACCAAACATATGAAGATGAGATGGAATCAGCTAGACATGATGAAGAGAATGTGTTGATGCATAGTTCTAAAAATTTTAGAAATGTCCCAGCTGATCAAACTCTTAGTGAGAGAGAGTTTTTACTTCTTGAAGATAAGCTATTCTCAAAGCCTTTTGGTGAGAAGAAAAAATATCCAAAATATAGAGATGGGACAGATTGTGAACAAGAAGGTATCCGAAAAAAGAAGACTAACCTAGAGGTTTGTATGATTAACCAAAATCTTCTATTCAGCAAGGATTACAATGGACCTGATGATTTCTCAAGGGCTGAATATAGATTGGATGACAAAGATCATATTGATGAAGTGATGAGAATTGTCTATAAGGATGACATGTGTAATGCAGTAAGGTAAAAAGTGTTACGTGATCAAAATCAAGTATTTGATAGAGGAAAGGATTAATGTTCAATTTTGGGGGGGGCCACCCAATTTTACTTCACATCATATTAGTATGGATACTTGGTCTGCTTCTCCAAAGATAGCTAGAATCTCGCTATGCTCACATGGAGCATACGTCCCCAGAAAGAGCCTGTTGGAGCTCTAAATTTTGGGCAAAATTTGGAGTCCTATATAGTGATAAAACCCTAAAAAATAGCCTCTTAAACTCCATGCCCAATAATTAATGATGGAGTACATGAAATGGGATAAAATATTAAATTAATTTTCAATTAAAAAGTTGAGATATTATGGAAGGAAGCTCTGTGACAAGAAAATTCAAAATTCTATGATCAAAGCCTTCTGAAAATGCTGGAATTTCGACCTGCTGCAAAGATGATGTCGACAGAGGTAGAAGATGGTTGAATTTTAAAAATCTAAAAAAGACCCAGTTTGGGAAATCAAATTTCCTATCTCCCTTAACAATATTAGCTTTCCACGAGGTGTTTTGGTTTTTCAACCAAGCCCAAATCCGAAAGTTAGGTAGTTATTTTTTAGTTAGTTTATCATTTTTTCAAAACAATTTATAATAAGGGTGTGTCTTTTCACCCTAAAGAGGTGTGAAAGCCACTCAAACATGTATATATACATAATGTGAAATGTAAAGAGAGAGAATACAATACAAGATATATTTTCATAGGATATAATTCGATCAAAACTACAATATGAACTCTAATGTACTATTTTTTTCAACATTAATAAAGATAATTGCTCTTCTTTTTTATTTGTGGTTATAAGTTATATGTTTTCAATTAGTCTTTCAGATTAATCTATGAACTAGGGTATCCTACTATATTTTTCTATTTGATGCATTCATTTATGACTAATTTGTACAATTTGAATAATGGTAGCATGGTCTGAGAACCTGTTACTGTTTCCTTTCGGGCTCTTAAGTTGGGTTAAAAACCATAGGACCTATTGTATAAGTTGTTTTAAATTTTGTTTCAATAGAAGCTTGTAAGGTGATGGTCTCACTTTACAAGAGTGAGTTACCTTAAAACCGTCTCTAATTGTATGTAGGATTGAAAGTTTTATGACTCTATAGTCCAAGTATTTAGAAGGCACTGATCTAACTATAATTTGGAAATTGTCATTTGGTTCATACTTTGTGGTTTGTAGATTATATAATCATTATTTCAAAAATATTACTTTAGTCAAGATTTATAGAATAGAGATTATTAGAGGATTTTTCTCTTTCCTCCAAGGATCATTCACCACCTTGGGAGGAACTTTGTTTATTTATGTATGCATTTGTGCAACATAGAGAATTTGATAGTTTAAAGTGAATTTAGGTCTACCAACCTTGGCTTGATTAAGCCAGAATTGCAGAGGTATTAGTGTGTACCTATCAGTTGGCCAAAAGTGATCCATCATTTTTGGGCACCAACACTTTATTTGCCAGTTGAGAGATGAATCTTCTTATGGATTGCAGCTTGCCTTGTAGTGTTCTCATTTGACTAATGTTCCTTTGTGGTTGCATCTCTAGAATACCTTTTACTTTTGTTGGATCCACTTCAGTCCCCTTTTCTAAAACTATGAACCCTAATAGTTTTTCAAATGATATGTCAAATGCGCACTTCTTAGGATTAAGTCTTAATTGAAATTTCTCCATCCTGTCAAAGATTTTTCTTAGGTCCTCTATATGTGTAGTCCTTATCTTTGACTTTTCCAATGTATCATCTACATAGTCTTCCATGTTCTTATGCATCATGTCATGGAATATTATGGTCATTACTCTTTGATAAGTGGCACCTGCATTTTTGAGACCAAATGGCATAACATTCCAATAGTATGTACCCCATGTGCATGTAAATGATGTTTTATCTTAGTCTTCGGGAGCAATTTTGATTTGATTATATCCTGAAAATCCATCCATTAATGAATACATTTCATAGCCAGCTATTAGATCTACAATCATATCAATGTTTGGAAGTGGGAAATCATCTTTAGGGAAAGCCTTATTGAGATCTTTAAAGTCCGTGTAGACTCTTATGGATTTGTCTTCTTTAGAAATAGGAACTATGTTTGAGATCCACTCCACATAATCAATAGCTCTAATGAATCAATCTTTCAATAGTTTTTCCAATTATGCTTTTACTAGCAATGCCACATGTGGATTCATCTTTCAAAATTTTTGCTTTACTGGTTTTACATCAGGTGAAATAGACAAATGGTGCATGATCAAATCTATATCCAATCTAGGCATGTCTAAGTAGGACCAAGAAAATTTGACCTTCTTCTCTTTGAAGAAATTGGTGAATTGGATCTTTTCATCTTCTATCAATGACTGAGCAATGTGAACTAGCTATGGAGCTTATGTTGTTCCCAAATTAATGGGTTTTGTAGGTTCAATCAAAACTGATGATCTTTCTTGAAAGTGATCTTGGAGGATATCAAGAATCCCATCCTTTGGCACCTCTAAGAGGTTTTCACCATCGGATACGTCTTTTTATTTTTCTCTTTTAGGATCTGATATTGCCACTAGATGGTTTTCACCATCAGATCTCTTGTTCTTTTTGTTTTTCATTTTAAGAATGAGAAACTTATATCCTCCTCAGTCATAGTTTTGATCTTTACATTGGTGGAGGAAAGGAAGGGTTCACAAGCATTTAGATAATAGGCTTGTGTTTGTAGGTTCATCCCAATCTCTCAAGTCAGGTTATTTCAAGGACAAAGATTTAGTCGGTTCAAGAGATAACACCATGTTATTATCAATGTTATTAACTTGCAAGATGTCTTCTATTAAGGTTGCCTCTAAATAGTTGTTAGGATTATTAGATTCATGTTCGTTATTATTAGAGTTCATGTTAGTGTTATGAAAATCTAACTCCAGTGATCTAACAATGGAACATTCTCCTTCTTTAATCAAGACTCTAGAAGAAAATTTGTGTATCACATCTATCTCTATGTCTGTGGTAGCATTAGAAAGGACATCCTACTCATATTCATGTGAGTCTACCTAACTATAATCTGAAACCCCCAAGAAGTGGGCAATAGTCATGGGTACTTCATCTTTTTCATTAGCACGGTTTTATTCTTCTTGCAATGGTTCTTGTGGAGTTATCATTTCTGGTTCTTCATCAAAATGAGGTGTGTCAAAAATAGGAATCCCTTGCTCTTGTTCTTCCTTAGGTTCTCCTACTTGTTCTTCATTTGGTTCTTGTTTGAGATTAGTACCAATTTATTATAATGGGTCTCCTTGTAATAGCAACAACCTTTCATAGGCAAAAGGTTGTCCTTCTGCCTCTTCTTATTCATCTGAGTCTCCTAATCTATCAAACACAGGACCCCTCTCTGCTATAGGATGAAATCTTGCTTCTGTGAAGCCTAGTCCAATCTTATCTTTAGGATTTCTGAAATCCATGTGTAGGGGTTCTACAAGTCCTTTTTTGTTTTGTCCCAAGGGTCCTTTTCCTTTGTATCCTATTTGTTTCATGATTTCACATCCTTTCCCATATTTTTTTGGAGATATCTCAACATGTTTGACATTTCCATCTTCTTCAAGTTCTTTGTAAAGCCATTATAAGACAACCTTTTCTTCATTTTCTTCTTCGAGGGATACTTTTTCTTTGACCATTCTAGTTCCCTCATGTATAGTTAAAGCACTACCATTGGAAGGTGTAAATGTTGATGAAGGTCTTCCTTGTGTTCTAGGAGATTGGGAAGATCTATTAAAGACATTGCGGGGTCTATCTTGTATTCTCCCATGCTTGTTTCTTGGATGTTGATCTTTTTAGAACCATTTCTTTGGATGTTTCTGCCTTATGAGAGCTTTCCTTATTATGAGGAACCATGCTTTCTGATTGCTTGAGGTTATTGCAAGAATATGTAGTATCTGCTAGAATAGTGATCTCCACTCCATTATGAGGAAATTTTAGACATTGATGGTAAGTTGAAGGCACAACTTGCATTGAGTGTATCCATGGTCTTCCAAGAAGAATGTTGTAAGCAAGGGGTAGATCAAGAACTTGACATAGAACATCTTTCTCTACTGGTCCCACTTTGATAGGTAAAACAACTAATCCTTTAGAGGATCTTTGTTCTTCATCATAAGCCTTGATGGTTATCTTTCTTCTAGGATCAATTGCATGTTCTGAGAAGCCCAACTATTTTATCAAATTGTATGTTCAAATGTTCAAATCAACGCCTCCATCTATCAAGACACATTTGACATGGTGTTTATGAATGCAAAATTTTAAATGTAGAGGTTGGTTCAATGATTTGTCATATTGTTCAGAAAAAGATAAGTAATGCGGAGAATTCAAGTGACCAACCATAGCTTGGAATCTATCCACATCTAGATCTTTCGGTACATTTGTGCTAAGTAGGGCTTAATCAAGAACTTCCCTATGACTAGGGGAGATTTTCAACAACTCTAGGATAGATATTTGAGCGGGTATCTTTTGTAACTGATCCACAAGATTAAACTTTGGAGGTAGCACCGCTTGTTTAGATGTTGTTGTTGTAGTAGTTGGTTCTTTAGATGTTGAAGCCCCTTTGAGAGTGAGCTTAGCTTGACTCCATGTTACAACATTAGAGGATTCAACTTTATTTTTAACTCCTCTTAGAGTGATCATATTGACAGAGTGTTTGCATGATTCCACCATATGAATGACATTATCATTATCAGATTATGTGTAGTTAATTTTGTTACTCTTAGAGGACTTTCCTTTTTCATAGTTAGGTAGTGGAGTTTGGAATGCTTTGTGATCATTGTTTGTGTGATTTCCATCTACCTTCACTTTTCTTTCCTCGATCAAGTCTTGAATAACATGTCTCAACTTCATACAGCTGTTGGTTTTATGTCATAACATGTTCCAAGGTGTCTCCCAATGGTGTAAATGTCCTCTTAGGTCTTGGCATCCAAGGCTCTATTTGAATAGGGAGTTTATTGAAGGTCTTGTTTGTCATTGGTGTCATAGTAGGATTTAGATTCTTGCTTGTTTGAAGACTTATTGTAAGATTGGAAACATCTGGTTTAGGTTTTGGATTAGGAGTATCAACAACCCCATCATTGACCACATGTTTGTTTTTGTTTCCATACTTGTATTTATCCTTGGTTGGGTAATACTTGTCTTTGTTTTCCTTATTGATGGTGATGTCACCCTTCTTTATCAAGACTTCCTCAATTTTGAGAGCACTATCTATCATTTTATCAAAACTTGGAGGTCCTTGCAATTGTATTGGGAAATTTATTTCTAGAACCAAGTTGTTGATAAAGATATTCATTTTCTCATTTTCAAGTATCTGCCTAGCATATCATGTAAATATTTTCCTCCATCTTTGTAGGAAATTCAAGAATGACTCTCCTGCTTTCTACTTGGTATTGCATAGATCCAACATTGTGACTACATTTTGGATATTGTAGGAGTATTGTTGTATGAGTTTTCGTACTAGCTCGTCAAATGTCTTGATTCCTACGGGCAATTTTGAGAACCAATCCATAGCTTGCCCACCTAAACTTCATGGGAATAATCTCATTAGGTATGTTTGCTCATGCATAAACACCATACTGGTTGTGCAAAACTCCCTCACATGATCTTGAGGGTTGGAATCTCCCATGTACTTGTCATATTTTTGGATTGTGATATTCTTGGGAAATGGAATCATTTTTAGTCATTTATCAAAAGGGAAAGGACATATGTGTTCCAATGAGTATTTCTTTGTGGGCTTTTCCTTCTCTTTCTTAAGCTCGTTGATTTTGTTTTGCATAGCAAGAAATTGCCTTGTGAGAATGGATGTAGGACTAAGATATTATTTTTGTTTGAGTTGGTTGACATCATAGTCCTTTGGAAATTTTACTCCTTGAGCTGCGAGTCCGAGGAAGTATTTTTCCTTGTTTTCATCCAAAGTTCTCTCAAGGATTTTGTTGAATCGTTTGCTATTTATAGCTATGTTATATTCACTTTATGTAGGGTCTTGCTCATCATTGAAATTGTAAGGGTCTTGTTGTTGTTGAATGTCTTCTTGGTTGTCTTGTTCTTATTTGTCAGCTTCTTCTTGATTATCTCGGTAATGGTATCTTTCATCCCAAGAGTATTCTTCCTGGTTATTCATGTTTATCAATCCGAGTGTTGTTGTATGAGTAGTGATTGGTGTAGTACCAAATAGGGGATTGATTCTTGAGGTCTCTCCTATTTCAAATGTGAGCAATTGTACTTCATCTGAGAATAGGTTCTTTTCAAAATGGTAAGCTTTATGCCTTGTAACAACCATGAAAAATGGATTGAGGAACCAATGAATGTCTTGTATTTAAAAGTGGGTCTGATTGTTTGCAATGTCTGATTATGGATCCAAGGATGCAAGAGTGGGTTTGAAATTATTTTATGAATCCAATGTCAAAGGGTGTCAAAGTTCCCTATTTGTGAGTTGGGAACCAAAGTACAAGTGGGTCTGATAGTGTGAAAGTTTTAGCATCAAAGGGTGTTAAAGTGCCATGTTTATGAGTTGAGAACTTGGTTGTAGCTAATAGGATAAACTAACTCCACAATTGGACAATGCAGATTTGGACCATGCAAGGTGACAAGACGTTCACAAAGATGACTCTCTCTGGTTATCAGATGATTATGTTTTGACAACATGAACTTACTAATGGGCCAAATAGGTATCTAAAAATGTAAAATTTTTGGTTCTAGAATGTACGGAAGTGCTCTCTAGATGCGATCTTTTACAATGACTAGTGAAATTTTTGGGCCCTAGATGCGACTCAAGAAATATTGTATGCGACTCAAGAAATGTGATATTCACCTATTGTGACCCAAGAAATGGTGTGACTACCAGATGCGATCCAGGTTTGAATAGATGTGATATGGGATACGGGATGCAATCCTGGAATTTACCAGATGTGAGATTCTTCTCAGATGTGATCTAGGAAATGATGTGACTACCAGGTGTGATCTGGGAAATCTAGGGTGTGACTATGTTTACTAAATGTGATCCTCTGGCAAAACAAATACAGTGAAAATCAGAGAAATTAGCTTGAAAAATATGAAATCCAGGGCTAGGCCCCATAGTGGGCGCCAGAAATGTGTGAGTGAGTTTGTGACCTACAACACAGCACTTCAATAGTACATTACATCATTTTTTAGGGGAAATAAGCATGCAAGTAAAAAAATTAACAAATGAAACCATCTTATTGCTCTCTAGTTAGTGAAAGTATGAAATAAGGGTTAGTAGCTCTCAGATTTGACCCTTAAACAGTGACAATGTGACACTAAAATCAGAGATTCAAATGCAATAACCAGGAATCAACTAGAAACTGGAAATTACATCACAATTAGCCATTAATGCATGAATTCTTTACTATAGACCCAAATTGAGATGTTTTTCCTAATTAACTAGAACATATGAATTAAGCATGAAAGCATGAAAACCATTATCAAAATCAAAGCATTAGCAAGTGTAAATCCAACCACCAATAGAGAGTTCATAATCCAAAGATTAATAAGCCTCAAGATCCAAGCATTAGGAAGAATTCACAATATCAATAAGCTAGAGCCAAAATTCTAACATCAAGGAGAGAGAATGAGCTTTTGAAAATCCTCTTTTATAGATTGTGGGAGGAATTGAATGGTTGAGATGCATCTATGAGGAGTGGTTGAGATGCACTCATGCTTGATCCTTGATCCATGTGAGAGCCTCTTAAAGATTAAGGTGTGCTTATTGTGTTTGTTTGATTTAAGAGGTATTTATGATTTTCTTTTAATTAATGACTCTAGCCATGCATTTGGTGGAATTGAATTAATTAAATAGGCCTAGAGTTATTTGACTTGATTTTGCTTGAAACCTTGGTGATAAATGCTTGATTTAAGATTTCATTGATTTCATTGAATTTTTGGGATTTATGTTAATGATTGGGAATCGAATTAACATAATCAAGGTATATGCCAAATTAAGGGCAAATAGGACCTTAGGTTCTATTAGTCTGATTTTAGGTGATCACATAAGTGACCTCATTGCAAGCATACATTGCCTTAGAAGGTCATGCACGCTATTGAAATACTAGTTCCTCTTGAATATGTTGAGGTCTTGGAAGAGAATTTAGATTGGGAAGAAACCCAATGGTCTCAAATAGGTGTTTGGGTTCGTGGTAAAAAATATCCTTTTGCATAGGCACAATTTGTATCTTTGATGTAACATTGTGAACATGGCATGTTATATTTGTGGGTAAAATATCTATATAAATGTTGTGTAAAGGAGAAATGTGAGTTAAATCTTAATATATTTATCATGGAGAAGAATTTCTTGATAATGATCATTCTACCAATGGGTATATACATGGTATTGACTTGGATTGTACCTTCATGAACCAACATTTATGTTCTTAATTAACACTTATTTACCTACTATGTAACTCTGTTGTCAAACATATTGTCTCATTGAGATTGGATCAACTAAAGATTTCATCTCTCACGAGATACTATTTAAAGTTGTTCTTGAATGTGACATGTGGGAATAAATGAGACTTCAAAGAACAATTTTTAAAGGATATTTCACACCACCACTTTTTGCACATGAGTTTATTTAAAATAGCATGATAAGACTCATGCAATGTTATGTTGTGCAGGCTTGTTGCAATGCCTATAAAGTGTAATCACCTAAAAATGATCATAAAAAACATAAGCCCCTAATCACGATTGCTCATCAAGAAAGCCCTAATTTTGATCAAATCCCCTAAGTCCTAACCTAAGGCAATCAACGTCTCATCAATCTGACTTGACCTATACTCTAGGTCACATTCAACTAGTGCACTTGATCCTATTTGATTAATTAATTCTTAAATCCTAATATTGTTGACAATTAGATCAACCTTATACTATTTATTTAATTAATATTTTAGGATGTTGATTAAATAAATAAAGAATCATTAATTAAAATCACAAAAAAAAATTAAATTAATTATGCCATCATATTTTGGATAAAAATGCATTAAATTCTTTAATTGTTCCAAAAATGCATTTATGGAGTCATCATTCAGTCAGCTGAACATGATTTTGGAAACAATCCAATTAACTAGGAAACCACCTTTGTTAACTCATCTATCAATTTAGCAACTCCAATTCAGCCATAGAAGTTTCTAAAACAACTCATCAAACTAGTTTAGTTAACTAATCCTCTCAACCAATCAAATTAGTTGCACATGGATTGTGCTAGTCTGGAATGAATCTCCATCATTCATCTTTAATCAATCTCGTTCATTCATTTTTGAGAGAATTTCTATATAACCAGGCCTCCATTCTCACAAGAAGGATAGAATCTTTTGATAAGTAGTGTAACATTGTCAATTTTCTCATTATTGTTTATACATTTGAATTATTGATTAACTTAATTGCATAACTAGTTTATTTTCATTACATATTTGTTGCATTTATCAAACCTAGGAACACTTCATTTTGTTTAATATGGATTAACTATTAGCTAATTGGATGAACCTTGCATTTGCATGTTAGTTTTAAATCCTTCATTTAGATTACGTCTATAGTCACTGGTTTTTGCAATGACTTGAGAGAAAAACTCATACTCATGTCTACTAGAAGGCAATGAGTCACCTTGGTTGATTTCAATTTTTAGAATATTATACTTTCATTGTTTAGATCAATCATATAATGAATCATTGAATTGTAGTGTAGTTTAGGAACCACTTTTCACACTCACATTTTTGGCACCCACTGTGGGGCAGAAAAAAATCAATTCTTGTCTTCACAAACACATTTTTTGGCAAATTATCGATATTTTGTCCGTACTATGGCCCTGTTTTCTCGTACAAGCATCCTCACAAGACCATACATGGTGTATATTCTCATATTGGGTTCTGTAGATTCTTTTACTAGAATCTAGCCAGGTTTTTTGTTGAAAACAACAAAATTGTTGTCTATTTTTCTGATTTATGCAATTGGGTTTCTACTAATTCTGACAAGTTGGTCTCATGTTCTATTTCTATGGCTTTCCTTGGAAACCTAACAATTTTATGCAGGATGTTTTGGAGAATATATTTCTTAGAATTTGTTTTGTGTAGGACACAAAAAGACTACTGATGTTTTTGTCCAGGTACCCTATGAAGGAAATAACCAAATATTTTGTTTGCATTAATATTTCTCTTAGGAACCTCACATGAAAGACATCTTAAAAAGAAAAATTGTTTGGTGTGTTTGGGAATAGTGAAAATGATAGGAGATTGTGCTCTTTTCCCCTTTGAGGGAAATCAAAAATCCAGACCCTCATAGCTCTTCTTTTTCTTTTTGCATTCCTTTAGATGGGCCCGTCCAAGTAGGAAAAAGTACTCACCCTTGGAGAACGACCCACGTGAGCACAAGGTGCAAGCCACACCACTCCAATTCACATTAAACAAATTGCTTCTTTGAGAGAAAAGCCTCAGAAGTCAGATTTCATTTGAGATTATACTTGGCTCTCGCCTGACCACATAATAGGGCTTTAAGGTCTAAATCATGTTTATGTGACTATAGGTGCAAAGGTACTTTGTAGGGCTATAGACCTAAATCACTCTTGCACAAACACATAGAATGTATTCAAACAAAGACCATTACTAGACTCCATAAAGTAGAAACTTACCTGGTTCACCCCTGAACGTGGGATAATCCAAGTGCAAGGGAGATAGTAACTCCCCCAAGACACTCATCATATCATGCCCCCATTAGCATTTGGATTTAGATAATATGACATCATTATACCCATTACGTGGTTGGTGGTGGTCGTATTCTGATTAGCTATTGGGTGTGTACCTAAGTCAATGAGAAAGGATTTTCTCACTTGCCTGATTGATCACAAGGCTTAGAAAGTGTTGCTATCATTGACTCTTTTCACACATGTGTTTGTTATATTTGTACACTTTGAACATTTGACAAGAAATCTTGAAAAAAAAGATGAAAAATGAATGGTAGAAATAGAAAATGAAACGAAAACCTTAATAGTCAATTGGAAAAAATCCAAAATCCTATCAGTCTTTTCCAGATGTCTGGTTAGATTTTATCCTATATTATGCGGTTCTACATTCAGAATAGTGAGCTCATCATAGCCTTCTTTAGGCGTAATCTATTGATAGTTTAATCTCTACTATCATGAGTCCTGACTTGTTGGTTTAGTCCTTTGATCATCTCCACCATCATTAATACACTCTTCCTTATCTGCTATTCTTTTTCAAGTTGTGAGTGCATTATCATTGAGGTTTGTTAACCTTGACTAGGATCTGAGTCATTTGTATCTCTTTCTTGAATGGATGCTACCTTGTTGTCATCATCATTTACCTTGGACTTGTTCAACACATCAGTTTTTACTTCAACACCTATCAAACGATCAAGTGATTCATGACTATGCAAATGAAGAGTCAAAAATAGAAAGTTGATCTCAATAACAATTCCCACATCATACCTTATCTCAAATCTTCTAAACAAAAGCATCATGACAATCTTACAATGGCTAAAAACAAATGGTCTAAATCCTACACTCCTATCAAGGAAGAAGAGATTCTTATTGCAGACATATCAAAACAAATCCAATCTTTGAGATCTCAACTTCAAGACCTAAAGGAAGAAAATGATACACCAGCCAATAAGTACCCATTGAGATTAATTTTCCCTTCCTTATATGATCATGGTTCATCCATATCTTCATCTTCCTCAAATAAAAATGCTACTTCACAATCTCACATCAATCTCATCTCTAATCAAGAGCCTACTTCACAATCTCAAGAGAATCCAATTTTTTTCAAGAAGTTTTTCCACAAATTCATGATACTCCAATCTATGATCAAGAGCTTTAAGAAGCCATTACATCAAATTTAGTTGAGTCTTTTATATTAGTCCTATGAAAAAAACAAATCAAATCCCCATGATCTTGAATCTGACATCTCTACAAGTCTCATAGATAAATCATTTACTCCTTTAGTAAAATCCATTGAATTAGCTTTGGAAGAGGTTCTTGAACACAATCTCATCACACTACCTCAAATCACTTCACGTGGTTTTGTATTATTGAGACACTATTGTGCCTATCATCAAAATAACGAACATGAGACTTCAAGTCGCCTAGAGTTTAAACATAAAATCCAAGATCTCAGTGATGATGACATCAATGAAGTTGAAAATCCTAATGAATCATCTAATGACAAACAAGATACAAAGTTTAAGCAAGATCAAACTCATGAACCTATGTATAGTAGTGTTTCTCATTCCACATCTACTTCTCCCAACACTCATGCATCGCCTAAAGTGAAAAATCTAGCTAACATGCCTACATCAAAAAAATAACCTAATGATTTTCATATTGGCTATGTTTATCCTCAAGGGCCACCTCTAAAAGAATCCCAAGATAATCTTCATCTGACTACAAAACTTTTCATTGCTTCCAAAATCAAAGATCGCAAACCCTCATGCACTATCATGCCTAGTTCTTCATCAGTTCTTCAAGGATCTTCCATGTATATCAAAACTCCTACCTCATCCTTAGAAGTGGCTCCATGTCAAGAGGACCATCCAAAATATGAAGAAACAAATATCAATAATGAGCAAGATCAAGGTACCATCCTTCCTCATCCAATAGTTGACCCAAGTTCCATATCCCAAGAAATATATGATGATCTTGTCATACCCTTCCATTTCTTCCAAGATAATACCTTTCCATCTCAAGAGCTACATATCCCTCCATCTCCTAAGTAAGATCAAGGTATTTCTTCTACCTTCTATAATGATTCTATTGGAAATAAAGAGAAAAGTACCCTTTGTACACAATTTAAAGGTCCTTGTCAAGATTAGAGTATCCCATCACCCTCTTGTCATACTCCTCCATATACACCTCAAACCATCATTCCTCCTAAGTTCTTTCACAGGAATAAATCTTATCAATATTTTGTTGCTCCTATCAAAGCTACTCATGCACCTATTAATATAAAGATGAATCCTAAAGAGAAGAATCTTGACCATGCAGCTTATTCTAAAGATGTTGATACCCCTTTCACACCTTATCTCCCTCCATTTTCACATAAGAATCAACCTTCTCCATCCTCCAAATCCATCCTTGATCCTTATATCCAAAAGCTAAAACCCTCAAACCTTCCATCTATATTGGGTCCTTATATTCTACCATCCACCATGTATATCACATCTATCTTGTCATCCACATACCCTATCTCCTATCAAGATCAACAAATACACACATCATTAAATCCTTCATATCAACCTATCAATATGAAATAGCCATATCAACCTCATTCATCCACAATTCCCAAGTCTTTTGGAAGCAATTTGGATGTACAACATAAAAATCAGAAATACAAGAATCCACTTACCTATGATGATCACCATGTCCTCGTGTGTGTGAATTTGTTGTGCATATTATCCTACAACACAACACTTCAACAATATATTAGATTTTTAGTTTCTTAAAAAATAGGAGATCAAAGAAACTTCACAGATTCATCACATTGCTCTCTAACTAGAAAGAGTATATTCAAAGTCTATTTATCTCTTAGAATTAGACTCTAAACAATGACAATTCACTACTAGAATGAGAGATTCAATGCAAATTAACTAAGAATGTGAGATATTAAACAATGTCATTAATTCATTTCCAATTAATCTATTCAAAATGAAGTATGAACTAATTAGCTATGAAATCAAAATACTAGCATGTAAGTACGAATGCAATTAGTTCTATATGTTTTGTAAGTTTAAAATTCTTCTTTTATAGAACTTCATTGAATTTGATAGTTGAGATACAATTTGAGAGGAGTGGTTGAGATGCATCCTCCTTTGATCCATGTGGCTCACCTCTCATTGACTTATTTTGTCCTTGGTGTCCCTTGAGACGTGACATGTAATTTAAGTCCTTTTATTAATTTGTTTTAATTAATTACTTTAGCCATGCATTTTAATGGGATTGATTTAATTAATTAGGCTTATAGGTAATTAATGTGATTTCTTGATCAATTAATGATGATTAAATACTTGATTTGAGAATTTTATTAATTTTATCAGATTATGTTAATAATCAACAATCAAATTAACATAATCAAGAGATTACTCCAAATTAGGGCAAATAGGGCATTTGGTTCTATTAGCCTGATTTTGGGTGATTACATTTTCCCCTCTTTGAATTGCTTTGCAAACAACATAGTGATTCAAAGAAAATTTATTTAGAGAATGATTTGGTAGAAATTGATAGATTCAAGGAGATTTAGAGAGCAACGAGAACCACTCTGAATTCAAGTGATTTTAGAGAGCAGCTAGAACTACTCTAAATTCTAGGAGATTTAGAGAGCAAGAAGAACTACTCTAGGTTTGAAATATTTAGAGAGTAGTAGGGACCACTCTAAATTTGAGAATTTCGAGCTTGATTAAACAAAATTCCTCCATACCAACTCTAATCTTGATCCATAAAGGCTAATCAGGATGTCCAGTTTGATTTGGTGATCTGAAACTAAATATGAAAGACCATGATGATGAAAAATAACCAATTTGATTTAAAGCGATAAAATTGATCAATGTCAGAAAGCTTTGATTTAGGCACATATAATAAACTTGATCTAAATTTAATTACCCAACAGTTTTGACTTGATTGAAGATAACTGTCATGTCCCTGGTGTTGAGGATTTGATTAACTTTGAATCTTTGATCGGTTTTGAAATGATAGGTTTTTAGGTATGACCATGCTCCCTCGGGACCGAAATCGGAATAGAAATTCAAAAAAATCAGCGTATTCAAGCATTACTGAAGATATTCAATTGATAGAAATGAGTCTGAATCAAGTACAAGTTTTTTTAAGAAAGTGCCAGAATTCAATTAGAATTGATTTTAGTGTTAAAATAACACTATTTGACCAAGTTTGACCACCAAAAGATGATAGTTGACCAAGTTTTACTAATGTTTGACCAATACCCTGAAGTACAAACTTGATGTGGGAGTTAGAAAACCACTTCGTACAGCTTCTAGTCAGCTTTTGTTCATCATTTACATTCTGTTGAGTACCTATAATTTGTATTTGACTGAAATTTTTCCGCATGTTAACTTCTATTGATTGTCCATTTGAATAATAACCATTACTAGATGTACATGACATGCTTATGCTATAATTTCTATTCATTCTACTCCTGTTCAATTGCATTTTGACCATAGTTGAATTTTAACTTCCAAGGTTGACTTAGCTCTATAACTCCATTTTTATTATCTTAAAGTGATATACATCACCTATTTTGATTATGGTTGTGATATGAAGTTCCTGCGACATCCTATCATGAAAGTGCCCTAGGTTATTAGGGTCTCTAAGAGGATTAAATAGGGCCAAAAGGGTCATTTTACTATTCATTTTCACCTGTCACCTTTGGTAATTTCAAAGCTCTGACTAACGAAATGGTGGTTCCAGTTGAGCAACATTTTTTTGAGCTAGCTAGACATCACAAGCAGCCCACGCACTATGCGGCTCCAATAAGTACCTCATAATGCTTCCTGTGAATATTTCAATTTGAAATTTTACTTCATTTGATGCTTTGTATAGCCAAGTTAGTTTAGGGCCACACCTGATAAACAAGGTCGCATTAGGTTAAACCCATGTTGCATCTAGTTTTCAGCTGAACACCAGATCACATCCAGTAAATTTTGAATCATACCCTGTTGTGTCATATTCGGTCATTTTGTCCCTCTTTTTGAATTCATCCATCAATCTGTCATTTTTTATGAATATAGTGTTGCATCTGGATTCTAGATCTCAACCTATAGACCCTTCTTCGTATCCTAGATGTGAATGGTCACATATTTCTACAAGATTGCATCATGTATATCCTGAATCACATCCGGGGATCAAGATCATTTTTTGGTTTTCTGCTCAAAGTTTCTTCAATTTTGGTTATCTGTCTGACTTGTTTATCCAATTTACCTTCAATTTTTCTTGTTTGATGCTGACATAGTGCAATTTTTATGTTTGCAGTCTCATTTTAGTGTGGTTTCATTCTGGATTTTGAGACTTACACAGGTTTTGGATCTCTCCGAGCATCTCACTGCGATAGAGTAGCATGTCATAGCTCGTTGCGGTCTGTGGTATTTAGTAGATTTGCTTGATATTCAAGTGAAACAAGGGTTGTTGACTTCTCTTGCCTAGAGATGGTATTCTAAGAACAACACCTTTCACCTACCTACTGGGAAGATGATAATTACTCCTAAGGACATTTGACAGATCCTTTGAGTCCCATTCATGGGGGCTTGTGTTGAGTATGAGGCTAGAGCAATTGTGGCAACAGCAGATGCTCAACATTTTGTTAGAAATAATAATTATAAAAAATAGTAGAGAAAAGGAAAGAACCCAAGTGTGAGTGCATGAAAGGAATTTACCAAGTTCACCAAGAGAGAGAGAGAGAGAAATTGCTTCAAAGTATCAAGCCAAAAGATCACCAAAGTGCTCCAAGAACAACAAGAACACAAAGATTTTTGAAGGGGGAAAAGAATAGAAAAACCCCTTGTGAATATATGAATGAGGCTCAAAGCCTAAGAAGAAGAAATAAATGGAGCACAAAGCTCATTACAATATGGAGAGCAAGAAAGAGAGATGAAGGAGAAGTGAGAAAAATAGAGAAGATTATTGAGCAAGTGTGTGAGAGGCATCTCTTAAGTAGAGATGAGTGGAGGAGTTTGCATGTAACTCACATGTCAAATGAATGCCACATTCATATTGTGTGTCTAACAAACGTGAGATTCCTCTTAAGGAGGAATATCTAATTTCCTTATTAAAGGAATTACAAAAAATGTGACATGTCCTCCTACTTGGACTAGAGGAAAAATACAATATAGGATACCTTGGTTTATCCTTTAATTACATATTTTACCAAGGAAAGATTAATTTCTAACACGTTTATTCCAGGATGTTGCTATTGCACATCAGTACCTATCTTGGGACTATATGGTGGCCCACTATGAGTGACTTCTTGTATATCTGGTTGGTTTGATTTGCGGCCTTCTGATGTCAAACATTGGATAACACAGATTTATGTTTTTCTTGTCTAGAGTGATAGACGACATGATCCATTTACCTCATTTTTTAGTTTGGGGTAGCTATATTTTAGCTCACATGTACTATGAGCTACACAAGATTGTGTATCAGTATTCTCACGCTATAAAAATGGTATTCTTGTATTACAGATTTGGGCGTGGAAGCATATCCTAGTGACACGTCCTATACTTGATTGATAGAGGGACCCAGAGCTTCCCTATATTTTCATGTATTCTATCTTGATTCAACAACCCCACCTAGGAAAGATGGAGTACTGGAGGAGAGTGATTGATGATGTGACTGATGTTGTGTGGAGGTTGTATTTGGACTGCGAGGAGTGGCATATAGATGCTCAGTAGATTCCATTATGTTTCTATAGTGGGTACCTCATTAGGTGGACCCACTATATTATAGAAAGGTTTATCATTACTAGAGTTATGAGATAGTATAGACGGGTATAGGGCATGCCCCAAGAGTTAGTATTAAATGTCTAAGTCAGAGATGAGGAGGGTCAGTGAGGAGCCTGGTTAGTTTATTAGAGTTCCTTACATGAGATCTTCTGGATCATTCCTATGCCTGGGATTACCTTCTAGAGGTTTTTGATGTAGGTATTATAGAGGGTTTCCATGCCCATTATTCATGGCATCCTTTTTCCAGATTTACTACACCTGATGAGATTGCTCCTCGCATCAAGGACACTCTAGACTATGATCCTGCTGAGGATGGTCTAGGCTGAGGCTGTACTGGTAGGGGTAGAGATAGGGGTAGAGGAAGAGACAGGGATAGAGGTAGAGGAGATGGTGATGGAGATGGTGGTGGTGGAGATGGTGGGGGTGGTGGAGGTGGTAGACGATGTTCACCTAGAGGGGATGGAGACCAGCAAGTTCACCAGAGGAGATTCAGGGTAGTTCCTCCATGCAGAGATCTTGGTCCACTGAATAGAAACAACATCAGTTGATGACTCTTGGAGAGACCACTAGCGGTGGAGGAGATGGACAGCCACCTCAAGGTCCTCCTCCAGATGGAGATCTATTATCTATATGTGAGTTGGAGAGGGCCCCATTGCGAACAGAGGTCACCAACTTATAGGCTAGGCTTGTTGATCTGAGAGATGACAAGGATGAGTAGATAGCCACCCTTAGAGAAGAGAGAGATAGATACACACATATAGTTTCCCACCAGGGAAAAATTATTGCATATTATTTTAGTCTATATTGTCAGGTTGTTCATGTGGCACAGAGAGCTCCATTATATTATGTTATAGCACAATAGTCTAAGGGTGCGATGCCGCCTCCAATACCTACCAGAGTTGATGTTCCTCCTCCTGATCCTCCTCTAGTTGATGAGGGTGGGAGTTAGACATGATTGTTTATTGTACTCTTTTTCTATCATTTTGACATACATATCTCTTGATATACATTCTTATGTACTCTGTATCATTTTTGATTGATTGATTGATATATAGTCTGATATATTATGTACCATTTTTTATTGATATACATCCCAATACATTTTGGACTTTGATATACATATTCTCATTTGATTCGTTGTTACCATGTTGATATTGATGTTATATGATTTTTGTACATGTATCTTGATCTTGATATGTTTATCTACTTTGGATATTATGATCTCATCTTCATTCATACTTGGTCATGTGGTTAGATAGATCTGATTCATGACTTCATTGTATCGTGTCACTGATGTATGCAGATATTTTTGTACTTTTATGTTTTATGGATGTATGGATGCAGATGCATGCTTTCTTATGTTGATGATGTACTTTCAGATTATGCATGTTTATTAGATGTAATGTGATATGATGTATTAACATCTCTTTTATTTATGTATGGATGATTATGGATGATTATGCAAGCATATTTGTGATGCTGACATGATTATGAAGGTGTGTAGATATCAGTGATAAATACTTAGTCATTTTGATTTCATCTTGATGATTATATGGTGTACTTGGTCAAACTTAACAAATGTTTATGTTTTTTATAATTTTTACTCATATTGATGTTAGTTAATCACATTCATATTGTCATATCGATGCAACTAAAATGAATGCAACTATATTAAAATGAATGCAGTTTTAAAATGAATTAAATGCAACTATAACATGAAATGCATCTAAAATGAACCTCATGCAATTTAATATAAAAATGCAACTAAAATGAACGTAATGCAATTAAAATGAAATGCATCTAGATTAAGACCTCTAGGACCGTCATTGTTTATTCAAGATGAGTTTTTTATCATCATAGAGATTTTTAGTCAGTGTAATAACCCAAAATTGGCACCTTACAACTCTAATCAATTTTGGTACATTTCTTCAAATTTCTACATCATTAAAGCCCTATTGTACTAGGCAATTCTATCTCCTAATTGACTTTATTTGACTTGGTGTCAAATGTAAAAAACCCTAAATTTGCATTAATCATACACTATATTTAATTCCTAAATATTCAACATTTATTGGCTAAATAATCCCTATGATTAATTGATTTAATTACAAAGTCCTAGTGCTTTTAATTAAATTAATTCCACCCCCTTTAGCTAACACACATCAAGGGAATTAAATATTATTTGGTTATTTAAATGGATTATCCCCACTTGAATTTAATTATTCAAATAGCTCGAAAAGCCACCCATGTGGCTATAATTCATTTACTTAATTAAATAATTTCTCCAATTTGTTTCACCTCCCACCAAGGAGATGAAGAGACGACCATTTCATTGCAAGAAACTCTTCAGTCTCCACCTGAGATCTTTTATATTATGAACCTCTCACTCCTCACTTGAGGAGGCAATTTTTGAGCACTAAAACTCTGTCGAATTGTTGTCTCATTTTCATATTGATTAAGCTTTTCACATTGCATATTTAGAATAGTTTCAATTTCTTAGTATAATCTTGCACTCTCATCTTTAATGTAGTTTTCTTATTACGTTCTTAGTTTAATTGGCATTTCATTTCAAGCTTCTTAGATTACAAATTGCATTCTCATTCTTAGATTACAAATTGCATTCTCATTTTAGCTTAATTCCTTTCATCTACAATCATTTTCTTAGCATTTAAATCCTCCATTTTAGCTTGGTCTATGGTTGTTGGGCTCTCAATTCTGAGAGTAAATTCAAACCCCATCTAAACAGGAGGTGACAGGTCAATTCAATTGAGTGTACGAAGTGGACAATTCATGTTCATCTTCATATATGATCATCGAGCAATGACCATGTTGAGGTCTATGGCTGGATTTGAGGTCCATATTCAGACATAATCATTTTGGCACCCACCGTGGGGCAAAAAATTGATTTCTAGCCTCATTTATTACGAACTTTTTTTTTGAAAATTATGCACTCTATCATACATCCGTACATCACTGTGTACAGAATCTCGCGCAAGATTTCTGATAGAGTCACGTGAAGTTTTGTTGTTTATATCACTTTCTCATGCACAACACAGTGCTTTCTCAGGCGAAGTCTTGCACCTCCTTGTGTGAAACTTGCCATCAGAATTTCAAAATTTCTAGTTTTCTATTCTGTTTTGTTGCTTTTTTTTCTGACTTTGTTATTTGTTGTGATTTCCATATCTCTATTTTCTACTATAGCATAACAGTGAGCTACAAGATGCTTGACCAAGACATAACATACTGACGGATTTCTTGCAGGACGTTTGTCAAAGACATTTTAAAATATTCTGCTTGTTTATCACTTTATTCACATAGTATAATTAGGGCCTTGTGAATATTTCTTAAGGGTCTTAATAGCAGGATAGGGTAATAGGCTCTTCATTACATGGAAGTGATGCCCATGGATGAATCTGAGACCCAATTTTTGCTAGCATGATAGATACCTGGGGAAGCAAGGAAAGGTAATGAATCTTTAGCATGTCCATTTGTTAGGGGATTATGCTCTTCTCTCTTTGAGAGAACCAGAAACCCAAAAGCTTGTAGATTGGTTGAAGAGGAGTTACCTCGGTGATAGACATGTCTTGTGTGTTTGGGTAAGGTGATGAGGTAGAGAATTATGCTCTTCTCTCTTTGAGAGAATCAAAAATCCGACCGTCGAATCCAAGCCAAAGTCGGTGTCACCTTTAGAGGGCCTGTCGAAAGTTGAACCTCTGGGAACGACCCAAGTGAGTACACACCTATTGCCGGTGATTCCACCTCACTATAATAAAGAAATATTTTTTGAGTCTAAAGACTCCAAATCCATGTTAGCTTCTTTCTCTTGATTTTGACTATCATCTTGAGAAAGCTCTGTCTATTGTACTGAGCGGCGCCACTCCTAGCCCTGCTTGCGAGGGTGTATGACTTTTAGGTGTCGGTGTGGCTGCGAGGCCTCAGCCTTGTATTGGCGGCATTGAAGTTTAGTGTAAACAGAAGCCCACTAAACACTCTCTTAGTTAGTTGCCTACCTAGATCACCTCTGAAAGGAGACATAATCTTTGTGCAGGGAGGGGGAAGAATCTCTCCCCTAGATTCTCACCATAGGCATGCACCTAGATGTTTGAAGGTTGTATATGACACTGGCCCTTTCTTCAAGGGTAATCTTTGAACATATATTATTGAGTCCTTGGAAACACCAAAAACATGAGCGCCCTCTAGGGGGTGACATGGTTGTGTGAGGTGAATGCATGCACATAAGTTGTGAGGTATAGATTTTGTCTTCTCTACCATTTTCTTTATAGGGATAAATGAGTGTTTGTTTTGAGTCTTAAATTGTCCAACATGATCAAACTTGTCAAAGACTCTCATGATTCTACCAAGTTGCTTTGTCCTTGGTAGAACTGTTTACGACTACTGATTGCATCACTATTGCTTGGTCCAAACTTTATGATTGTAAACGATTGCTTGCAACATTCAAACTAAGATTGTTGATTCAAATTGTCCTAAAACTATACAAAAACTAGAAATTTTGTCAGAGAACAGTCCATGCCGTGTCTCAAAAATTGTGTCGATCTATCAAACTTTGGTCTTTTCCCACGTGATATTTTAGTTTCCTAAGCATTTCCTCGCATGAGACAGCACTTTCTCACTTGAAGTTTAGCATTTCCTCGCATGAACCAGCACTTCCTCATGCAAGACTGTCCCCTGATCTCCAAAACAGTGAGCTCTTTCCCATTGACTGGTCAACTTTTTGCCTAATTTGATTCTTGTATGGGGTCTATCTGCCTGTTCTCCTATTGTCCACTATCTGAAACTAGGTGTCTCAAGTTGAGAACTGACCGATTACTTCTTAAACTCACATTGTCTCTCTATTGTTTGTCCTATCCTACTTTTCTTTTGTACCTTGCGACATGATAGTCACATCTTGGTTGTTCTAGCCACACTCTCAACAATTCATGCTGGGTACATTTCACTTTTCATCTCTTTTTCACTATCCCGGAGATAGATTTCTAGCATAATCCTAAGTCCTCCCTCATTATTTAATCTTTATCTATGACTGTTATGACTAGAAGTGGCAACACATTCCCCTTATGTGGTATCGGACAAGGTAGATGTAGATCTCGTAATCAAGGAAGAGGTCGTCTCAAACCCGTCACACAATTTGAGTGTTGTGAGGGATACTCACTGTCCATCCCACCGGTTACATCGAAAGAGATCCCATCTTGATCCTCATCTCCAGTGTTTCAGGAGTGTTATAATCCATTGTTTCAAACACAGCCTGACTTATTGTTTCAAGAACAGAACAACCCATTATTTCATAACTCTGGAAGGTCACTTTCTAGAATTAAGATTATTGATCCTATTAATCCTATCAAACCTTTTGATCCTTTTGAGCCTATCAAACCTTTTGAACCTATCAACCCTTTTGATCCTATTGCCATGACCTCTCAGAATACTACACATGCTCGTACTAGGTCCCTACACTTTGCAAACTCGCCCATCGGAAAGATGGGAGACCCATTCCAATTCTCAGAAGGTGAATATAGCAAAAGTCATGATCAATCTTGAAATGACCAACGTCATGATCAATCTCAAAATGACCAACATCATGATCAATCTCAAAATGACCAACAACAATATCATTATCAGTCTCAAAATGACTAGAATCAAGATCAAGCCCTAAGCATTTTTTAAATTCTTGGTAATGACGATGAGACGATAACCCAAAATGACATAGATGCTACAAAATCCAATAAGGGTCTTATCAAAATGATGAAATCCTCCTTCTAGAGGAAAAGGAGAAATATTTTCTAGAACTGGCTAAACAAGGAGCCAAGTTACCCCCAGATTTCAAAGTAGAGACATTTGTGGCCAAAGAAGAAGAGACTGAGACCGACAAGTTGCAAAAGATGATTCAAGACATGAAAGACCAAATTAGCCAACTTGTGAAGGATAATGATAAACTAGTTTAATAGATCACAATGGAAAGCATATGTCCTTTCCCCTTCAATAAGAGTCTTTACATGCCTCCTTTTCCCAAAGGAGTAGAGCTCCCTAAATATGACAAATATCTGGGTACTACTGATACCCAAGATCACTTGAGAGAATTTGGCACTCTATCCATGGAGTTCATACATAACCAAACATATCTTGTGCCCTTCTTTCCTCGTAGCTTGGGTGGGTCAGCTATGGAATTGTTCTCTCGACTACCCACTCGTATCAAATCTTTTGACGAAATGGCTAATTTGTTCATCCAGCATTATTCACACAATATCCAACATCTAGTCAATATTCGAGATCTTTGTAATCTGAAACATTGATAAGGGGAACCTTTCTTGGTGTTTCTCCAAAGATGGAGACAACTTTGCACAAAATATCCTTGTAAGTTACCCGAGTCTGAAAAGCTTGATATCTTCTTAGATAATCTCATCCTTGATTTTGGATATCAAGTACAGTTGCAAGGTCCCCTAACTTTTGATAATATGATTAAACAAGCTATGAGGATAGAGGCATTTATGGTCAAGAAAGGAGAGTTGACTTTGAATAAGGATAACAAACAGGGGTCTTCCTCCTCAAACAAAGACAAGGGTAAGTTTGTCAACAAAAATAGAGATGTTGTAAATGATGGAGTTGTTGACAATGTGACCCCAAAACCTTCAAAGTCTATTTTCAACCTTACCTCTAGCTTATAGGTGGCCAAAGCCATTGAGAAGGCTATGACAAATACTCAGCAACCTTCAAGATTTTCCAGGAACAAACCTTGGGCCTCTCAACTCAAGCATGAGTTTACTTCCTTGTGAGAACCCCTTGACATGGTTTACAAGACTCTTGTGCAAAACTAGATACTCACTCCTTTGGAAAATTTACATCCCTATGACCCGCAACGATGACCTTCTTGGTGGAACGAAACCACATATTGTGATTATCACCAAAACAAGGGTCATAAGACTTATGGTTGCATTCAGCTTAGACATAAGATCCAAGATTTTATCAACAATGGGGATATTGTTGTAAGCATTCATAAAAAGAACTCAGATAATTAGGTGTTTAAAGATCCCTTTCCTCCTCATGAGAAGGGTGAATCTTCCAATGCCAAGAATTCCAACAACAAGGTTAACTACACATATGGTACCAATGACAATGTCATTAACATGATTGAACCTATGATTGAAATTCATTTGTCTTGTGAGGCCCTATCTCTCATTCCTCCAAATTAGAATCATCTTAGGATTGTGTGAACGTTGTTACCCGATCTCGCGCGAAGATCACCATGAAGGGTCTCGACCCTTCTACATCCACACCAAAGCAAACTGTGGATAAAATTGTTGTTGGTCCTAGCAAAAAGAACTTGAAATTGGTCCCCATGCCTAGTACTATTAATTATAGCATTCTACACTAGTTGAAATGTACCAATGCTCAGATCACTATCTTTGAGCTGTTGAAGATCTCGCCTGCTCATAGGCAGATTCTTGATAAAGCCCTCACTGAGGCAAATGTCCCAAAAGATTTTGATCTTGACTGGTTTCAATCCATGGTGGGTCACCTGACCTCACCGCATTATTTGTCTTTCTCCAAAGAAGATGGCCATTCACTGAGCCATCCGCACAATGCCCCTTTGCATATTGGAGTCATGATAGGCCCAAAGCACATCGACCGCATCCTCATTGACAATGGTGTTGGCCTTAATATTTTCTCTGCTAAGCTGCTCACCCAATTAGGCTATGATGAAGATTGCATAGATGCCCACAAGAAAATTACCATTAAGGCATATGATGAAGAGGAACAGAAACCCAAAGGTCTGGTTGTGCTACCCATCCGAGTTGGACTTGTTGAGAGGGATGTTATATGTCAAGTTCTAGACATTCCCCTTGCATATAATATATTGTTGGGTAGACCATGGATCCATGAAATGCAGGTGGTTTTGTCCACATATCACCAATGTATCAAGTTCCCATTCCATGGAGCAGAAGTGATAGTACCTGCCAATACCAACTATTCTTGTAATACACTCACACAATCTAGAGACAGTTTTGTCCCAACTAATAGAGAGTCTATTGAATTCTATGATGCCAAACTCAAAGAAATGGAATAGACTCTGAAGCTCAAAGATACATGCATGGGGGGTATCAGATAAAACCTATGTTATCATTAGCAGCTTTTCCTCCATCTCCGCGTTCCTACGAGAGACCCTCTAAGAGCATTAAACCCTCTACCAGTTCTCCTCAAATAGTCGATGATGGTGCCTTTGTATAGGCCACAATGCCACTAGAAGATGAGGATGAGGAAAGAGTTATTATAGCTTGGATTTACAAAGGGAAGGATACATCTGAATAAATCACTCTTGCTCATGACTTAGAACAAGAACCATACAGTGAATCCTTCAAAATCATGAAGCGCTTTGGTTACAAAAGGAGTGGACCTATAGGGGTGAATGATAATGGTTTGCTTGAACCAATTGAAGCCATAGGTCATCAAACCAAGAAAACCATAGGTCTAGGCTTCAAGAAAATCCTATTTCATTTAGGGATTAACAAGTTTGTACCAGAACCAAAATTTCAGCTAGAATCTGAAGACAATACCACAATTGCAAATCTAGAGGATAGCTCTGATGAGGATATATTTCCCTATCCCATTCCTCTAGATCTTGCCACAGTCTTTGAAGAACCAAATGATCCTATTATACCTATCAATCTGGTAGAGATTGATAGTGATTCTGATGACACCACTTCAGTGCATCTACTCACATATGACCAATGGAGAGAAATGCAAATTAACGATCCCAATTTTCAAGGTGAATGGTACATACCACCAGCTTTCCAAGAGCAGTTTGAACAAGATCAAGTTCAGCAAACCATCAATACTACAAGAGATGAAAATGAGTCAGATGGTATAGTAAGTGTTGATGGAATTCCCATATCAAGGATCACTGATTCACATGAGTATGAGTTTGATTCTCTATCTAATGCAACTTTTGATAAAGATATAGATGTTGTTCATGTGTATGAAAACCTTTTCAAAGTAGGTGAAGGGTCTAGTGTTAGGAGGACTGAGTGTGATCATACTAACATTAACATTCCCTCTACTTCTTTCGTGATGTCTCAAAGGGACTTGAACACACCTCTGGATGATATTTCTCTAGGTTTTCACTTACTCATCCATGCTTTCGATGGCTATACTATGAATGCACTTGAACCTGCCACTTCTCTTTCACTCCAAAATCCTGAACTCATTGATTGGAACTCTCCCTCTCCATCTAGTGAAGCCCTTATGTTCCAAAATGACTACACTCTTGCCTATTACCTCAACGTTGTTGAACCTATAATGTTCTCCACTAGTGAAGACAGTATCAACATGACTGAAGCTGATATCAAGTATCTTAGTCATAAAATTAAAAGAAAAAAAAATAGGTGCTCCGATGGTGAAAACCACATTGTGGTAGTATCAGAGCCTAAAATAGTAAAAATAAAAGATGTATCCAAGGGTTTAAACCTCTCTGAGGCACCCAAGGATGAGATACTTGATACACTTCCCAGTCATTTTCAAGAAAGATCATCAGTGTTGATTGAGCCAACCCAACTAGTGAACTTGAGTATGGATGTTGCACCTCAAATTATTCATTTAACACAATCACTATCTATAGAAGAGAAAGAAGAGTTCACCAGTTTCTTTCAAAGCAAGAAAATCAATTTTGCATGGACTTACTCTAACACGCTTGGATTGGATCTGAATCTAATCATGCATTAGTTGTCTATTGCACTAGGCATTAATCCTATCAAACAAAAGCTTCGAAAGATGCATCCACATGTAGCACTCTTAGTCAAAGTTGAATTAGAAAAACTTCTCAAAGCTGGTTTCATCAGAGCCATTGACTACGCAGAATGGATTTCCAATATTGTTCCAGTTACTAAGCATGATAAATCCATTCGAGTCTGCACAGACTTCTAGAACCTGAATAAAGCATGTCCTAAAGATGACTTTCCATTACCTAATATTGACATGATTGTGGATATGACAATAGGTTATGAAATATATTCACTGATGGATGGTTTCTCTAGTTACAATCAGATAAAGATCACGCCAGAAGACCAAGAAAAGATTGTTTTCACATGTGCTTGGGGAAATTTTTGTTGGAATGTCATGCCCTTCAGCCTTAAAAATTTCAAAGCCACATATCAAAGGGCTGTAACCACTATTTTTCATGACATGATGCACAAAACAATGGAAGACTATGTGGATGACACTTTGGCTAAAAGTATGCAGCAAAAGACAGATCTTACAAATCTAGGTCCTATACTAGATCGAATGGAAAAATATAGTCTGAGGCTCAACCCAAAAAAGTGTGCATTTGGTGTCACTTTTGGCAAGCTATTGGGTTACATCATATATGCTCAAGGTATAGAGGTAGATCCTAAGAAAGTTCAAGCTATCATGGAAATACCTCCACCAAAGAACATTAGTAAAATGAGAGGACTTCAAGGTAGACTACAATCCATTAGGCATTTTATTGCACAAGTGGCTAATAAGTCACAACCATTCACCAAGACTCTACATAAAGGTGTGGCTTATGAGTGGAATGAGGAATGTGACAAAGGACTTCAATAGATCAAGCAATATCTTGCAAATCCACCAATCTTGATGCCTCCTATTCATGGGAAGCCTCTCATTCTTTATATCTCAGCTACAAATACATCTTCAGGTGCTTTGTTGGCTCAAGAAGACCAAAATAACAAAGAAAGATCCATTTATTACATCAGAAGAACTCTGGTTTCTTATGAGATGAACTATTCAGTCATTGAAAAAGCTTGTCTAGCAGTGGTGTTTTCTTCATAGAAATTACGGCACTATATGCTTGCTCACACTACAAGACTCATTGCTAAAATTGATCCATTAAAGTACTTACTCAGCAAAGCTTCCCTCATAGGTAGATTGGAAAAATGGGTCATGATACTCAGTGAGTTTGACATTGAGTATGTAGAGAGAAAGGTCATTAAAGGACAAGCAATTGCAGATTAGTTGGCAGAAGCTCCTCTAAAGGATCATCAGCCCTTGAAAATTGAGTTTCCAGATGAGTCTATAATGCTTCTCACACATCAACCATGGAGCATGTTCTTCGATGGATCTTTCACCTAGCAAGGGTCAGGTGTCAGAATACTATTCATCACACCACAGAGATACTCTTTACCAAAAGCTTATAAGATGTTGTTCCCTTGCACAAATAACATTGCTGAGTACAAAGCTTTAATCAATGGTGTGAAGATAGCCATTGAATGGTGTGTGGATGAACTTAAGGTCTTTGGAGACTCACAATTGGTCATCAATCAGGTTAATGATATCTATCAAACTAAGGATGAAAATTTGGTGCCTTATAAACAAATGGTCGATGATCTAAAAAATTAGTTTGCACATATTACCTTCCAGCAGGTTCCAAGAGCAGATAGCAAAGCAGCTGATGCCATGGCTACCCTTGCCTCCATGCTAAAAATTCTAGAAAATGACTTCAGACATGAATTCTTGGTGGAAACATTGTGCTATTCAGCCTAAAATACCCCTGAATCTAAGATGATCTATTCAATCATTGGACATAATTCATCTTGCTACCACCATATTTACTCTTACCTTCGGGACCAAATTATTCTAGACACTTATACCCGAAATGAAAAATGTCACTTGATCCAAAGTGCTTCATGATATGTCATTGTAGCTAACGACTTGTATAGGTGAGGTCTAGATGGTACCCTCCTTAGGTGTCTGGAACTCGATGAGTCCAAACATGCGTTAGCTGGGGTGCATGAAGGCATTTGTGGTTCTCATTCGAGCGGCCTAACATTGGCTTGTAAGCTTATTAGAGCTGGTTACTACTGGCTGGATATGGAAAAATAAGGTATACAATATGCCAAATCTTGCAAATAGTGTTAGCTTCACAGAAATCTGATTCACGCTCCTACCAAGGAGCTCATTCCCTTCATCAATTTCTGGCCATTTCAGCAATGGGCCTTTGATTTGGTGGGTCAGATTCATCCTTCTTCCTCAAGAGGGAACACGTTCATTATCACTACCATAGATTATTTTACTAAATGGATTAAGGTAGTACCTCTGGCCATAGATGATGGCAAATCTGTAGCCAGGTTCATATTGAATTACATCATCTGTAGATATGGTGTACCCTCCTCAATAATCACTGAAAATGGGGGGCAATTCAAGAACAAGGATCTGAAGGAATTATGCACTAAGTTCAAAATCATTCAACACTGGTCTTCCATCTATTATCCCTAGGGTAATGGATAGATGGAAGCATCCAACAAGATGATTCTCAAAATCCTACACCGCACAGTTCACAAATCTGATAGAGATTGGCACCTTCAGATTAATCCAACTTTATGGGCCTATAGAACAAGCATTTGAACACCAATAGGTACCATGCCCTTTGCCTTAGTTTATGGCATGGATGTTTTGTTGCCTATCAAGGTTGAGATTCCTACATTGCAAATCTCTCTAAAGGGCCTCATTACTAATGAAGATATTATAATATCTCGGCTACAAGAGCTAGAGTTATTGGATGAACATCAGCAAGTGGCATTCAATAATCTAAGAGCATATTAGAAAAGAATGTCTAAGGGTTACAATAAGAAGGTCAGACCAAGGGAATTTCAAGTGGGTGATCTCATCTTGAGAGAGAACCCCAAGAATCAATAGCAGTGGATCTAGAAGGGAAAGTTTGAACCAAACTGGCTTGGTCCGTACATTATCACTGCAACATTTTGGTCTAGTGCTTACCAACTCTCTACTACTGAAGGAGAATATCTCAAAGAGCCGATCAACGCTCTGCACCTAAAATGGTTTTACAGCTGAGACATTTTTTGTGTGCTCTTGTACATACTATATTCTGAAAAAAATCCTAAAAATTACAAAATGTATTGAAAAAATGATCATCTTAGTGAAAACTTAGTAAACAAGCAGTTTGATGTATCTATTATCGTGGTGAAAACCTGGTAAACAAGTGCCTTGATGATAAACAAAAAAATTCAAAATTCAAAAAATACAAAAAAATCAAAAATACAAAAAAATCAAAAAGAGAAAAGTACAAAAAAAATTGAAAAAGAAAAAAATGTGCCATTGATGAAAAGCTGGCAAACAGGTGTCATGGTAGCAAAAATAGAATCTCTGCCAAGATGGTGAAAACCTGGTAAACAGGCCCCTCTTGTTCCCCAATGCGATACCTTTTACAGCACCACCTAGCCTTGGGCAGTTTGCTTACCCACCTTTCCTGCTTTAGTTTGTTTCCAGCTTTAGTTTGTTTCTTGCTTTAGTTTTCTAGCTCACGCACTCACTTTAAGCTATTTTCGAGACTATGCTCGACTCTACATGGATTGAAACTGGTCACACTTGGGGGCACTTCCCTAGTCTAGGGGGCATTGTCCTATCATTTTCAGAGGATTTTTCTTGCATCAATCACCAGTGGTTCTCACTGTGTCTGCCTACTAATGCCTAGCTATCATTGAGATTTCTCTCATTAAGGATTTCTCATGTATTAGTCACCAATGTTTCTCATTGCATCTTCCTACTGATACCTAGCTATTGCTTAGATCTCTCTTCTTGAGAATCCCTCGTACATCAGTCACCAATGGTTCTCACTACATCTGTCTGTTGATGTTTCATTCACTCTCAGATCTCTCTCCTTGAGGATTTCTTGTATCAGTCACTAGTGGTTCTCACTACATCTTCCTGCTAATACTTTGTTAGTACTCCCATTTCTCCTTGAGATTGTCTCTCGTGTCAATCACCAGCGGTTCCCACTATGTTTTCCTACTGTCATCATCCTATTGAGACTTCTCGTGCTATACACTTTCAATCCAACATCAATCCGCTGAAACTGGAACTGAAACTAAAAACTAGATTTGTAACTCTCTAAAGTGTTATGAGCTTTTCTTTTGTGTTCTTGCTCTTTTGCTTTATCATTCCTCCCCGAGCAACTCTAAGATGTCTCTCTTGACCGAGAGAAGCGAAGACTGGGAGCATGATCTTTTCTTTGCTTTATGTTTGTTGGTTTAGTTCCAATGATCCAAAGGGTCCATATAAGAGGGGTGTCCACTATCAGAGCCTTCATCTCATGTTGGATGGCCATGTGTACCTCAACTCTTTTTATATGGAAACTTTGGTGAGGTTGGTTCTTCTCCTTGTTTGTTTGAGTGACTTCTTTCTGCTACAAGTGGAATTGTAAATGCTCATCCTGCAAAGTGAACATAAGGGTCACTGTGAGCACCTTTGATATGCTTATCATTCATGTAACAAATGGAGGAACTATCACATGTCTAGCACGTTTGTACACAAGAAACATTCAGGTCATTCTAGCAACTATGCTTTGATGCATATGTTAACTTGCTCAATCAAAAGGAATAGGTGTTCAGGTCATTCTAGCTTCTTATGCCTTAATTCTTACACCTCATTCTGATAAATCTAAGACTAATGTCAGATTCACATTCTCATGATTGCAATGTCAGTGAGGGTTGTATGACATCTTATGAGCATCTATTACTAAAAACTCTATGATGATAACCTAATGAGCCCAACAACCAAGTCCTAGGGTTTGCATTTAGCTTAGGCTTGCATTTTCATTCTAGGCTTACATTGAGATAGTGTTTTAGTGTTCACTTGATTATCTCCTTCTTGATTTATTCACTGAAGGTTCTCATGTCATGTCCCAGGCTCATCTTGGCTGCATAAGTGTTTGATCCTCCCTCTTGATCTTCAAACATTCTTTTGGTTAGTACCTGTCATATATTGCATAATCCTGCATGAGATGATTAGTACCATAAACATTGCATTTCTATTGAATTTTCATTGCATCCATAAACTCATATACATACATTCTACATCTACATATTCATATACATGTGCATTCATCATAAGCATAAATCAAATCATACATTGCATTTATTCATCTATCATCTATCATTGCATACTCATATATAAAATAAAACATGTGCATATTCATTTGCATATACGTAAAGGAATCATGTGCATCTCATATCTATTCATCTAATCATATAGGAAACATCTCATAATGCATAAACAAATCTAAAGAAATATATACACAAGTACAATGATGCCAAAATTTGAGCTCATATATATATATATATATATATATATATATATATATATATATATATATATATATATATATATATATCAATTTTAGTGTACAAAAGAATGGTGCTACTCAAGCACAGTCTATCAAAAATGGGGAAAAACATCAATGTATCATCATATGTCCTAAATCTAACTCTACCCATCACCACCTAGTGGAGGTGGAGGTTGTGGTCCCTATGGCGGTGCCTGCGGTGGTGGTCCCTATGGAATTGCTCGTGCCCCAGCATACTCTAAAAATGGTAGAACCTACTCAGCTAAATCTAGAACTACACCAACATACGTTGCATAATAGTATGTTGCCTGTGCAGCCTCATATCAGGTCTCTAGCTGAGCCCTAGCTAATGTCTCCTACAGCCCTCTAATCTCTTGATCTCTCTCTACCACCCAGGTCTCTTGCACAATGACATGTGTATGAAAGTCATCTCTATCTCTTTGCACCTGTCCTATCCTCTCTCAGCTCTTTCACAGAGCCTCCTGTAAATATACAACTTGACCTCCCACAGGTGGATCCTATGCAACCTGATCTTGCATATTTGTATCATCGACCTGTGCCTCCTTGTTAGGAGGTAGCTATTGAGATGAGTCTTTGGTCCTCTTCCTAGTGGATCTACCCTATGTATCACTAGGGCCTGCACCTAAATCTATGAACATTGGTCTAACAGGAATCTCCACCTATCTGGCCCTTGGTCTGAGCACCCATTGTTGTTGTGCAGGCTACTGTTGTGCTACCTACTACTGTGGTGGTGGCTAGGCTTCCTGCTATTGTACTACCTATTGTACCCGCTATCCCATGCTAACAGGATCTATGAATTTGGGATAAGGATGTGCCAATATGTCATCCATGTATGCAGCTGTCATCCCTACATTGGTCACACCTACTAAATAATCCTACCAAGCTGGTAGTACTCATGCCTCAATCATACATCTACCTTGGTCTAACCTCAGCTACAATCCCTTCTTCACCTCATCGATGAAGTGAGCATAACTACAGTACTTTTGGGAGACATCCTGTGGCCTCCCAAACTATCATAAGACCCGTGATAGAGGGAACCACTCAATAATGTTGATAGTACGCCCGATTAGAGGACGTGAAAAGAACATGTGAGGGATCTCAAGCCTAGCATCATCCCATACCTCTGTCATCACCCATGGCTACCAAAGCATTGCAACCATGTCATCCAGCTGCCCTCACCACTACCTTGTCTTACCCAGTGCTAGCCGAGTCATAGGGCCTATGTACCTGTAGATATAGGGCTCCAATGGTTGTCTAGTATCGTGAAAAACTAGCCTGCATATGGGGAGATTCTCCTAGACCCATATCTGAAGAATGAAGACTCCTGCAACCATATTCCTAGAACCTCAATACACGATCTTATGCATCTCATGATACATCTAGGCTAGCATGCACTCACCCCATCCAAATCTCACTGGAGCCCTATCTAGCATCCATTGTAGCATGCATCCCTAACTGCACTCTAGACCATGTTGCCCTTTGTCTGGCATCAGATAGTAGCCCAGAAATGTTGCTAGTACAACCACCAACCTATGGCCTACTCCATATTGACTAACCAGATCCTCCCATGAGATAGCTCGACCCATCATTAGCTCATCCTAAAATATGGCTCTTAGTGCCAGTGTGCCTGGTCCCAGTTGCACATCATACTCCGTGTGTGCGCCATGGAATGGTACCCTCATAATCTTGTAAATATCCTCTGGGGTGACTATCATCTCCCCTATCGGCAAGTGGAAGGTGTTCATCTCTGAGTGGAAACACTCAACCAATGCACCTAGTAGACCATGATTTACCTGAATGTCAAGTATATCACGTAAGTAAGACAATCCCAGCCCGTCTAGGTGTGCCCCCTCGGCATCGTGGTGAGACCAGAATGCAATATCTAGGAAGTCAACCTACATTGCAAGTGAAAACACTCGATCAGTATCTCGATCATGATGATTTTGGCAAATTTTGCATAAACTTAGACTTAACCTTTCAAACTATGCAGCAGTTTCCTGCGCGAGGAAGTAGAGGCCCCACACAAGATTTCTCCCTCGTGCGAGACCTTATCTTCATTCGCATGAGAGATCATCACTGAGGATGGTTTCTCATGTGGTGCCAGTGTGCACCTCGTGTGAGCTACGGAGGTGCCTCGTATGAGGAAGCCCTCTTTGTTTTCTCACGTGAGAGGCTCTCGAGGCCTACGTAAGGAAATTGTTTCCTCACATGACGTTTGGCAAGACAAGACTTAAAATGCACTAAATTGACCTAAAATCAATCAAATCTCATCCTAGAAAGTAGTAAAACTTGAAATGCAGGTGAGTGTTCAACTACTCACAGGTGGGTCGTAATCCACTAGCCAGTTATGACGACGGGAGCACTCAAATTGATGTAATTGCACTCACACATTCTCCATTTCAATTTGAGCTCTCAAATTTGCTAAAGACAAAAGTGAATAATGAATTGAAAATGACCCCTCCGGGCCTTATATAGCTTTTGACCTAATTTTTCAAAAGTGCTATGTTTTGTGTGAAAACTTCACCCTTGGCTAAATCGACCGTTCTGAATTGATTTTCAGGATCGAATCAAAATTTGACACTCCTAGACAACTCAAAATTGTGTTTAAAATTTTCTAGGATCAAGATGATCAAACACTTGTGCAGTCGACCTTCTAGTGACATTTTCTTGCTAAAATCTTATCTCATCATCATTTTCTCCGATCTTCAATATTTTCATCAAAAGTCAACTCTAGTCAAATTTGGTCAACCATGGTCAAACTTGGTGAACATGACCTCTAAATTGTTTCTGCAGCTTCTTGATTCTTCCACAATCTATTATGAGTTCCTCTGGATCTTGGATTTTGTCTCTATCTACAACCTTTTGTTGTCAATCATCTTCCTGACATGTCATCTTTCAATTCTGCTCCTGAGGGGGCAGGATGATTGCATCATTGAATCTTGTCGAATCATTTTGGAATCAGTCTGATTTGAGTCAAAAGTTCTCATCACCAGGGGCATCTTTGGGCCTCACATCTTTTCATCTTTCTATCTATCTCTTAGGTATCTCAGGAATCTAACTCGGATCCTTGAGGATCAAGCTTCGTTCTGGAGATCATTCTCAAAATCTATTAGGAATTGGGGCAATCTAACCCTAATCCCTAAAAGTCAAGCTTCATTCTAGAGATGCCTCTCGAAATCTCTTTTTGACCGTTATCTAGGCAATCTAACCTAGGTCTCGAAGGACTAAGCTTCGTTCTAGAGATAGTCCTAAATCTGCATCAATTATCATTTAATCAATAGGTATTGGGGCAATCTAACCCTGACTCCTAAATATTGAGCCTTGTTCAAGGGACAATCTTCCTTCAAAGTTGTAATCTGATCGATGCCTTTGCAATCTAACTTAGGCTTCAAAGAATCAAGCTTCATTCTGGAGATGGTTTTGCAACTCGATCTGATCGATGTTTCAGCATTCTAACCTCGACTTCTGAGGGTTAAGCTCTATTTTGGAGATAATCTTAAAACCTCATCATTTGTCACATTAGACTGTTCTTTGAATCAATGCACTGCTCGCACATCAATTCAAAGAGGGGCAAAATTTAATACCTCAAAATTGGCACCTTACAATTCTAATCAATTTTGGTGCATTTCTTCAAATTTCTACATCATTAAAGCCCTATTGTACTAGGCAATTATGTCTCCTAATTGACTTTATTTGACTTGGTGTCAAATGCAAAAAACCATAAATTTATATTAATCATACACTATATTTAATTCCTAAATATTTGACATTTATTGGCTAAATAATCCCTATGATTAATTGATTTAATTACAAAGTCCTAGTGCTTTTAATTAAATTAATTCCACCCCCTTTAGCTAACACACATCAAGGGAATTAAATATTATTTGGTTATTTAAATGGATTATCCCCACTTGAATTTAATTATTCAAATAACTCGAAAAGCCACCTATGTGGCTATAATTCATTTACTTAATTAAATAATTCCTCCAATTCATTTCACCTCCCACCAAGGAGATGAAGAGACGACCGTTTCTTAGCAAGAAACTCTTCAGTCTCCACCTGGGGTCTTCTATATTATGAACCTCTCATTCCTCATTTGAGGAGGCAATTTTTTAGCCCTAAAACTCTGTCAAATTGTTGTCTCATTTTCATATTGATTAAGCTTTTCACATTGCATATTTAGAATAGTTTCAATTTATTAGTATAATCGTGCACTCTCATCTTTAATGTAGTTTTCTTATTATGTTCTTAGTTTAATTGGCATTTCATTTCAAGCTTATTAGATTACAAATTGCATTCTCATTCTTAGATTACAAATTGCATTCTCATTTTAGCTTAATTCATTTCATCTACAATCATTTTCTTAGAATTTAAATCCTCCATTTTAGCTTGGTCTATGGTTGTTGGGCTCTCAATTCTAAGAGTAAATTCAAACCCCATCTAAATAGGAGGCGACAGGTCGATTCAATTGAGTGTGCGAAGTGGACAATTCATGTTCATCTTCATATATGATCATTGATCAATGACCATGTTGAGGTCTATGGCTGGATTTGAGGTCCATATTCAGACATAAATAGTTGGGACCTCATACGTTAGTACAATTTTCACTGATAGATTTATCAATCATGAAAATATGAATACTTTCCTTTTATATGTCATGTCGAAATTGAACCTAAACATTAAAGCATATAGGCTAGAATATTTTGTCAGTTACTTCCTGTTAATATAAACTTTTTCTCTTCTTGTGCAACATGCATATATATATATATATATATATATATATATATATATCCACAATCACCTTTTATTTATTCATATTCCTCGGTATAGTCTCATTTGTATGCACATTAGTAGGAAGTTGTTTCAGTTTCATTTTTATATTAAAATAGGGAAGGAAACAAATCCAACCTCACTAAAGCTTTCATAGGAAACTAGTTGAGGTATACGTGGCATTCCAATCATGATAGAGACACTTATCATAGAAAATAGAGAGAAAGAAAACGTTATGCCCCCAGTCCTTGTTTCTCTAGTCATTTTTAGACATCTTCAAGTCACTCAAGAAACATAACAATTATAAATTGATAACAAGTCATATAAAACTATGAAAAATCTATGATTTCTTTATTTTGATTCTCTAGTCCATGGGCTTCATTGAGATAGGTCTAGGAATACATGATTCATCATTCATTTAAAAAATATTCAATTGTTATTGTGTAGTGTTAAAGAAACACATTTCTTTAGTTTGCAAACACTTGTAGAAAATATTCTCAAGCATAGATATTTCTTTCATTATCATTTGTGTTTAGTGTAGTGACATCTCATCTGTTTAGTGTTTAGAAACATTCTTATCTCCATGACTTAGTGTTTAGGAACATTGTTTATATCCAAGTATTAAGAACTATTGTTGGTTGTTTTAGGTTGGTGGAATTAAGAAATATTTGCGGCTATGTAGTTTATTATCAATTGTGGACTGGGGATGACCGAAACCCCAGTAGAGAGTCCTAATAGAAACTAGGTGACCTTGCAACATGCATGACCATGCCGACTACCCCCTAGGGAAGATGACTTTCCTAGGACTTTGATATAGACAGATTCCATTCTTAGGAGAATAGGATTTTATGATAAGAAGGTTTAGAGCTCTATTGTCACAAATGCAAATGGAAGATACATACAAACTAAACTTTAGATTGGCCAAGCATTCAAGCGTTGTATTGATAGATAGAGCATTGATTACAATTAGTGCCTGTTTACCATGTTTTCACCACTTGGACAAACCTTTCTATTTTTTCTATCATGGCACCTTTTTACCAAGTTTTCACCAAGATACTTTTTCTCCTTCTTAATATTTTTTGTACTTTTTTTGTTTTTCAATTTTTTTCTTTAACTCACCAAGGTGCCTAATTGCCAGGTTTTCACCAAGATGGTCATTTTTTCAGGACTTTTTTCATTTTTTTATTTTTTTTCTGGATCAATATTTTTTGTTCTTGTCTTTCTTCAAGAACACTTTTCACTTTTTTTTGTATTTCTTCAAGAACTCTTTTAACTTTTTTTTTGTATTACTTCAGGAACTCTTTTCACCTTTTTTGTATTTCTTCAGGAACTTTTTTTTCTATACAGGTATTTCCTCAAGAATGTCAAGCATAAAACCTTTTCAGGTGGAGAGTATTTATTAGATCCAATAGGACATCTCCCTCACATGTATCCAATTGATAGGCTCCTGATCCAAATGAAGTTGTGATGACAAAGAGACCCAGCCAACTGGGTTCAAACTTTCTCTTTTGTTCTTGGTGTTGTTGATTCTTCAGATTTTCTCTTAAGACTAGATCTCCTACCTGAAATGTTCTTGGCTTTAATTTCTTGTTGTATCGTCTTGACATCCTCTTTTGGTAGACTTTGAGATGATCAAATTCATGTTGTCTATGCTCATCTAACAATTTTAGCTCTTGCAATCGAGATATTATGTAGTCCTCATCAGTGACTAGATTTTTCAATGATACCCTCAGTGATGGAATCTCTACTTCAATTGGAAATAACACTTCAGACCCATATAGCGGTGTAAAAGGATTTGCTCTGGTTGGTGTTCTGATGCTGGTTGAAAATGTCAGTCTCTTCTTGATTTTCTCACTATTCTATGCCAGATCTTCAAGATTGTTTTGTTTGATGCTTCAGCCTGTCTGTTACCTTGAGGGTAATGGATTGAGGAACAGCGTTGAGTGATTTTTAATTGCAGACATAGGTCATCTATGTATTTTTTTTTTAATTTCCCTCCATTATTAGTCACAATTGATGAAGGTATCCCATACCTACAAATGATGTAGGTTAGGATAAACATTGATATTTCCTTGCCTATAGCATTGTCTAGTGGTACAGCTTCCACCCATTTTGTAAAGTATTCAATTTATATAATGATATACTTATGTCCATTGGATGATTTTAGGTAAACCTTCCCTACTAAATCAAAAGCCCATTGTTGAAATGGTCAATGTGTAATGAATGGAATTAACTCCCTAGCTGGAGCGTGTATCTGGTTGTCATAGACTTGGTATTTCTTGCATGTTTCGGTATATTGAATAGCATCTTTTTCCATTGTAGGCCAATAGTATCCCACTCTTAAGAGTTTACTAGCTAATGAAAATCCATTTGAGTGAGACCCACATACACCTTCATGTACTTCCTTTAATGCACAACTTGACTCTTCATTCTTTAAACATCTAAGTAATGTACCATCTACAACACGTCTATACAATTCATTATCAATAATTAAATAACGCGTTGCTGCACTTATGAGGAATCTTTTTTCATTTCTCAAATAATTTTCAAGGAAGCTATGATCTTTTAGATAGGAATAGATATGGGCATATGTACATAGGACTTGAGTCTCAACAACACATCTAATTTGGGAATCAGGTGAGTCATAGGCTGGAAAAGGGAGTTCTTCCACTAGGAAGTCATAGAAAAAATGATGCTCTTCCATTTGTAACATGGATGATAAGGTAGTTGTAGACACCTAAAATCCGTTTGCTAAATAAAAATATTTTATTTTGCAAAATCCCTTGATGACATCATCATTTATTAATTAATCATTCATTTAATTAATTAATTAGTTTTTATTGTCATTATCCCTTCTCCTATTTTAATTAAAGAACCCTAGCCAAAAACATTTAAATCAAATTTAAATGATTTTCCCTCTAATTTATTAATCATTTGATAAATTGAGTCTCAAAACCCTTTAAATAAATTAAATATTTATTTCAATCCTAAAACCCTAGAAACTTCTAGAAAACCCCTAAACCTATCTATCATATGCTAATCCTTCCCAAAATTTGCTTAGAGGGTGATTCCTAACCCTCATAGTCTAATCCACCCTCCTTGGACTTCTAGTCAACCCCCTCATTAATGAGCCTTGCAAATTCATTAATGAATCCTTACACCATCATTAATGGCTCTTACAGCCTCTTAATGAAACCTATGTCTCCTCTTCCACCTATTTTCCCTAAGCACACTTCCCTAGTGTTTCTCACACATGTGTGAGAAACCCTTAACCCTTATCCCCTTGACCATACCTCTAACCATACCCCAAAATCTACTCCTAACCCTGACATTGACCCTAACTCCCCTTCCTAACCCAAGCCCTTCCTCAAATCCTATAAATAATCTTCATTCCAAGAGAAAATCATCAATTCACTCTTTCATATTAAGTAATTTTATCATGCTCATTTACATCTAGGCTTAGTTTAAATTCCTAATATTGCTAGATTTAACTCATTTATATGCTTTCATAACTCACATTAGCTTAGCATAATGGATTAACATAGCTTCTTCTATTTCTTTTCATATCATTTTCATCATATCACACTTTTATTTGGTTAAAATCAAATTAGTATAAGCATTCTTGCATCAAATCTGCATTTTAGGCTCACTTGGTTCCTTGGGGCTTTAGGGGGAAATCAAGTTCACCATACCTGATTTTGTGCCACTATGGGGTATCCTTGGTCCCAAATGGATGTAAAACCTTTCTAATCTACATTGGGAACATGCTCCTATTGTTTTGAGAGCACATCCACATCCCTAATCTAAGAGAAAATCAAACAGGGCTTCGTTGCTCCTGTTTTGGCTCGATCTGAGGTGGTTTGACTTGTCTTCTTATTTTGTATATAGCATGTTAGTTTAGAACCAAAGTTTGACTATTTCAACATACTCCCAATAGGTTAGGAACATCTCGCATCTACATTCTAGCACGCCCGATGGGACCCTTGTCCTGATCTTCCATCAAAAAAACTCCAAAACTTGGTCATCCTACAAAATTTTGTATCGTTCATGCACATTCATTAACAGAAACTATGCATTTTCTACTGAGAACGACGCATTCAAATATTTTTTTCCAGAATTGCACATTTATTCAATATTGTTGCACATTCATCATATCTAGTTGTGCATCTATGTTTTCTGCGCATATGTGTTTTCTACACCTTCATCTGTGTTTTCTATCGATTTGTGTTTTTTGCGCATTCATTTGGGTTTTCTGTGTATTTGTGTTTTCTTGTGCATTCTTATGTGTTCTATGTGCATATGCCTTATGTTTTCACACATTCATTACTTAAAACCATGCTTTTGTTCACTACGGCTGCACATTTGTGTATTTAAAGCTTAAAATGAACTCCCATTCAATCTTGAATGGCTAACTGAAAGAATCTGCATATCTTTGTAAAAGGCTAAAAACTCAATCCAAATCAATCCTAAAATGAACATTTGCATCTTCAAACATTGGTTTTGGATTTAAAATGAGCTTCACCTAAACAAATCTTGAAGTGTTTTAAAGTTTTATGCATTCCTAAAGCAATCTAAGAACACCTCCTTTTTTGCTCTAAAAGTCAATCTTAAAACACAAAATCTTGAATAACCCTAAAGAAATGAATCAAAGTTAAAAATCAAAAGTCATTTCATTTGATTCCTAAAGAAAAAAACACAATCTTGAATGCACAAAGTGAAAACAAAGCAACTTTATTTCATTTCAAAGTTTAATTTGGGATCCTAGAAGAGAAAACTCAATCTTGAATGAAAAAGGGGTTAAATACCTGAAAGCATCCTTCAAAGAGATTTGTTTTTCTTTCTTTCAAAGAATGAACAAATCAAAATCCTAAACATATCTCTTTGCAAGTCTTGGTTTGAAAAAACACCTTAATAAATTTGGAAAAGAACTCTTCATGGTGTGCTTCTAGGAGTTTCTTTCAAATCTAAAGATCCTATTTAGACTAATTGACGTAAAACAAACTGAACTAGGACAAGTTCATTTGTTTTACTTTCTGGAAATGCATATCCAAAGAGAAAAGTTCTTCCTCTTTGGAGAATGACCTTAAACTGGTACTTCCCCGACCGATATAGAAATAAAGCACTGAGCAAAGTCTCACTTCATCCCCTCAAGCTCAAGCAATGCGTGTTGATCGTACCCCAAGTTAGGTGAATATTTCTACTATTTCAGCATAGTCAACAAGGCTCTTAAGTGAGTCACGCACATAAAAACCAATTGGGAGGACACCACGGACCAAATTAGATACTTGTTAAATCACAGGCTTCCCAATCTACTCTTGAAAGTATCAAAATCTTTGTGCAAGGATCGATCCAAGTGGTTTCCTGGATCACCTAAAGATTACTCACCATCTATATCCCTTTTGGGGTACCAAGTTTTGGACAAATAATTTGATACTGTCATATCCTTAGGTAGTTCTTATTGATTTGTTTTTGAAGTTCCAAACTCAGTACAAAATATTTGTTAGAACATACACATTTTTTAGAACACAATCAGAATTCAGTGGTCATCATTTGCTTATATCCCACAAAGTTACTTTGTCCTTTGTCGAGATTTCTTTCAAAATATCTCTTCATTCCTTTTTGTCCTTTTCCATTGGAGACAAATCAAAATTGAAAACCAAATCAAGAACCTATCAAAATATCAAGTTATCCAAAGCATTGATTCAAAATAATTTTCAAAATCCTTCCAAGCTATGTCTGATTTGATCAAGCATAAGAAATCTAAACTACCCAATTCACGAGTTCACCAAGAGAAGAAGATTGCATAAAGAGACCTAAAATATCACCAACCTTCCTTAAAGGTAATCCAAGAAAAATAAAAATATCAGGAGAAATTGGACAATGTGGGTGATAACACAAGAGTGAAACAATTTGCATCCCAATTCCAAGTCAATCGTCGCTATGTCAACCTAGAGAGTGAAGACTAGTTTGGTCCATCACATATCCATCGATCCTTTAAAGATCCCACATCCTATCTCAGCATCCTTGCATCCTAGATCATCCTTAGATTCATCATTGCATCACCATCTATCCTTAGTTGCATCTTTATCATTTTCCTAGTTGCATTCTTGCATCATAGGTCATCTCCCTAGATTGCATCCTAGATCATCCTTGCATATTAGGTCATCCTCCATCAACAATTCACAATCAGAATCCTTACATCCATCCCAATCTAGAATTCAACATCCAAGTCAGAATCTAGAATCCTTGAACTAAATCCTAACACTTAGTGTCATATCTTTTGAGTTTCTCAATCCTTATCCTAAATCAGAATCACCCCTACACTACCTTTAACTAAGCATTATCTAGGGCATCCTATACTTGTCTTTGTAAGCCCCATCATCTCGAGCAAGAGAATTGCATGCATTGACAAGAATATCATCTTCTAAATATCATTAGTCTATCTTAGGTTGACAATCCAATCCTCTTTGATCCCACATCAGGAAGCAACAACTCATTGTGGACACCTAGTAATCATCCACCATCCTCATCATCTAAAATCCTCCATCATCCTCAATCCTATCAAACATCCTACCATCCTTCAGAATCCCACCATCCTTAATTTTCTTTAGATCTACATCTACCATCCTTAGAGTTTTCTTAAAAACATCTTACATCCACCTAGCATTTGCATCTTCATCCTTAGATTTGCATTTCATGCCTGCTGAGACGCAATCCAAGAAGAGAAGGAATATGGATCCCAACCTGGCCACTAGTTCATCTAATCCCAACAATACTACCAGCGCGATCGTGACCTATAATCGACAAACCCCCCAATTTGAGAATGTGTGGGAAGATCTAACTAAAACCCCCACGTCATTCTCCATGGAAGCATTCATGAGCCATCTAGGGTATGCACAAATGGTAAGTGCAATCATTGATCAGAATCAACAAGCTATAATGGAAAATTTTGCACAAGAGGGTACTTCCATTCTACCACATCTCCAACCCCTCATCCCCATAAAAATAATCCATATCACAGCTAAATCCTATACCCCCATCATCCAACAAATCCATGATCCTGACTTGTAGATATCTCAAGTAGCCTCACCCATCCCCCATCTCTTGCAAAGAAAATTTGCAAGTCTCACAACGCAAGCAACAATGCAATCCACTCCCTTTTCCATCATGGGAATGCCACCATCATATACAACATGTCAAGCCATCACTCATGCCCAAAGCTTCGCACAAACCCAAAATCCACCTCCCACACAAGTTGCCACACAAGCAGTTCCTCCACCTTCCATGAGCCAAGCATCATAATCCTATCTGGGGGCAACACAATCATTCCCCTCTTTCACTTAGAAAGCTTCTACATCAATACCATCCTTTCTGTGGGAAATGTAACCATTTCCCTCCTTCACTTAGAAATCCTCCACATCAGCACCATCCTTTCCATGGGGAACACAAGCACCGTCTTCCACCTCTCAACAAGCATTCACCCAAGCATATATTCCACCTCCACCTTTCATTTCCAATAAAAAAGCTCAAAAAATTGCATTCACAATAGGGATGCCCTTCATGGGCCCTCAAAATCCACCATCTACATCCTAGAATCCCGCCATCACATCTGCATTTCTAACAGCTTCTGCATCACAAATCCTATCATGAACCAACTCTCGGAGGGGCCTCACCCAAGCCCAAGTGCATGCCTTGGGTATACCAACCCAATCCCACATATCCATGCCTTTAAACCAACAATCCACTTTCCCTCAAGCAATGTAACAACAATCATCACAACCTCCTCCAGCTTCATCATTTCCCACATATACCAACTATCTATCTATAATGCACCCCATCACTTCTCAAATAGTACCTCCACCCCAACAATAGAGTTCCACCCATGTTGCCAACTACCTCACGCAACCACCTCCTGTTAATAGCTTCCCGATAGTTGTTCCACCTCTAAGAAATGTAGGAATGCATCCCACCTACATTAGCCTAGCCCAAAGCCAAGTTCACCTAGGTGAATCCTATGAACAAGTTATACCATACCATCAACCTCCTCCATAGCAAAAATACTTCCCAGCGCAATAGCAACAAAATCCCATCATCCTCTAGCAACAACAAGCATCATCCTATCCAGCATAGCAAAAACATCCCATCATCCCCTAGCAATAATGAGCATCATCCTATCTAGCGCAACAAAAACATCCCATCATCCCTCAATAGCAACAATTCACTCCATATCCTCTGCAGCAATACACCTCCGCACCTCAGAAGTAGTATCCTCCCCAACAACCATCACCCTAACATCCATTCCAATCTACCTATCTTGTTGGGAAATCCCCCTATCCAACTCTACAATATCCTCCACAAAATCATCCTTATTCACCAGCACCATTATATCCTTTTTCAATGGGAGTACCCACTCCAATGCCCATCAATGCCGAGTGGGAAGAAATGAAAAATTCTCTTAAGGATCTTAAGTCTAGAATACATAGCAAGGATTTCAATTTTGACAAGGTCTGTCCCTATCCCTTTGATAGATTGATCATAGAAATCCCCTTTCCTAATCACATCGAGACACCCAAGTTTGACAAATATCATGGGAAAGGAGATCCAGTTAGCCATGTCAAAGAGTTCTATATGGCTTGTCAAGAGGTTGTGTATAGTGACAATTTCCTTATGTGCTTATTCCCCAAAAGCTTAGGAGGAACCACTATTGAGTGGTTGTACCAAATACCTTATGGGATAATCACAACCTTTGCTAAACTCTCTGAGAATTTTGTAGCCCAATACACCCATAACATTGAAAATGATCTATCTTTGTTAGACCTTTGCAATTCAAAATAGAAAGGAGGTGAGAGCCTAGCCAATTACTTGCAATGATGGAAAAACCTCACCACAAGGTTATCATATCAACCACCTAAGAAACACCTCACCAAAATCTTCATTGATAACCTGCATCCTAAACTATCTCATTTCATGAGGATGAACTGCATCCAAACCTATCAAGATAGCAAAGGAAAAGGGATAGACATCAAAAGAGGTCTCTTAAACGAAGGCACCATCCAGCATTACAAATATGATTCACATAGAAAGCCAAGTAATGACAAGACTCACTACTAGAATAGGAACAAAAATATTGTCACTGATGGAGCCACAAACACCAAATTTGTCAAAATTATTGTGGTCGGTCCTACACCAACTCCTTATCAACAACAACAACCTGAAAATCAATCAACAGCCTATGTAGAACTATAAACAGCAAGCAAACCAAGGCAACCAAGAAAATCGGGCCAATGCCATATCTATTACCCAAAATTAGAACAGGTCTCGAGTCTAGAATCATAAAAAATGAACCTTTACCCCTCTTAGTGAACCATTGGACATGATCTTCCACTGAATGGCTAAAGCCAATCTCATCACCTATCCTCCAACTCAGTAATTTGATGATGTAACTCCCAAGCCTACATGGTACAAGGATGATGAGTACTGTGACTATCATCATGTTAAAGGACATGCTACCCTCAGGTGCATGAAACTAAAGCACTATATCAAAGATCTCATTGATAGAAAGGAGATCCAAGTGGACACACCATCCCAACCCTCACCTAATTCCAAACTACAAATCTATCAGAATGTGTTCCCTCAACACAACGTTGGAAAGAACCAAGTCAATACCAATCCTCCACCCTAGAACCAAGGAAAAGGCAAGCAAGGAGATGATGCTGACCACAAAGACTATACTACTGCCCACATAAACTATGAAAAATTTGTTAGATGCATAACCCAAGTTGAACCTACTATCAATGTCATCCATGTCAAGGGAGTAGACAATCAATGTGTTGTTACCACATGAAGAGGCTGGATATCTATCGCTAGTGCTAGTCTAATGCCTACACACAATGTGCAGTATAACCTTTTAGAACACCTTGGGAATACACTTTCCTAAATCTCCATCCTTCACGTTCTCCGCACTTCACCCATCCATCAAGAGATCCTCAACCAAGCCCTCCAAGAAGGACATGTCCCCACAAACATTAATACCATCTAGTTTGAGAACCTTGTGGGACATATGTCAACATCTTGTGCATTTTCCTTCAAACCTTCTGACATACCATCTATTGAGCCTAACCACAATCTCCCTCTCTGTATCACCATCATGGTCAAAGACTTTGCCATCAAATAGGCAATGATAGATAATGGCTCAGCCCTAAACTTGTGTACTTTGAAATTCATCCATCAAGTGGGATTTATAGAGGCTGACATATCAAATGAAATTATCACCATCAAGGCATATGATAACTTGGAGTGTACCTCAAAAGGTGCCATTATTTTTCCAATCAAGTCAGACCCAGCAATTAAAGACACCATCTTCCATGTTTGTTATCTAGACCTACCATATAACATCCTCCTCAGCCAACCATGGATCCATTCCATCAAAGACCTACCATCTACTTATCACCAGTGTCTCAAATTTCTACATCAAGGCACTAAGATCACCATCCATGTAGATCCCCAACCCTTCACATACTATCGTGCATTGGAAGATTCATTCCCCCATTACACTCATTGTCCTGGAATTGAAATTGGTAATTCTTTTGCCAGCTCATCCCAATCCCATAGCGATCCAAAGACTATCCTATCTTCCACTCTCTCCTCCATCAAGATCAACAACTAGGGTTGTGGTAAGTATAGCCTAAAAAATTCATTTGCAATAGGGCCCCTACCACTTGATCTGCATACACAAGGGTGCCCAAGCCGCCAAAGCAGGCCTACTCAAGCTAGTCATGAAATCAAGAATTGGGGCCACTAACGTTTGTCTCCCATGGAAACATAAATAGTCTAGAGATGGACCCTAACATCAATCGATGGCTATATAGAGATCCCCCACCTCTTGACACTGAGCTTCTCAATTACTACAAAGAAAAATATCCAGCATCACACAAGTATGCCACTAAACAATGGAAATATCAAGGTGGCGGTCTAGGAACAGAAGAAAGTGGAAGCAAAGATCCAATCAAAGCCTCCAAAAATACAAAGCATCAAGGTCTTGGCTTTAATACCCCCCGCCTATGCACACAGGAACCTAATACCACAACTGGGGCACTAATCCACCCAACACCACTCTCTTGAATATCCAAAACAACCTCATAGAAATCAAAGACATTCCTGAAGAGGAAGAAAAGAAATCCTATGATGACATCTTCAACAATGATACCCTCGTGGGCACTTCTGTCCTCCATTAACTCGCCATTAATGTCATTGAACTTCCCCTCATCCATCCTAAACTCATAGACTGGGATCAACCAAGTGTCACACATATCGATGAGTTCCAAAGCACAAAAGCACTCCTAATATTCATAGGTGCATCAAGCTAACAAACAAATCAAGAACAAGAATAATCTCATGTCTGCAAGCTCGACCCTAAAGGATATTTTGGGAAAGAGGTAGGATTTAGCCACAAAAATGAAAAAGAAAAAGAAAAGAATGATTCCTTATGTGAAAACCACTCTGGGGCACATTCTAACTCTAAAAAAGGAAAAATAAAGGGTGTGTCTTCTGGTGAAAACCTCTCTGAGGTGCTAGAAGATGAGGACTTTCCTCTTTCCCCCATCTAGGATTACAAACCAGAACAATCATCAATCATCATTGAGGAAACAAAGCCAGTCAATTTGGCCATAGAAGAATACTCAAGGATCACTTATATCATAGCATCTCTGACTGAAGCAGAAGAAATGGCTTTCACAACACTCCTTCGAGAAGCTACTATCAATTTTGAATGGTCATATGCACACATGTCCAGGCTTGATCCAAATCTAGTTGTTCACAATCTTGTAGTGGACCCTAACACTAAGCCAATAAAGCAGAAGGTACACAAAATGCATCCTAGGGTAGCCCTATTAGTAAAAGTAGAATTGGAGAAACTAATACAAGCAAAAATCATCAGATCCATTGATTATTCAGATTGGATCTCCAACATGGTGCCTATCACTAAGCCTTCATATGAGATCAAAATCTCCATAGACTTCAGGGACTTGAACAAAGCATGTCCCAAGGATGATTTCCCCTTACCCAACATCAACATGATAGTGGATCTTAGAGTAGGCCATGAGATGTTGTCACTCATGGATGGCTTCTTAGGGTACAATCAGATCAGAATAGCAGATGAAGATCAACACAAAATGACATTCACCACACCATGGGGTACCTTCTGCTACAATGTGATGCCATTTTGGCTAAAGAATGTAGGGGCCACCTATCAGTGGGCAATGATAGTTATCTTCCATGATATGATAAAAAAAGATCCTAGAAAATTATGTAGATGATATCCTTGCAAAATCCAAGACATGATATGAACACCTTAATAATCTTGAAAGTGTGTTTAATCGTCTACATCATTATGGCCTGAAGCTAAATCCAAAGAAGTGTGTCTTTGGTGTAACATCTGGCAAGCTTCTAGGCTTCATTGTATCATGACACGACATAGAGATTGATCCCAAAAAGGTCAAAGCCATAACAGAAATGCCTACTCCCAAAACACTCAAATAACTCAGAAGTTTGCAAGGTAAACTACAACTAGTGTGTCATTTCATATCACAGCTGGCAAACGAGTGCCAACCTTTCACGCATCTGCTCTACAAGGACACAAGCTTCAAATGGGATCCAATCTGCCAGAGAAGCTTTGAGAAGCTAAAAGAATATATGGCCAACTCTCCCATCCTTGTACTACCAGTCTCAAGACACCCTTTGATCCTATACATCTATGCAACTACTATAGCACTAGGGGCACTACTAGCAAAACATGATGATAACAACAAAGAGAGAGCTATCTATTACATCAGTCAAACTCTTATCGGCTATGAGATCAATTACTCACCAATGGAAAAAGCATGCCTTGCAGTGGTCTTCACCACTCCAAAGCTTAGACATTATATGCTTAGTCACACCATCAAGCTCATCTCAAACGTGGACCCACTCAAGTATCTTCTATCAAGGACAACTCTCACAGGCTGAATGGTGAAATGGGTCATGTTGCTAAGTGAGTTCGATATCCAGTACATAGATAGAAAAGTAATCGAAGGGAAAGTAATTGTTGATAAGCTAGCAGAAGCACCCTTGGTAGATGCATATCCACTAATCATGGAATTTCCTAATGAACATCTATGCATGATCGATGAACGGCCTACATGGAAGCTATACTTTGATGCCTCCTACACATCACATAGATCAGGGGTAGGGATCCTATTCATCACACCTCAAGGTGACTATATCCCTAAATCATTCAAATTGGGATTCCCTTACACAAACAACATTGCAGAATATGAGGCACTCATCTCAGGCCTCAAAATATCTATCCAATGGAATATCACAGAACTGCAAGTGTTTGGAGATTCACAACTGATAATCAAGCAAGTCCTAAATGAATTCCAAAAAAAGGATGAAAAGCTTCTACCCTACAAGGAACTGGTGGACAGATTGAAAGAGCACTTCCTGAGTCTCTAGTTCATATAGATACCAAGGCTACAGAACAAAGTGGCCAACACATTGGAAACCATCAGATCCTTATTGGAAATCCCTCATGACTCATCACAGAATGAATTCTTATTCGATCAGCTACACACACCTGCTTATGAGAACATCAATTCAAAAATGGTGTGCATCTTGGTTGGTCCTCAATCCCCATGGTACAATGACAATCATGCATATCTTAAAAATGGTATTATACCTCCCCATCTCACAAACACCCAATGCTAAAACCTAATTCACAGAGCTTCCCGCCACACTCTTGTAGCTAACACCCTTTATCATCAAGGATATCACAACATCCTCTCTAGGTGTTTAGATTTGAATGAGGTCATCATGCCTTTACAAGAGGTTCACACTAGAATTTGTGGTGCCCACATGAGTGGTATGGTCCTATCAAAGAAGCTTCTTAGAGTCAGGTATTATTGGCCAACAATGGAGAATGATGCATGTGAATTTTTTAAGAAATACTTACCATGTTAGTAGCATGCCAATCTGGTCCATGCTCTAGCTCAAGACTTGCAGCCTATTGCACCACATTGGACATTTTCATGTTGGGGCTTCAAACTCATTGGTTTAATCACTCCTCTTTCCTCAGATGGACACAAATATATCATAACAGCCATAGAATACTTTACAAAGTGGGTTGAAGTGATTCTGCTCATCCTCACTACTGGCATTCAGATACCCAAGTTCATCCTCTACCATATCATATGTCACTTCGGCATCCCTTCCACCATCTTCACAAATCATGGCACACCTTTTCAAAACCAGCATGTTGATGATCTATGTGCCAAACTCCACATCCATCACTATTTATCTAGCCCATACTTCCCTCAAGGAAACGGCCAAGCTAAGGAAACCAATAAAACCATCCTCAAAATCCTCAAGAAGGTTATCAATGATTATGGTCGTAACTGGCACCTCCAAATAAATCCAACCCTCTAGACCTATTGTACTTCTCATCACACTCCCACAGGCACCACCCCATATTCTCTTGTATATGGTGTCGTATCTGTTCTACCCATTGAGGTTGAGCTCCCATCATTGCGTGTCTCTATGAAGAGCCACACCATAGATGAAGACTATCGAGTGGCACGTATCACATAGCTTGATCTATTAGATGAAAAGAGGCAACAAGCATATGATCACCTAGTTGTTTACCAAAATTTACTCAAAAGGAGCTATAATAAGAAGGTCCATCCAAGACAATTTCAAGTGGGCAACATGGTCCTCAAAGAAAATCATAAAGTACAAGGATATTGTGAGAAAAAAGGCAAGTTTGAACCTACTTGGTTAGGTCCTTACATTGTCACAACATGCTTTGGCTCCGGAGCCTACCAGTTATCAAAATAAAAAGGTGGGCCCTTGAATGATCCTATCAACATCATACATCTGAAGTAGTTCTATGCTTGAACCATAGCCTATAAAATCAAAAAAATCCATAAAAAATGGAAATCTAGAAAAAAAAAAAGCAAAAAAGCAAAGAAAAATAAGCATCCAATGGTGAAAACTTGGCAATTCAAGCACCTTGGACAAGTATGTTGGTGAAAACTTGGAAATAGGTGCAATACATAGTGGACCAGGTCATTATCTATCAAACTCCCATCCCAATTCTAAATCCTAGTCCTCTTTATCCCATCCACATCCCCACCACCAACCCATCCATCCCAAGGTGTTCTAATGCAACAATCTGATCCTATCCTAAATCCTGAGATTCATGTATATATCCTGTATAGTGAGATCCTCCTATCCCAATCCTTGAGCTTCTATGCATATCCAATGTAAATATCTCCCCACCCATTGTACATATCATCATGTCTTATTGTACATATCCTTGCCGGTCTTGTAGCAGCTTTGATCAAATAACATTGTCCCAACCAACCTTGTACTTTAGCAACATCTTTTGTTGACTATCCTTGATCACTTGATTATCCTTGACTCATCATTTTCCAACATCCATACAGCATTCTCCTCATCACACGGGTCCTTGAGGATGTATCCTTCCTCTTGTCTGACCTAATCTTCCATCAGTTAAATTGGGTCCGTGTAGGATGTATCCTTCCTCATGTTCTGACCTAATCTTCCCCCCATCAATCAAATCAATATCTCTCCTTGGAAAAGGAGTTCTTTTGTAGTTATCACTTTTGATCTTGGATATTGTTCTTTGGATCTTGTTTATCTTTTATGTCTTCTTATTGTTCCTCTCCTCATGGTCGCCATGATCTTTTATATCATGGTGCACAACAAATGAGGGAAATCTGGGGCAAGGTCTTTTGATCTTTTACTTCCGCCTATGAGTTAGTCAGACATGACCCTTTCACATTTCACATGTGATCTTCTGGGTTACATGGTGCACTTTGGAAGTGTCATTTATTTGTGGTTTCTCCAGCATCATTTCTACCATGCCTCCTCTTAGGCTCATACGTGATGCTAGGGCAGCCTTTGTGTGTCTTTTTCACGTCAGTCCTATGCAACACTGGTGACAAGGCATTGTGTTCCCAGTAACCTTGGCAGGTCTCTAGCATTTCTATATCAATCTGTGCTCTCCATATTTACATAAGGAGCTCCCCAAATCCCTCATCCAGCATCCAGCTTCATCCTGCATCATATAGATTAATCTCACATCTTGCATCCTTCATATAGATTCATCCTGAATTTCACCCCATTTTGCATTCATCCATCTTTTCTCTTGGAAGGACTTTTGTTTATCCCCCCTTCCCATCTTTCTTCATCCTTTCCCTTCCTTTTTTTGTTCTTTTCGAGAAAATTCCACAAAGTTTCCTCTTTGCATTTTTTTCTCAAGGGGGCACAACCCCTTATCTTCCATTCTATCCTTAGGCATCTTATTTTCTTATCTTTGACACCACGCCACTTGCGGCATCACATCAAAGAGGGGCAAAATGTAGACACCTAAAATCCCTTTGGCAAATAAAAATGTTTTTCTTTGCAAAAACTCCTGATGACATCATCATTTATTAATTAATTAATTATTTTTTTATTTTTTTATTTTCATCGTCCCTTCTCCTATTTTAATTAAAGACATTTAATTAAATAACCCTATCCAAAAACATTTAAATCAGATTTAAATGATTTTCCCTCCAATTTATTAATCATTTGATAAATTGAGTCTCAAAACCCTTTAAATAAATTAAATATTTATTTCAATCCTAAAACCCTAGAAACTTCTAGAAAACCCTAAACCTATCTATCCTTTGCTAATCCTTCCCAAAACCTACTTAAAGGGTGATTCCTAACCCTCTTAGTCTAATCTTCCCTCCTTTGCCTTCTAGTCAACCCCCTCATTAATGAGCCTTACAAACTCATTAATGGCTCCTTACACCATCATTAATGGCTCTTACAGCCTCTTAATGAAGCCTGTGTCTCCTCTTCTACCATTGTTCCCTAAGCACACTTCCCTAGTGTTTCTCACACATGTGTGAGCAACCCTTAACCCTTATCCCCTTGACCATACCTCTAACCATACCCCAAACTCTACTCCCAACCTTGACTCTAACCGTAACTCCCCTTCCTATACTAAGCCCTTCCTCAAATCCTATAAATACTCTTCATTCCAAGATAAAATCATCAATTCACTCTTTCATATTAAGTAATGTTATCATGCTCATTTACATCTAAGCTTAGCTTAAATTCCTAATATTGTTAGATTTAACTCATTTCTATGCTTTCATAACTCACATTAGCTTAGCATAATGGATTAACATAGCTTCTTTCAGTGATTTTTATATCATTTTCATCATATCACACTTGTATTTGGTTAAAATCAAATTAGTATAATCATTCTTGCATCAAATTTGCATTTTAGGATCACTTGGTTCTTTGGGGCTTTAGGGGAAAATCAGATTCACCATATCTGATTTTGTGACACTATGGGGTATCATTGGTCCCAAATGGATCTTAAACCTTTATAATCTTCTTTGGGGACATGCTCATAGTATTTTGAGAGCATATCCACATCCCTAATCTAAGAGAAAATCAACCGAGCTTGGGTGCTCCAATTTTGGCTCAATCTAAGGTGGTATGACTTGTCTTCCTATTTTGTATATAGCATGCTAGTTTAGAACTAAAGTTTGATTGTTTCAGCATACTCTCAGCGGGTTAGAAACATTTCGCATCTACAATAGCCATCACATGTGAAACTCTATTCTCTGACCTTGGTATCTTTTCAAATGTACTATAGATAAAATACGTCTTTAGGTCATCCACAATTCTCTTATAAGGCATTAGCTTATCATCTTTTGTCTAGTAGTCATCATTTACCTGATTAATAATAAGTTGTGATTCTCCATAAATATATAACTTAATTATTTTCCATTCTATTTCTAGCTTTAATCCATTCACTAGTGCTTCATATTCTGCTATGATATTCGTGCATGGAAATATTAGTTTGTATGCCTTTTGTATTTTGTATCCTTGTGGGGTAATGAACAAGCATCCAATTCACGATCCTTGTTGTGTAAAGGAGCCATCAAAATACATCTTACATGGATGTTCTTTAAGGTGTATAATTTCTTTATCAAGGAACTCTATATGAAATGGTTTGTCATTTGTTAATGGTGCTTCAACAAGTTGGTCAGCTATCACTTGTCCCTTGATAGCTTTTATTTCAACACACTCAATATCAAACTCACTTAATACCAAGACCCATTTTGTTAGTATTCATGTCAATGTTTCTTTATTTAACAGATACTTAAGTGGATCTATCTTAGCAACTAGGTTCACCTTCTGTGCCAACATGTAGTGTCTTAGTTTTTGAGATGCGAATACCACCTCTAGGCATGCCTTTTCAATTATTGAGTAGTTCAACTCATAGGAGACTAGATTTTTGCTGATATAATATATGGCCCTTTATTTCTTAGATTCATCCTCTTGTGCTAGAAATACCCCTAATGATGTGTTTTGTTCTGATATGTATAGTAGAAGTGGTTTTCCATGTATTCGAGCCATCAAGATTGGAGGATTCGCCAAATATTGCTTGACTTGAGAAAATTTCTTCTCACACTGTTCATCCCATGTCAATGTGACTCCTTTTTGCATCATCTTTGTGAAAGAATGAGATTTATCTATTCACTAGGATATGAATCTCCTTATGGATTGTAACTTACCTTGAAGTTTCCTCATTTGACTAGTATTCCTGGGTGGTTTCATTTCAAGAATTGCTTTTACTTTTGCTGGATCAACTTCAATTCCTTTCATTAAAACTATGAATCCTAGAAATTTTCCTGATGATACCCAAATTGCACACTTCTTAGGGTTTAACCTTAGTTTGAACTATTCCATTCTATCGAAGATTCTTCTCAAGTCCTCTATATGAATTGTTCTTACTTTTCACTTTGCTAATGTGTCATCAACATAATACTCCATATTTATGTATATCATAGCATGGAATATTTCTGCATCACCCTTTGGTATGTTGTGCCTGCATTCTTGAGACCAAATGGTATTACGTCCCAACATTATGTACCCCATGCACATGTAAATGTAGTTTTCTCTTAGTCTTCAGGGGTGATCTTGATTTGGTTGTATCCTACGAACCCATCCATTAAGGAATACATCTCATACCCTATAGTGAGATCCAAGATCATATCAATGTTAGGGAGCATAAAATCATCCTTTGGAAAAATTTGGTTTAGGTCTTTGAAATATTTTCAAACCCTTATAGATTTATCCACTTTGGAGACAGGAACTATGTCAAATATCCATTATGCATAGTCAATGGCTCTTATGAATCTAGATTTCAATAATTTCTTTAGTTCTGCTTTAACTAACAATGCTACATGTGGGTTCATCTTCCTCATTTTTTGTTTGACAGGCTTTACTTCTGGAGCAATGGATAGATGATGCAATATTAGGTCTGTATCTAGCCCTGGCATGTTTGAATAAGACTGAGAAAATTTGATCTTCTTTTCCTTGAAGAAATTAGTGAATTTTAGCTTCTCTTCTTCTAAGAGAGATTGAGAAATATGAACTAATTGTGGAGCTTTTTTTGTTCCAAGATTGATAGGTTGTGTTGGCTCAATTAATACTGAAGATCTTTCTTGAAAATGATCTGGAAGAATATCAAGATTCTCATCCTTTGGCGCCTCTAAGAGGTTTTCACCATTGAATATATCTTTTTCTTTTACTATTTTTGAAACTGACACTGCCACAACATGGTTTCACCATCACATTTCTTTTTCTTTTTATTTTTCATTTTTAGACTAAGAACTTGATATCCTCCTCAATCATGTTTACGCTCCTTGTATCGGTGAAAGAGGTAAAGGGTTCATAAGCATTTAGGTACAAATCTAGAGTATAGTCATTATCAAAGGATAGTAGGCTTATGGAAGTGGATTCATTCCAGTCTATAAGCTCAAGGTGCATCAAGGGAAAAGATTCATAGGGTTGGAGAGACAACACTACGTTATTATCAATGTTATTAACTTGCAAGATGATTTTATTCAAGTTTTCTTCCAAAGATTTGTTAAGATTATTAAAGTCATTATCTTTATTATTGGATTTCACATTAGTGTTATGTTAATCTAACCCTTGTGACATAGCATCAAAAGTTTCTCCTTCTTCAACTTGGACTCTGGGAGTGTATTTGTGTATCACATCTACCTTTATGTCCATTCTAGCATCAGAGAGTATGTCACATTCATACTCATGTGAATCAACTTAACTATCATCTATGATTCCCAAGAAGTGGGCAATAGTCATTGGTACATCCTCTTATTCATCATCACCATTTTCTTGTTCTTGATTATCTCTTTCTTGAAAATGTGTTTTTAAATATGTTATATCTTTTTGTTCTTCAAAATGAGGCATGTCAAGAACATGAGTAATAGTAACCAATTTCCCCTGGTTAGGATGCCTTTGTTTTTGTTCTTCTTCTGGCTCTTCTTCTTATTCTTAGTCAGGCATTAGATCAGTACTAAAATCTAACAGTGGATCTCCTTGCAAGAGTAGTAATCTCTCATAGGATATTGGTTGTCCTTTTATTTCTTATTCATCATTTAAATCACCTGATCTGTCGAATACTGGACCATCTTCAACTATGGCATGAGATGTCATTTCTTTGAAACCTACTCCAATTTTGTCTCTAGGATTTTTGAGATCCATGTGTATTGGTTCTATAAGTCCTTTCTTATTTTTACCCAACAGTCCTTTGCCTTTATAGCCCATTTGTTCCATGATGTCATAACCTTTTCCATATTTGTTAGGGGCTATCTCTACATTTTTGGAAGTCCCATCATGTTCATCCTCTTTGTATAGCCACTATAGGATGACTTTTTCTTCATTTTCTTGTTCAAGAGACACCTTTTCTTTTACCATCCATGTTCCTTCATGAGTTGTCAAAGTATCACCTTTAGAAGGTGTGAATGGTGATGAGGGTCTCCCTTGAGATATGGGAGATAAAGGTAAATTCATCATGGACATCAAGGAATCTATGTTTTATTCTCTCATTCCTATTTATTGAATGTTGACCTTCTTTGTAAAACTTTGCTAGACCATTTCTTTAGAATTTTCTGCTTTGTGAGCACTTTCATTGTTGTGCGGGATCATAATATCTGCTTGTTTGAGACTATTGCAAAGAAAGGTTGTATCAGATGGAATGATTATCTCTACTCCATTTTGTGGAAACTTTATGCATTGATGATAGGTAGAAGGTACCCCCTGCATTGTATGAATCCACAGTCTTCCAAGAAGAATATTGTAGGCAAGTGGTAGGTCTAGGACTTGACATATTACATATTTTTCCACTGGTCCTACTCTTATGGGTAATACAACCAATTCTTTAGAGGACCTTTCTTCTTCATTGTAGGCTTTGATGGTTATCTTTCTTCTTGGATCAATTGCATGCATAGAGAATCCCAATTGCTTTACCAGATTATATGTACATATATTTAAATCATCACCTCCATCTATCAAGACACACTTGACTCATTGTTTATGGATCAAAACCTCTAGATGTAGGGGTTGATTATGTGGATGGTTCAAGGACTTATCATCTTCCTCAGAGAAAGACAAGTAGTATGGGGAATTTATATGACCAATCATAGTTTGCAATCTGTCTACATCTAAGTCCTTAGGTACATTAGTATTAAGCAGGGATTGATCAAGGATCTCTCGATGAACCAAAGAGATTTTCAATAGTTCCAAAATAGAAATTTGGGAAAGTGTACGTTGCAACTGATCAAATAGATTGAACTTTGAATGTAATGCTAAATATTTAGGAACCATTGTTATAGCAGGTGGGTTTCATGTAGAAGATCCTTTAAGGGTGAGCTTAGTGTGACTCCTTATCACAACATTGGAAGATTATGTCTTGTCTTGTACTCCCTTCATAGTAATCACATTGATGGATTGCTTGCAAGGTTCCACCATATGGATCACATTGTCATTATCAATGTAGGTATAATTGATTTTATTGCTTTTAGAAGATTCACCTTTTTCATAATTAGGTAATGGAGTTTGAAATGCTTTATGATCATTATTAGTATGATGGCCATCCACTTTAACCTTTCCTTCTTCTATTAGGTCCTAAATGACATGTCTTAGATTCATGTAGTTATTGGTTTTATGTCCTTTATTGTGATGAAAAAAATAGTATTCCTTATCATTCCACCAGTTTAGTTTCCCTTATGGTTCCCATGGTTTTAAATATGGGATTTTTATAATCTTATTATCCAAAGGTGACTTCAAGACCACCTCTAATGTATCTCCCAAAGGTGTAAACATTCTCTTAGGTCTTGATAACCAAGGCTCATTCTGATTGTTGGATTTATTAAAAGTTTTAGGAGTTGTTGGTGTCACCATTTTATTTGAGATCTTACGAACTTATAGACTTGTAGAAAGATTAAACACCTCAGGCTTGAGTCTTGTATTAGAAGCATCTACAACTCCTTCACTGACCACATTCTTATTCTTATTCCCATATTTGTACTTATCCTTATTGTTGTTAGAATAGTACTTGGCTTTATTCTCCTTGCAGATAGTGTTTTCTCCTTTCTTAACCAAGACTTCCTTGATCTTAATTGCACTATCTATCATCTTGTCAAAATTTGGTGGGCCTTAGAGTTGTATGGGAAAATTCATTTCAGGCACCAAATTGTTAATGAGGATATCCATCTTCTTGCTCTCATGTATTTGTCTTGAGTATCTTGCGAAGATCTTTCTCCATCATTGCAAAAATGTTAGGAATGGTTCTCCACTCTTTTGCTTTGTATTGCACAAGTCTAACATGGTTATTGTATGTTGTATATTGTATGAGTACTATCAAATTAAATTCTCAACTATCTCCTCAAATGTCTTAATGTCTATGGGTATTTTGTAAAACCAATCCATTGCTTGTCCACCCAAACTTCTTGGAAACAACCTCATCAAGTAAATTTTTTCATGCATAAATTATATGCTCAATGTAGAAAAATCCCTCACGTGGTCTTGAGGATTTGAGTTGTCAATATATTTGTCGTATTTAGGAATTATGACATGTTGTGGAAATGGTATTGTTATTACATCCTTATCAAAAGGGAAAGGAAAAATATGTTCCAATGAATATTGTTTTGTAGGTTTGTCTGTTTCTTTCTTCAAGTCTTGGATTTCAGCTTGCATAGTAAGTAAATATCATGTTAGTATAGATATAGGAGTAAGATCCTCTTTTTTCTTGAGTCGGTTGACATCATAGTCCTTTGGTAACTTCACTCCTTGATATGCAAATTCAAAAAGGATTTTTCTTTGTTTTCTTCCAAAAAAATTTTGAGTATCTTTTAGAATCTTTTTCTTCTCAGGGCTCTTTGATATTATTGTTTAGTTGGATCTTCATCGCTATTTGAATCATGGTGATTCCCTCAATTCTCTTCTTCTCCTTCATTGGCTTGTTCTTCTTTATCATTATGATTATTGTTTCATTCTTCCCAAGTGATGAGACTAAAGTTGGTCTTTATTTTATGATATTTTATGCTATGTTCCTAAAACATTCCCGAAACATTTGTGTAACTTTTAAGTGATTAAGTTTGTATATACTCCATAAGTACAGTTATATCCTCAAAATTTTGGGTAGGAAATAGTATACACACTTTTCCAATACTATATATACATAATGCAATATTTCATATAGCTATTTTAATGTGTGTTTTAACATTTGGATTAAAATAATTAAGTTGAATATATGAATATGCATGCATATGCTACTAACCTGCTAGGAATGAAGGAGCAGTTGGAAAACAAATCAGTTACATCAATGAAGGAGTGGAGATGTTTTGGTCATGATCATAAGACCCATCAAGACAGCCACGGGATATGCCTGCAGAATTGAAGGAATGAATGAATACTTCAGGGAATATAGGGGAGCACGATCATCCTAGATCTCCTCCATAATTAATGTTCAATTAACATGGTTGTTTGATCTTTATGATCTTTTTTTATTGATTGAAGTGTTCTCTTTCTTTCATGGATGAATCAATCAAAGTGTATCTGAATGTTTGAATGTAATTCTCTATATATAGGGAGATGATCGATGGAAATCTAGTTAGAAAAAATAATGATGTTACTATTGTATTGAAGAAAGTTGTTCTTCAAGTCTATGTTCTGATTGTAATCCATTTTTATGAATATATGAAATAAAGGAATAATTTTAGTTATCTTCTTTGTTTTTAGTTAGTCGAAACCAACCAAGGAGGGCCCACTTGGGAGGTGGGGTAGACCAGAGTAGAGAGTAGTTTAATTGTTTTTAGCATTTAAGGTAGTGTTCACTATTTGTTCCTGCAGCATTGTATCTATGTTAGTTTTGGCAGCATATGCAGAGATAGCCATAGTTCATGCATTAGAATGGAAGAATGAGCTGGAGTTAGATTTATGGTTGTTAATATTAGTTTATTTGTTTAGCTGTGTGTTTTACCTTCCTACAGCAATAGTTTGGTTCTTTAAATGCATTTTCCTTTCCTGCAACAGTTTAAGTAAGATGACTCTATGTGAAACTTAGTCCACAAACTGTGCTTTCCCATTTCAAGTGTACGTCCCTGGGTTGAAAATCTAAATGCACTTTGTGGTAGGAAAATAATACCTAGTTTGAATATACTATTCCTAGGGAAGGCTTTGGTGTAGTTATTATTACCTATAATGAGGCTGTTCATTTTTGGCATCCTTGTCAGGGATGGTGTCAAGATGAGAATCCCATTGAGTCATTCTTGATATTTTTCATTTTCTAGGAGTAGTTTGCAAAGTATGAACTTGCTTCACAAGTTCATTTAATCACTTGTATGCATCGAACGGGAAGAAGAAGAGATGTTAATGGAAGATTTCTCCCAAGAGAACCACCAAATTTAAAAGAAGAATCTGTAGAAACTGAATTACCTGTTGTTGATGTGAGTCTGGAATTTCCCCCATCTACTTCACTAGTAGAGGACCCATTTGATCCATCTGACCTTCAGCCTTTTGCTGAGATTTTGGCCAGTTTTCTTGCACACTCCACTCTGAGTGCACCAAATGCTAATAGTAAACCACTGAGTATCAAAACTCCTCAATAGAAATTTCAAGTTCAAATACCAGCAGTGATGGCTCAACCTACATTTCCATTTCCACTTCCTAGCTTTATCAACAATGTTAATCTTAAACATATCTCCACTGCTGCGTTACCAAAGTTCTATGGCCTAATAACTGAAGACCCTGACACTTTCTTATTTGACTTTGACATTCTTTGTCAAAGTTTTGACTATAACACTGATAGTCATAAACTCAAATTGTTTCCAGCTACATTAAAAGAGTCATTCTTAAGATGGTTTATGGGACTAGGGGCAAATGCAGCAACTGATTGGGATGGGATGAGAGACCTATTTCTGCAAAAATATAAAAAATACTGCAAAGGAGGTTATTTTAGAGGAGATGATATCTTATGCATGTCACAAAAAGAAGATGAAACTCTAGAAGACTACATCTCATGCTTCTTATATAATTTGCAAAAGAATCCTCAACATGCATTGCATAAGGATTCACAAAAACTCATCTTTTTGAGAGGAGTGAATGATAACTGTCTGGAAGCACTTGACATTATGGCTAGAGGAGATGTATCCCAGTCTTCTTGGGATGATCTCAAGAAAAATTGTTTGAACTATTCAAGATCATCATTAAAGAAGGGCAGAGGATCCCGTCCAACACTTGCAAAAGGAAGTAGTTCTAGCATATCAAAGAAGGAAATCTCAAACTTGATGTCAGATTTCAAGCAAGACATTATCAATGATGTTGCAACCCACTTGGATAAAATGCAATCCCAAAAGAAGCATGAAGAAGCTGAGTTAAAGTTAGCAGAGTACTACCCACATTGTTGACGATAAAAGAAGGAATGTAGATGCAAGCTGGTAGCAAATCTGGAAACACATCATCTTCCAACTGAGTTCAGGCAGATAGAGGGGGAAGACAAGAAAGTCTTCTTTGTTTCTCAATGTCATCCATGGGCTCCACGACAAGGTATGCCTCAGGACCCATTGCAATCTTTCACTAATTATAATAATCAATGGAAAACCCAGAATCCCCAATATCCTTCACAGTCTTTCCAACCTATGTGGAATAATGCATGGCAAAATACCGAGCCAAACTAATGGTATAGATCCTGAAAACCCAAATGGCCAAAGCCACAACCTCAAAATCAATGGCAACCACAACAAGGAAATTAGAAGCAATATAACACATGGAGGGGACCCCAATAGTGGCCAAATCAAAATCCTAGCTATCACCCATTACTACCTCCAGTTCCACACCTAGCACTTATGCCAACTCCTGTAGCCACAAATTCTCCTCCATGGCCAGCACAATTGTTGGCTCAGCCACAGCCAAATCCTAATAATAAGAAACAATAACCAGTCTACAGTACTGATGCCTAATAGTACCCTTCTTATGCATTGGACATCACTTATATCCACCTGAGATCTGGTACTACTCTGCCAACACCAGAACCACATGTTATAACTCAAGTACTAGATACTCCTATAGCATCAACATAACAACCAGAAGTTACCTTGCAAAATCCAACCCTACCAACTAAGATGCCAAACCAATTAGATCCTAAAAATCAAACTAGACCTCCATTCCCTCAGAGGCTTAAGATGGATAAACCTACACTCCAAGAAGAAGCACCATTTGATATCATGGACTAGTTAAAGAATGTGCACATCTAGATTCCTCTATTTCAGGCTATCAAAGATGTTCCACTCTATGGAAAAGCCATCAAAGAAGCATGTCTTAAGAAACCTGGAAGAAAGAAAAAGGATCCCCAAATAGTGCATGTAATAGGTCAATTGGCTGATATAATGTTGGGAAAGATTGTGATTCCGAAGTACTTTGATCCAGGAAGCCCGGTTGTTGACATAATAATTAATGGCCAGTTAGTAAAGAATGCTCTGATAGACCTAGGTGTTGCTATAAATGTCATGAACAAGGACACTATGCATAGGTTGAGTATAGAGGGATTAAGAACAACTCCAATAGTTTTAAAACTTATAGATAATTCCATAGTTACTCCAGATGGTATGGTTGAAGACATAGTAGTCACACTGGACTCTTGGGAATACCCTGCTAATTTTATGATTCTATCACCTAAAGTAATCCTTGTTGGTTATCCAGTAATCCTTAGAAGGCCTTGGTTAGCAAAAACATATGCTAATATGAGTTGTAGATCAGGAAATATGACCATCTCTAATGGCCAAACTGTCAAGAAATTAGCACTGTATCCTCTAGCCCAACCACAAGCAGATCTAAACAACCCTATTTGGACAAACTTGGGAGATGAGGAAGAAGAAATAAACTTTGTTGTTCAATTGATGATGCTGCATAGAAAATCTTTTCTGAAATTACAAGAGGATGATGATATATGCCAAAGTATCCTGACAAATGATTTTGTTACAGCAAGAGACATTTCTCAAAGCTCAATTTTTCAATTGACTACCTATGAAAACTATATCTTGCCAACAGAGCCTGAAATCATACAGTAATTGTTACCTTGTGAGATATCAACCAGCCTTGTATCAGAAGCCTCCATGCTAGAGCTAACCACTACTATGCAACTCTCACCTAGCCATAACCTTCATGTTAATAATAAATTATCTCAACAACAATTAAAATTGTTAACACAACTCTTATGCAAGCATAAAATGGCTTTTTCTTGGGAATATGCAGACATTAATGGATTAAGTCCAAAACTATGTACCCATAGAATATACATCAATGAAGGAAATCTACCTCTACATTAGCCATAGAGAAGGATCAACCTAGCCCTTAGGGAGATTGTGAAGACTGAACTACAAAAAATGTTAAATGTTGGTTTCATATATCCTATCTCAAATAGTAAGTGGGTTTCATCTCTTGTGATAGTACCTAAGAAGGGGGGTAGGTGAAGAATATGTGTACATTATAGAGAGCTTAATAATGCAATGAAAAGGGACTATTTTCCATTACCATTCATTGATCAGGTGCTAGATACATTAGAAGGCAAAAAGTAATTCTCATTTCTTTGATGGATATAGTGGCTATAATCATCTTAGAATTGCACCTGAGGACCAAGAAAAGACAACATTCACATGTCCTTGGGGAACATACACCTACTCTATTCTGCCATTTGGGTTATGTAATGCTCCTGCAATGTTTCAGAGGGTCGTAATCAACATCTTTGCTAACATCTCACATGTATACATGGAGATTTATATGGATGACTTCACTACATTTGGAGTCACATTTGAAGAAGCACTGAAGAATTTGGAGAATTTCTAATCAGGTGCCAAGAGCATAAATTTTCACTCAACAGTGAGAAGTGTTTTATGATGATGCAGGAAGGAGTCATTTTGGGACACTTCATTTCAGAAGCTAGCATACAAGTGGATCCAACAAAGATAGAGGTAATTCAAACATTGCCCACTCCTAGTAAGCAAAAAGAGGTTAGATCATTTCTAAGACATGTTGGATACTATAGACATTTTATTCAAAACTTCAATCAAATAGAAATTCCATTGTACACTTTGCTTACAAAAGAGGTCAAATTTACATGGACCCTAGCTTGTGAAGAGTCATTACTGCAGCTTAAGAACCTTCTTACAAAAGCACCAGTATTAAAAGGCCCTGATTGGACTTTGTCATTTCACATACATACTGATGCATTTGATTATGCACTAGGATATATCTTAGGCTAGAAGTCTATAAACCTTGAAAATGCTATTTACTACATTAGTAAAAGTCTACATGGCCCAGAGTTAAACTACATAGTCAGAGAAAAATAACTATTAGTAGTAGTCTATGCTCTAAACAACTTCCAGCACCATGTAATAGGATACCCCATATTTGTTCATACTAACCATGCTGCAATAAAATATCTCATGAACAAACCTACCATTTCAGGTAGATTAGCTAGATGGCTACTTTTATTATAGGAATTTGATCTCACAATAATAGATAAACCGAGAAGAGCCAATGTAGTAAAAGACTATTTGTCCATATTACAACATGCAAATACAGATACTTCATTGATAGATGACACATTTCCAGATGAGCATCTGTTTCACATTGGTATTAAAACTCCATGGTATGTTTATATAAAAAATTATCTTGTAGCCAACAAGATGCCTAAATAATTCTCTCCAAAGGATTGGAAAATTGCTCATGGAAAAGAGCTTTTAGTACTCATAGATTGATAATACATTATTCTACAAAGGTCTAGATCAGGTTATGAGGAGATGTGTCTGAGAAGATGACACCTATGATATTATGCATGCATGCCATAATGAACCTTGTGGAGGACACTTTGCAGCAAAAAGAACAGCAATGAAGGTGCTAACGACAGGCTACTATTGGCCAACACTTCACAAAGATGTAGCCAATTACACCAGAAAATGTGACAAATATCAAAGGATGGGTAGGCCAACAAAATTAGATGAGATGCCTCTCAACCCACGAGTAGTTGTCACACCATTTGATAAATGGGGAATAGATTTCATTGGTCCCATTGACGCTCCATCAAATGGAAAATCATATATCTTGGTATGCATGGATTATGTAACAAAATGGTTAGAAGTGAACGCAATGAAGCATGCCCGTGACAACAAAGTGGCAGCATTTCTGTATGAAGAAATATTTACTCACTATGGAGTACCAAGAGAGCTAGTGACTGATCAAGGGGCACAATTTACATCAAATCTGATAACAGAACTCATGAATGAATACAGAATCAGACATAGGAAGTCCGGCCCATACCACCCACAAGCTAATGGTCAAGTGGAAGTCACCAACAGGGAAATTGTAGCAATACTTACAAAAATAGTTCAACTCAACCAAAGAGATTGGAGTAGTCATCTAGTAGAAGCAGTATGGGCATACAAAATCACATGGAAAACCACAAATCGGTTGACTTCATTTCAGCTACTCTATGGAAAAATAGTAATGCTACCAATTGAGTTTGAACACAAAACACTAAGGATTGCTTTGAAGCTGAAATGGACCTCCCTGCAGCTCGACATGAACACTTATTGAATCTTAACTCCTTGGATGAGATGAAAAAATATTCTCTAGAGCACATAGAAATAGTCCAAAAATAGTGAAAGAAATGGCATGACACCCACAACAAGAATAGGCAATTCCAAGTAGGAGACTGGGCACTATTGTTTGATTCTAGGTATCAAGAGACACAAGGCAAGTTGCAAATAAGATTTCTAGGGCCATATGAGATAACACATGTTTTCGCAAATGGAATGGTTCAATTGACAATAATTGGCCCAGTGTAGTTCAATTTTTTGGCCAATGGCCATAGACTTTGTCTATACGATCAGCCACAAACCAAGATAGAGTTCCTACAGCAATTCATAGACGACAAGCCAAAGGTAACATAGGTAGTCACTCCTATCGCAGAAGGTGACAACCTTCTTCCTGTAGCTTCACCCCCTAATACAAGCACGTACATCCATAATAAAACTTTATTTTCAATGAAGTCCCATTCCACATTCAGTTTTCTAAAATTATCTCTCCAACCCACCTCATTTCTTTACCTTCCACCCATCCAAATTCCATGTCACCCACTTTGCTCAATTTCCTACACTTTCAATAAATTCCACGTCATCATAAATCCATTCAGGGACAATCAATTTCAAGGCACAACCGATTCTCATCTTTAAAGTGCATATGGAAACATAATGATAGGTACGTGTATTCAATTTATTCAATATATTTCCACTTTTAAAACATAGATTTCAAAAATTATATTTAATACTACATGTGTCTATATATTATGGCATTACACCAATTTTCTCTCTCCTATGAAGGAGGACAAGTGTGGACACTTTTCATTCTTTTGTACGGGGGTGAAAAGTGTATTAATTCCCAAGTTGCTATTTCCTGTACCTATCATTTCAAACCAGATTGCATGTCATCCAAATCAATACTTATGTAACGTGTCATCAAGTGCTTGTAATGTTTGCATAAATTATCGTACTTAATTTCTTAGATTATTATTGATTCCTACCCTAGGTGATGTAATTAAATTTGTGTAAGGCTTAATTGTACTTAAAAGAAACATAATTCCCCACTGTCAAGTGTCATTATCATTTGTATTGCCCAATTTTCATAATAGTACAACACAACGATTGAAGGGAGTTGAAGTGAAGCGCAGTTATGAGCTAAATAAAAGGGTTTTTTCAAAGGAATTTAGAATATTTTGGGTTTTAGAGCAAACGGAAATTTTGAAATTGCAGACTGAGGAAGAGCTTGAGAAAGAATTTGAGAAGGAATTTTGAAGGAAAAATTTACCACAATGGGTGGATATTTGATGAGGCATGAACCTTTTGTTCATACCATCTTATTGACTGATGTTGAATTTGTTCGTAGGTTCCATGCCTACGGATGGCTGGATTACTTCTTAAAATTAATGGAGTATGGTGAAGAAGTGGTAGCAGAGTTCATGAATACATTCAGAGAGGGGGAAGCTATTGTATGGGGAGTGACTATTCTAGAAACAGAGGAAATAATTGCAGAGGTGACGGGATTACCTATAGTAGGGGAGCATTACCCCAATGAGCACGATGCCAGGTCTACATGAGCCAAATTTATCCAACCTTCTGACCCTCCATTGGAAGTAAATAAGCAAGGATGCAATAGAATGTCATTACCTATTCCATATAATGAGATGGCTACACATATCATCAGGTATTTTACATGTGAAGGGAGATTTTCCAACTTACATGCTCTTCATTTCAAGTTACTTGGTTGTATCAGGAACAATCTTCAAGTAAATATTCTAAACTTTGTGTACAACATGTTAAGTATCAGTGTTGAGGAAACACAAAAGGGTAAAATGAATTCCATTTCCCATCATGCCCTAATCAAACTTCTAGTTGAAAGAGCCCTTAGGGATGTCTCTCCTCTGGAGTGGAAAGAATTGTTAAGAACAAAACCTTGCAGCCCTAGAATGAGCATGTTGAGCAGCTAATTCCTGAAAATGAAATACCCCATGATCCAGTTGAAATACCTCAAAAAAAAGGGTCTAAGAATATTGAAGAAAGGGAACCCTCTCCTATCTTAAGTGATAATATACCTACCTCATCTCAAAGAAAATGGAAACAAAAGGTTAATGAAGGAACTTCGGTTCCTGAAGTAGAACCCCAAAAACTTGCAGCCTCAAAAAGTAGGAAGTGGAAGTCGATTCTTGCAGTAGTTACACCTGTAGTAGAAAGGTCAAGGAAAGCTGGTAAAAATAAAATGGTGGAGGAAAAAGAAACCCCTTTGAGAAGAAGTACCAGGATGAGGGGGCAAGTCCCTCAAGTGACCCCAGTAAGTCAAGATGTTCCATCAGAGACACCTATTATTGATTCTCATGTTGACTATGTCACAAGTGATTCTCCAATTCACCTAGCCTACACAGATCCTCCATAGAATGTGGATAATTTATCTCCTGATGAGCCTCCCTCACAACAAACAACTGGTGAGTTTGAGGAAAACACACAAACAATTCAAGAGGACCAGTAGTTGCCTAGGTCCCCAGTCTACTCCTATACCCACAATGTCATAGTTCCTTTTAAAAGGACCTCGTATACAGATTATTTAGAATAGGCTCATATTTAGAACAGGCTCGCATTGCAAAGAGGAAATAGAGAACTCAATTAGAGGAGCCTCGCCTGCCTACTTTGCAATCAATTCTGTTTGGTCTATATACCTAGTTTATTTTCAAGAACATCATGTGGGGAGAGGAGAAGAAAAGGAAATTGATGAGTAGAAGGAAGAAATTGAATATCTAAAGGAACAAATAGAAAAGCAAAAATAGAAAATGGATCATGCCCTCAAGCTGGTTGACCAGATTATAGCCTATAGGCCACCCCCAAGGGTTTATGCTATTTGTTTAAAAGAAGAGTTCATTATGTTCCAACTCATGATGGCCATTCAAAATAAGGATTCTAAGTTCAAAATAGCTGAAGACTTCTATGGTCTTTATCAAACACTTCCTACTTGGCAACAGAATCTACACTATGAATTATACATTCATAATTTCATTGTTCCTAATGAAATTGATTGGAATCCTCTACTCTATATAGGAGATGTACATTTAAAAGAATTGATGTCTTGGATGCAAAATGAAGCCAACTATGACAGACAGCTAGATAACTACAGAGATCAAGAAAAATCTGAACCTTTACCTTTAAGGGTTGAATCCTGTAAACTAGATGTCCTTTTAATAGATTGGTTAGCACTCACCTATGGAAATAGAAAACCTAAATTTAGGGACAAGATCTTTTCTCTTAGAGATAGAGTCTACAGGGAATATATGGGATTACCTTATTTTAAATTTCAAAGGGGCTTGGCTGGAGTGAGAAGTAGGTGGAATAGACTGCCTGAGATTTTCAAGAAATCTGAACCGCATAGTCCAATTAATTTTGAGGTAGCTATGAATAGGGAAACAAAGTACATGCAGCTAGGGAGACAGATCAAAAGAGAGATCTAGTTTCCTCTAACTTTCCAGCCACCTATGTTCCTGTGGCCACTATATGACAAACACTACAAAATTAGACCAGCTGCGGGAAGATTATAGAATGGACTACTAGGAGTGGACCAGAGGATTTTATTACACCTTCAAGCATAAAAGGAGAGGCAAGACAGAGGTTGGTGAATTCAGAACAGTAGCCAAGAAGTGTAATTCTTGAGGAAAAGCATTATACTTGTTGGGAAGGCAAATGATGAGACTAAAGTTGGTCTTTATTTTATGATATTTTATGCTCTATTCCTAAAATAGTCCTAAAACATTTGTGTGACTTTTAAGTGCTTAAGTTTGTATATACTCCATAACTTTAGTTATATCCTCAAACTTTTGGGTAGGAAATAGTATACACGCATTGCCAATACTATATATACATAATGCAGTATTTCATATAGCTATTTTAATGTGTGTTTTAACATTTGGATGAAATTGATAAAGTTGAATATATGAATATGCATGCATATGCTACTAACCTACCAAGAATGAAGGAGCAGCTGGAAAACAAATTGGTTACATCAATGAAGGAGTGGATATGTTTCGGTCACGATCAGAAGACCCATCAAGATAGCTGCAGGATATGCCTACAGAATTAAAGGAATGAATGAATGCTTCAGGGAATATAGGGGAGCACGATCATCCTAGATCTCCTCCATAATTAATGTTTTGTTAAGATGGTTGTTTGATCTTTATGATCTTTTGTTATTGATTGATGTGTTCTCCATCTTTCATGGATGAATCAGTCAAAGTGTATCAGAATGTTTGAATGTAATTCTCTATATATAGGGAGATGATCGATGGAAATATAGTTAAACAAAATAATGATGTTAATGTTGTATTGAAGCAAGTTGTTCTTCAAGTCTATGTTATGATTGCAATCCATTTTTCTGAATATATGAAATGAAGGAATAATTTGAGTTATCTTCTATGTTTGTAGTTGTCGAAACCAACCAAGGAGGGCCCACTTGGGAGGTGGAGTAGACTAGAGTAGAGAGCAGTAGTTTAATTGTTTTCAACATTTAAGGTAGTGTTCAATGTTCATCCCTGCAGCATTGTATTTGTGTTAGTTCCTGCAGCATATGCAGAGATAACCATAGTTCATGCATTAGAATGGCAGAATGAGCTAGAGTTAGATTTATGGTTGTTTATATTAGTTTATTTGTTTAGGTGTGTGTTTTACCTTCCTGCAGCAATAGTTTGGTTCTTTAAATGCATTTTCCTTTCTTGCTGCAGTTTAAGTAAGATGACTGTACGTGAAACTTAGTGCACAAACTGTGATGTCCCATTTCAAGTGTGTCCCTGGGTTGACAATCTAAATGCACTTTGTGGTAGCAAAATAATAATTAGTTTGAATATACTATTCATAGGGAAGGCTTTGGCATAGTTATTATTACCTATTATGAGGTTGTTCACCAATTATAATCATTTTCACTTGACATCTTAGTAGTATCAGGAGTCACAGTGTAGGTAGTACTAGCAATAGCTACAAATAAAGGATTTATCATTTATGTTTCTCCTTGTTCAAAAGTCAACAATGGAATTTCATTTGGAAATGGATTTTGTTCTAGATGATAAGACTTATGTCTTGTGTTAACCATGAAATCTTGATTAGGTAATTATTTGAATGTCCTGATATGTCAAAGGGGCTGTAAATTGTCCAAGTGTGTTCGTCCAAGGTTGCAAGTGTGGGTTTGAAAATATGACTAGATCCAGTGTCAAAAGGGGGAATTTCCCTATTCAGGAGCTAGGAACCAAGTGTAAAGAGGTTTTGATATTTTAAAAGCTCCAACGTCTAAGGGTTAGAATGCCTTATTCATGAGCTGGGAACTGGTTGGGTTTTATATGAATTGGACTACACAACTTGACGAATGTGGATTAAGAACAAATAGGTAGGTGAGGTACACTCAAGAACTAACCTTCTCAAACTTGCAAGTTTACTAGTTCTGATGTCAAAAGTTGATAGAACACTCAAAAGGGTACTCAAAAATCCAAAAATTAAGGTTCTAGCATGTGCAGAAGTGCTCTGTATGCAACCTCCGAGAATGTTAACCAAATGTAATATAGGAAACCTCAGATGTGACCCCTAATCCAAATGTGACTCAGGGTATACCGAATGTGACTCTGTAATTACCATATGCGACCTAGGATGCAAGATAAGACTCAAGATACCAAGTGAAATCTTCCGATGGTTTGTCCAAGAAAAGTTTTTCAATTTTACAAAAATTTGGGCTTTCTCTATCTAATTTCAAGGAGTTTGAGTGTTTGAAATTTTTTGTGATTTGTTCATTCAAGGTTTTAATCTTTGATTTCAATTCAAACACGTCAATAAGAGTTATTTTTATATCACAAACACACCTAATTTTACCTATAACTTGGCATAAATTGGAAATGCTTGTTCATTATCTTAGGAACACACTCAAAGACTCCTCAGAATATGAAAGTCCAACAACATGCAATGGATGTTGGAGGCCATATTAGCTTAGTAGTAACATCTAAGAGGGCTCAATATGATGAACGTCTTGGGGAAATTATTATTTTCCTTACACGGGCATTACCAACCTTTCGGGGGTAATTCAGGTGGTTTCTAACATAGAGGATTTAGTAAAGGCATCCATTCATAATCATCTCCCATAGTCCTGCAAGTGAGATTGAGGCCTATAGCCCTTTGAGTACTCAAATTTGTGTAGTTTTGCAAGTAAGATTTAAGCAGCTCCGCTCTACACAAGATCCAAGCATGTCCAAGGAAATGATCAAATCAAGGTTCCAAGGAAAAAATCAAATAAGTCTTCCAAGATTTTCATCTCAAGGTAGTGTCTTTATTATACTGAGGTCGAAGGGTTGGCTTCTACCTATCCTCACTTGGGTCGTTCTTGGGAGATTTTTACCTCAACCGACAGGACCTCTAAAGTTTATACCAAGAAAGAAAAGGATTGGCGGCTTAGGAGTCAAGACTTTTGATTCTCTACTAGGGAGAAGAGCATATTGTCCTATCCATGTCATTTTCTTCTATCAAACACATCATGCAAGATGTGTTTAGTAAATTTCCTCCAATTTGACCTCAAATCCTAATCTAACTTTTGAGTTTTTGACTTTCCCAAAGGGAAAAGAGCATAATCCTCTGATTAGATTTAAAAATGAACTCAAATTCTAATTAAATTCTTATAAAATCAATGAAGAGAAGCATAAAATGTTTGGTTGATTCCATGAGGCAACCTACAAAACAACTCATTAGTAGTTTGTTTGCTATTTTTCTTTGACAATTCGACCTGAAAACCACAATTAGGCTATAACAATCAACTAGAATCACAAAATTCACCCATTAGTCATTAGAAATTTCAAATTTGCAAAAAAATCACTAAATTCGATCCTATTTTATCCCGAAACGCAATCAACAAAAAAATGTGATATAATTTTAACCAGATGCGATCAAGAATACTAAATGCAATATAAAGCTTACCAAATCCAATCTTGACCAGATCTAATCTGGGAAAGACCGGGTGTAATCTTGTTTAGACCTAATGTGACCTTTCTTCCCAGATGTGACACAAAGCTCCAGATGTGATCTTGGCTCTATCAAGCAATGACAAAATTGAGTTAAAAATGTAGAAATCTAGGGCTTGCCCCATGGTGGGAGTCAAAAATGTGTGTGAATTTGTTGTACCTATTATCTTGCAACACAACACTTCAATAAGACATTAGATTGTTATTTTCTAAAGAAAATAGGAAATCAAAGAAACTTCACAAATTTGTCCTATTTCTCTCTAACTAGCAAGAGTATATTCAAAATCTATTTAGCTCTCAGAATTAGACTCTGAATAGTGACAATTCACTACTAGAATGAGAGATTCAATGCAAATTTTAACTAAGAAATGTGAGAGATTAAACAATGTCATTAATTCATTACCAATCAAGCTATTCAAAATGAAGTGTGAACTAATTAGCTATGAAATCAAAATACCAACATGTAAGTATGAATGCAATTAACTATATGTTTTGTGAGTTTAAAATTCTTCTTTTATAGAACTTCATTGAATTCAACGATTGAGATACAATTTGAGAGGAGTGGTTGAGATGCATCCTCATTTGATCCATGTGAGTTGATCCATTAGGCTCACCTCTCATTGGTTGATTTTGTCCTTGTTGTCCCTTGAGAGGTGACATATAATTTGAGTCCTTTAATTAATTTATTTTAATTAATTACTTTAGCCATGCATTTTAATAGGATTCATTTAATTAATTAGGCTTATAGTTAATTAAGGTGATTTCTTGATCAATTAAAAATGATTAAATACTTTATTTGAGAATTTTATTGATTTTATCGAATTATGTTAATAATCAACAATCAAATTAACATAATTAGGAGATTACTCCAAATTAGGGCAAATAGGGCCTTTGGTTCTATTTACTTGATTTTGGGTGATTACAGTCCTATCTAATTGACATGTGACTACAAAGAAAAAGGAAATATTCAATAGACCACAAGGGTCCACTAAGCAAAAAAAAATCAACAAAAATATGGTTCCTAAATCAATCATGGAAGAATTGTGTTGTAAAGAAACCAAAAGAAAACAAAAATCTAAATCTATGTGGATTCCCAAGTCTCTCTTAAAGGACTTGAACACAAAGGAAAAATCAAAGTTGGCATCCAAGCTTCCAAAGGATTTCACTCCATCTCCTTCCAAACAACTTTCATCACCTCATACATCAAAGTCTCGGGCTATTCCATCCATTTTTCCTCCATTCATCCACTACCCTTCAAAGTGTGTATTAATGTTGATCTTATCACCATTTCCATCTACCCCTACACAAACCTTTCAATACCCTATCCCTTATCCAACACATATTTATGCTTCTTATTCTCTCATTCCATATCCTTACATCCCCTTCATCCAATCCATTACATAAATCCTTAGCCACCATCTCCTTATCCTCCATATCAATTCCCTCCCATCACCCTATCAACATATTTGTGCATACCTTTTGGTGGCCTTGGCCCATCAAAGCATGTCTTTCCAAAGGAGCATTATCCAAAGAGCATCAGCTTGAGTTCCTCCAAAAATTAGAAAATTTTTTAAAAAAATTGAAAAGTGCCTTGGTGAAAACCTGGTAAATAGGCACCTTGGTAGCTAAAGTAAAGAGAAATAAATTCTTCCAATGGTGAAAACCACTTCTTGTGGTGCCTTGGACAAGTACCATGATGAGAACCTAGCAAACAAGCATCATGCATAATTCCTCCCTCTTGCACTCTACACTCAAGTGCAAGATTCATCCACACTAGCTATTTCATGTGCATCCATAATTTTTTTTCCCTTTGTTATCCTTTCCATCAGCTTACTCACTTGCTTCCATCTATGCTACCCTATTACGATCTTTCTTATCCAAAATCAGCCATCATTATTCCTAAGCATCCTTTCCATTATCTCAAACCATCCACTCATAATCTCCATCACTCATTATCCTCATCATGTGATCCTATACATGGCTTATCCAAATCAACCCCTTGGTCTTGATCAAAATGAAGAACATAAAAATATTAATTTTGTTAGCATGAGTCTCTTGACATGTCCACTCTTTTGGACCACATTCTTTCATGACAACAAGTCATTATTTTATATGTTATCCAACACCACTTCATGAGCCTACATTACTATATTTCCTTTCCCTAGTTTGGGTAATCTTGAGGAAATTCCCCCTAAAGGTTTCATTCACTCACTTCATTCCTAATTATCTTTCTGATTCATCCATCAACTTGCTAATCCATCCATCATGTCTTATACCTTGCTAGACATTGGGGGCAAACCAATCTGATCTTGCTTGAGAATGATTAATCAATTAAAAATCATAAAAATTGGAAAAAGTCCTAAAAAAATGATCATTTTAGTGAAAAATTGGCAAATGGGCACTTTGATGCATCAACCAAAAAAATAAAAAAAATCTCAAAAATACAAAAAAAATGAAAAGAGCACAAAATTTGAAAAATGAAAAAGTTCCTTGGTGAAAACCTGGTAAACAGGTGCCTTGGTAATAAAAATAAAATCTCTTCAAAGTGGTGAAAATCTGGTAAATAGGTGCCTCTTGTTCTTAAGTGGTTCATTTATCAACGTGAGTCTTGGCATCCTTTATAATTTCCTACCATTTTCTTCAATTTGTACATAGCATTCAGTCACTTTCATGACAAATCAAATGTTTCACATAACATTGTCATGGATTGCAATCGGTCTTTATCTTCATCATAGGACATTCAAGTCTTACTAGAGGATAGTTTTCTATCAAGACAGTTAGTTAGATCATCATCTAAAGAAAATCAGAGTCATTTTTCAAAAAATTGTTGAAAGGTTCATTACTGACATAGAACAGTGTTTCTCAACACCCCACAATGTGAAGACATCAACAAACACTGTTTCTCAACACTTATCAGATAAACTTAAATCATCAATCCATCCAAATAAATGATAGACTTGAACAATCAAATAGTATTCAACACTACACACTTCAACAAGCTAGAACGAAGCACAAACAACACCCAAAAACTTCTTGAATTGATGTTGATCACATCTCTATTACAACTTAACTCTGTCTAAACGACTGGAGAAGCAATAAAGGTTGTGAATTTCCTTGGTATGTTGTTTTTTATCATTTTATTTACTGATTATACCTTTCTATGTAACTCAATGAAGTCTAAAAAGACTAGAGGAACATACACTAGGGGCATAATCATTTTCTTTGACTTCTACTTTTTGATGTGGTTTTGATGATCCTAAACTGTCCAATAAATTGGGTGTCTATGGTAAGATCCTCCATCTTGATTGGAAGGTCGCACATACCTCGAGTCATTTTATCTAGACACTAAGGTGAGGTCAAAGCTATCTCCTTATCTATTATATTGTTTATTTACGCAAGAACCATTCAAGTCATCCTTGTCTTGCATGCCTTGATGATTATAATTACTTGCCAAATCAACTGGAAATGATTCTCAAGTTATCTCAACTTTTATGACCCAATGCTTGCATTCATTTTCCACATTTTCCCTGATATAGGTCATATTCATATTCTCATGGTTGTAGTGGCACTAGTGAGAATTATATTAGCTACAATATCCCACAACACTCAATGATGAAAATTTTCAAAGCAAAATCCAGTGACTATGTCCTAGGGTGCATTCATGTTAGTTTTGCATTTCGCATTTGGACAACATCACTACTTTGTAGCATTCTCTCCCAAGTAAAAGGTGAGGCTTGATTTAAAAATCATCATCATCTTCTTTCATCAGTGGCCAACTATGGACATCATCCTTGACCCGATCAAAGCATCAGATTATCCTCAAACTATTTTCGAGATCGAAATCAAAATCCGAGATCATTTCTATATTTCAAAATCAAAATTTAAATTTTTTCTCTAATTACAATTGACCTCTTGTGCAATAAATCTTCTATACTCAAAAACAATAAGATATTTCTCCACAAGAAATCAAAATGACATAATCTTGGTCAAACCTTATCCAAATTTTGGTCAACATGACTGATGCAAAGTGGGCAGCAGGAAGCTTGAAAACGGTGAATGATGGTTAAGGGATTGATCCCTTTGATACCCAAACTATGGAGTAAAGTGCCCTACACCTATCACAAGTGTAGAAAGGAAAAGGAATAAGGTTATCACAACCTTGAAATCCTAAAGGCAACCTAATCACTAGGTTCTTCCAAGTCCAAAATTACCAATAACCAAGATTGGCTATGAAGCACACTTAACCCAATTTGTGAACAAACCCCATGAAATGACTAGCAGGACCAAGGGTGACCTATTCTCATGGATATGGCCTATTTAGGTCCTATTCAATTAGTTCCAATGGTTATTTCACTCAAAAGCAACCCATACAACATAGTTGCTTCACAAATCCAAAACTAGGCTTGTAGCCCTTCCTAGGAGAGATTTTGATCCTAGACCAAAATACTTCCATACAAAGTATTGAAAAATTTGGAGATTAAGATACCCTTTTGGACTTTAGGGATCATATCCAAGCACCAAGATGTGAAATTGAAAGGGAAATAATAAAACACCTAATCTAGGCAAGGCTATTAGGCATAATTAGGTCTGCAATTGCACTACAAGTGCTATTTCCTCCAAACCAATGCCCAAAAAAATTATGGAAACATGTGGGGGCATATATAAGGACATTAAATCCTGAATTTTAGGTCTTGGTGAATCCTCAACAAAGAGTTATGTTGACTGTACTCAGTCGCTTGTAGGTGCACACATAGAGATGTACACCTAGGGCATCATGGCGAATTTACTTCCTTGCAAGTTACCACCTCTAACCTGCATAATTTGAAATTACATAGAAAAAAATTGAATTCCAACAAGGGGCATCAAATTCCCATGGTGGAATCGGTTAGAATACACAAAACTAATTGAAACCCTTGTTTTAGGCCTACAATCCAAGTAGCTAGACAAAAACTTTGATATCTCTCAAACTAGGATTGATCAAAGCATGAAATCAATTGAAAATGAAAATAGATTCATAGAGAAAACTTTTGGCTTCATAAATTCATGCCCTCCTGTCTGTACCAGTCTGTACACACCAATTGTCCTCGGGATTTGCAGAGAAATGGTTATGTTTTTATTGATTCAAAATGCCAAATTACATATCCTTACCTTCCACCCACCTAGTAGGGCTTATGAAGGCCTCTCCCATCAGTTAAAAATTTAATTTCAAAATATATGACCATTGGGGGGTTGATTACAACTTTTGGCAAAAGTTGTCAAAGTTACAAAGTAACTTTTACAACTTTTTAGCACTTTTTCTATTCTAGGTGACCAAGATTGGTCCATACTTAAGTCTAATGATCCAACATGGATCCAAACCATTAAAACATGAAAATAGAAAAATCCTAAGATTTTAGGCCCTTTGACCATATTTGACCATAGTTGACCAAGGGCTTATACTTGTGCCAATCTTGGAACTAGGTCTTACAATTTGGTCTAGATGCCTAAATGATAGATCTAACCTAATCTAGATGTTCTTAGGACTTTGATTAATCATCATTTATTGTGGGTGCTCCTACACCATACCCCCCTTGAGTTTAGAAATCAAGTTCCTACTTGAGGTTAACTATTCCACCGAAGTTCCATGTTTCTTGATTTGGTCTTCAGTCATCCAAGTTGCATCTATGTTGGGGAGTCCTTTTCATTTGACTAGGTACTGTATGTACTTCTTGGTTCTAGTCTGCTTCAGCAACTTGGTGTCCAATATTTCCTCTAATTCCACTAGTTTTCTTTGAGGGAAGTTTGTGACATATTCTTCATCATTCATATCTACCTTCTCACCTTGTTCATTTGTTGAATCTATCATAACTTTGTAGGGGGTGAGGTCTGCAACATTGAAAATTGGAGAAATCTGCAAGGTAGGAGGAAGAGAGATCTCATATGCAGTTTCCCCCATTTTGTTGAGTATAGTGCATGGTCCTACCTTCTTCATGTCAAGTTTGGAATATCTACCCTTAGGTAGTCTCTCTTTCCTTAAGAATGCCCATACCTTGTCTCCAATTTTGAAGTGGATTTCCCTTCTTCTTTTGTCGGCATGTTCCTTGTATTTCAAAGTGGATCTTTGCAGTGTTTCCTTTACCTCATGTTTCACCTTTGTGATAAGTTCTGCCAGGTCTTTCCCTTGGGCACTGATTTTGAAATCAGATGGTAGTTCTACCAGGTCCAATGGTCCTTAGGGATGAAGGCCATACACTGCTTGGAAGGGGGTCTTTCCTGTTGACCTATTCATGGAGTCATCGAATGCAAACTCTGCCTAGGGAAAGAGTAGATCCCAACTCTGAGCATATTGTTTGGTTAGGCATCTTAGGAGATTTCCTAAGGATCTATTTACTACCTCAGTCTGCCCATCAGTTTGTGGGTGATACGCAGAGCTGTAGGTTAGGTTAGTTCCTAGTTTCTTGAAAAGTGGCCTTGAAACTTCACATCCCTGTCAGATACAATTGTTTGGGGTAGACCATGGATCCTAACTACCTCTTTAAAGAAAAGATGTGCAATATGAGAAGCATCATTTGTCCTTTCACATGGTACAAAATGGACCATTTTACTAAACCTATCCACTATCACAAAAACACTATCAAAGCCTTGTTTTGTTCTAGGCAACCCCATTACAAAATCCATTGAGATTGACTCCCATGGTCTAGAAGGAATTGGTAAGGGTTGATATAACCCTTGATTTTTTGAAACACCTTTAGCTTCTTGACAGATGGTGCAAGTCTCTATGAACTTTTTAACATCATTGTTCATCTTTGGCCAAAAATAAGCCCTCCTCACCATGTTTGTTGTCTTGTCGATGCCAAAGTGTCCTCCTAGGCCACCACAGTGCTTCTCCCTTATTATGTTCATCCTCATTGAACATTTGGTAATGCATAGTTGAGCTCCTTTGAATAGGAGTCCATTCTGAATTAGGTATTCAGAAAAATCAGTATGGTATCTTCCAACCATCTTTGTTCAAACTTGAAAAATTTCTACAAAATCAGGATCATCAGGGTATAGATGTTTGAGGGAATCAATTCCCACACTTTGAAGTTGTATCTCTTCAACTAGACCAACCCTCCTACTAAGGGCATCTGCCACTTTGTTTGCTACACCCTTCTTGTGCTTGATGTTGAAGGTGTAGGTTTGCAACTGTTCCATCCATTTAAGATGTCTGACAAAGAGCTTTTCTTGTGAATTGAGGAAACTTAATGCATGGTTGTCAGTATATACCACAAATTCTTTTGGGATTAGATAGTGCCTCCATTTCTTGAGGGAGTTGACCATGGCATAGAGTTCCAATTCATAGGTTGAGTACTTTCTTTTGGCCTCATTTAATGTCTCAGAGAAGAAGGCAACTAGCTTACCTTCCTGAGGTAGGACTACACCTATGGCTAAGTTACTTGCATCTGTCTCCACAGTGAAGACCTTGTTGAAATCAGGTAGAACCAAGATAGGGTATTGGGAAACTCTATTTTTCAAGTATTTAAATGCATCATTTGCTTCATTTGTCCAAGAAAACTTAATCGTTCTACCTCCTTTAATGGTGTCAAGCATTGGTGCACACACATGACTGAAGTTTTTGGTAAACTTTCTATAGAAGGTGACAAGTCCATGGAAGCTTCTTACATCACCTTGGTTCTTTGGTGGAGGCCAATTGATGATTGCTTCAACCTTCTCAGGGTCCATCTTGAGGGTACCTTGTGAGATCACAAATCCTAGGAATACAAGTTCCTTCTTCAAAAACATGCACTTTTCCAAGTTGATCACCAACTTGTGTTGATTAAGTCTCCTTAGTACCTGTTCCACATGATCAAGATGCTCTTCCTTGCTATGACTAAATATTAGTATGTCATCAAGGTAAACAACAAAAAAATTTCCAATAAAATAAATGAATATCTCATTCATAAGCCTCATAAAAGTACTAGGGGCATTGCTTAACCCAAAGGGCATTACTAACCATTCAAAAAAACCTTCAGTAGTTTTGAATGTTGTCTTCCATTCATCTCCTAGTTTGATACTGATCTTATGGTATCTAGACTTCAAGTCTATCTTGGTGAAGTAGCAAGCACCTCCTAGTTGATCCAATAGATCCTCAATCCTGGGCATGGGGAATCTATATCTTATAGTGATCTTGTTTAGGGCTCTACTATCAGTACACAACCTCCATTTTCCATCCTTTTTAGGGACTAAGGCTGATGGCACAGCACAAGGACTAAGACTTTTCTGAATAAGTCCTCTTCCCAATAGTTCACTGACCTATTTTGAAATCTTTGCATGTTGCAGTGGTGTCATCTTGTATGGGGCCTTGTTAGGCAGGGATGAATGAGGTATTAAGTCAATTTTGTGATTGATATCTCTTAAGGGAGGGAGGCTTGTGGGCAGGTCACTAGTAGTGACATCTCTATATTTTTCAAGCAATTCCTTAGCTTCGTTTGGTATAGGATCATTTTGATCAAACCTTATATAATCTTTGGGCTTAGAAATTAGGACAAAAGCTTCAATTTCAGGTTCCTTTAATGTTTTCAACATCTCTTTCTCACCCATGATGATGATAGTAGGCTCTTTTTCAGATTTGTTATCAGGCAGGGGCTTCATAGTAAAGGTTTTTCCATCTTTGGTGATGGAGTAGGTGTTCTTCCTACAATGGTGTATGGAATCTACATCAAACTACCAAGGCCTGCCTAGAAGGATGTGTGAAGCATCCATTTCAACAACATCACAAAGAACTTTATCTTTAAAGTCTGCAATTGAAAACTCTATCCATGCTTGTTCTATTACTAGAGTTTATTGACCCCTTTTTAACCAAGAAACATGATAGGGAAAAGGATGTGGCTTCTTAGGAAGATTTAGTTTTTGAACCATTTCACTAGATACTAAGTTTTTAGTTGAACCAGAATCTATGAGTAGATTACATACCTTTCCATGGCATTTGATCTTTGTCCTGAAGAGGTTTTTCCTTTGTGGAGGTTCTTGGTTTTGTGGCACTTGAAGAAAGACTTGTCTCATCATCAAACACACTCCTTCTAGTTCTAAGTCCCTTGCATCTACATTTTCATCTTGTTTGTCTTCTTGAATGAGTTGTGCTCTTCTCTCACCTTGATTGTTATTATTCCTCTTACTAGGGCACCTTCCTGCATGATGTCCTAACTGATTGTAGTAGTAACATTTTAGGGGTCCATTTCCTATCCCTCTATTTGTTCTTCCTCTATTGAAGGGCCTCCTTCCTCTATAGTTCCCTCTTGATTTTGAATCACTGTTCTCTTTGTCTCCTTGTTCAGGGGTCCTACTGCTGCTCCCACCATTTTTTCCTTTGTTCCAAGAGGTTCCTCTTCCTCTAAAGTTCTTCCTAGTGTCATTACTCTTTCCCTTGCCAAACTCTTGCTTTCTCTTCCATTTCTCCTCTACCTTTAGTGCCATTTGATAGCACTTGTTGACTATGGTAGGGCAATGTAGGCTAAGTTCCTCTTGAATGGATACCTTCAGATCATTCATATATCTTGCTAGTTTTTCTTCTTCATCGTCTACTACATTTGTCTTCATACATAGCTTTAGGAACTCCTCGGTGTATGAGCCTACATCCATGTCTTTTTGTTTTAAACTTTTCTTTCTCCTATGGAGTTGTACCCCATAATCTTCAGGCACATATGTCTCTTTGATCAGGGCTATCATCATGTTCCATGAATTTATCATGCTCTTTCCATTCTTCACCCTCTTTGTTTGGATGAAGTTCCACCAAGTCAGGGCTGCTCCCTTCAACTTTGATCTTTCCATCTTCACCCTCTGCTTTTTAGGGATTTCCTCACATTCAAAGAATGTTGTCAAGGCATCTATCCAATCCAAGGCCAAATCTACATTCATCTTACCATTGAAAACCGGTAAGTCTATCTTCTCCTCCATGGTTCTTCTTCCCATAGACTTCAAGGCATTGATGAAGGGTCTTTGGTTTGCAGGAATGTCCTGATCAGGGTTTTCTTCCTCCTCTTCACTCCCTTGTTTATTTTCAGACCCATCCTCTTTATCTGTATTTAACTTCTATTCAGGTTCTTGGAGCCTCTTAGTTAAGGTTGTATTTGTTGCCCTTTTTTCTCTCACCATCTTTGCTAATTCACTTTTTGTGACCCTTGTAGGGATCTCTTCATCCTTAGGACTAGACATAGCTCTGATACCACTTGATGCAAAGTGGGCAACAGGAAGCTTGAAAATAGTGAATGATGGTTAAGGGATTGATCCTTTGATACCAAAACTATGGAGTAAAGTTCCCTAAACCTATCACAAGTGTAGCAAGGACAAGGAATAAGGTTATCACAACCTTGAAATCCTAAAGGCAACCTAATCACTAGGTTCTTCCAAGTCCAAAATTACCAATAACCAAGATTGGCTATGAAACAAACTTAACCCAATTTGTGAACAAACCCCATGAAATGACTAGCAGGACTAGGGGTGACCTATGCTCATGTATCTAGCCTATTTAGGTCCTATTAAATTAGTTCCAATGATTCTTTCACTCAAAAGAAACCCATACAACATAGTTGCTTCACAAATCCAAAATTAGGCTTGTAGCCCTTCCTAGGAGAGATTTTGATCCTAGATGAAAATACTTCCATACAAAGTATTGAAAAAGTTGGAGATTCAGATACCCTTTTGGACTTTAGGGATCATATCCAAGCACCAAAATGTGAAACTGAAAGGGAAATAATAAAATACCTAATCTAGGCAAGGCTATTAGGCCTAATTAGGTCTGCAATTGCACTACAAGTGCTATTTCCTCCAAACCAATGCCTAAACCAATTATGGGAACATGTGGGGGAATATATAAGGACCTTAAATCCTGAATTTTAGGTCTTGGTGAATCCCCAACAAAGATTTATGTTGACTGTACTCAGTCGCTTGCAAGTGCACACATAGAGATGTACACGTAAGGCATCATGGCGAATTCAATTCCCTTCAAGTTACCACCTCTAACCTGCATAATTTTAAATTGCATATACAAAAATTGAATTCCACCAAGGGGCATCAGATTCCCATGGTGGAATCGGTTAGAATACACAAAACCAATTGAAACCCTGGTTTTAGGCCTACAATCCAGGCAACCAAACAAAAACTTTGATATCTCTCAAACTAGGATTGATCAAAGCATGAAATCAATTGAAAATGAAAGAAGATTCATAGAGAAAACTTTTGGCTTCAAAAATTCATGCCCTCCTATTTGTACCAGTCTGTACACACCAATTGTCCTCGAGATTTGCAAAGAAATGGTTATGTTTTTATTGATTCAAAATGCCAAATTACATATCCTTACCTTCCACCCACCTGGTAGGGCTTATGAAGGCATCCCCCATCAGTTACAAACTTAATTTCAAACTATATGACTATTGGGGGGTTGATTATAACTTTTGGCAAAAGTTGTCAAAGTTGCAAAGCAACTCTTACAACTTTTTAGCACTTTTTCTATTCTAGGTGACCAAGATTGGTCCATACCTAAGTCTAATGATCCAACATGGATCCAAACCATTAAAACATGAAAATAGAAAAATCCTAAGATTTTAGGCCCTTTGACCATATTTGACCATAGTTGACCAAGGGCTTATACTTCTACCAATCTTGGAGCTAGGTCTTACAATTTTGTCTAGATGCCTAAATGATAGATCTAACCTAATCTAGATGTTCTTAGGACTTTGATTAATCATCCTTTATTGTGGGTGCTCCTGCACTAGTGACCTAAACTAAGTGCATAATGTGGCCCCCATGCTTACAACCTCCTCAAAAATCATATCAGTCTCTTCTTGCATCATTTTATCAATCATAATTTCTTCAAATCACTGGGGCATCTAGCCATATTTTTATTTTTCTCCCCAAGGGGGCATGATCATGACATCAACAATTCAATGATCACATCATCAAACATCGAGAAACCTATAAATATTTAATCAAGCAATTAGATCATCAAATCAAACAAGACCTCATCACAAGGGGCATCTCAACTTCATCACACCACATCAAGTTGAGATCCCTCGTCATCAAATCTCTAGGGGCATATCAATTTCATCGCTTCACATTGAACTAGTATAGTCCTCGTCAATCCAATTGGCTTCATCACATCAAATCAAGTTATTTTCGCTATCGATCTCTTAATGATAATCAATTTCATCACTTCACATCAAACTAGTTACTCATTCAACCCAATCCAATGGTTAAGAGTCTTTTCTGACATTAATCAATTTCATCACTCCACATCAAATTGGTTAGTTGTCATCATCAAATCAGATAGGTCTTCAGTTTCATCGCATCACATCAAACTGACCATTATGGTCTTCCTATCGATCTTCATTCAATCAAGTTCGGAATTGATATCTTTAAATCAATCAACTTGAGAGTAGTTTCATCGCTTCACATCAAACTATTCCCGGTCTCAATACTAACTATTCTTTGAATCAATGTGTTGATCGCACACTAATTCTAAGAATTATTAGCATTTATAATTTATGATATGCTTGATTATGTCAGCATAACTAATGTAGATGTTGTTGAGTGTTGATTGGTATAGTTTTGATGATAGGAAGATTAGTTATTGTGTTTTCATTGATGTCAACTAGGTATTGTGTTGGTTGACAGTAAGTTGATAAGTTTTTGAATTGTTGTAGAAAATGTGTGGTGAGTATATGAAGAAATTGGAGCATGTGATTTCTATGGGAGACTTGGGGATGTATCTAGATGCATTATGTATGATTACGCATGATGTGAAAAAATATTGAATGAGTTACGATCGATTGAAGAGCAATAGGACAGACAGTGATAAACGATGAATGATTTGATTGTTCAATCAAATCGGTATGGATTCAAGTGAAGCGCTCATGATATGTTTATCTTGACCAAGATATGTTGTTGTTACTATGATCAAAATAGGATTGGAGTACTGCAAGGTATTGTTTCAGGTGCAATAATTTCTTTATGTGGAAGTTAGAAAAATGCTTGAACAAGTTTGAACAATTAATGTTAGATCGATGAGTGGTGATGATGTAGTTAGTGTGGTAAATGATTTTATGATCTAGGTGTCATGGTGATGGGGCATAACAGATTTTTTATGATGATTTGATGTTACATTGTTTGAGGTGATTATATTTAATCAATCTTTGGAAGCGTGTTGGGGAAGTCAATAAAGTTTGACTTTTCTTGTATTAAATTGATGTGCAAGGAATCTTGAGGCTGACCTAAATGATTAATCAAATGTTCTAGATTGGAAATAAATTGTAGGGTTCAAGGATTGAGCAGGAATGAATGAAATTCATATGTAATATTTTTATAAGTCGGATAATTCCCTAATAAATATGTAAGGTATTTATATGTAAATTAGTGAAAGATGCAAGTGTAGATCATGTATGTGAAGGTGTGGTCAAGTGAATATTCAAGATTGTCTGCAAGAAGTAAAAGAGTTGTGCTTAATTGGATCTGAACAAGTAGAGGAGGAGTAATATATCCATATCAATGTACTTGTTGATTTTTAATAGTTTCTACAAGAAAATCCCTTAACCGGGTAGACTTTAACAATTCTTATTTGTAAATCCTTTAACCAGGTGACTCTTTAACTAGGATTTGAAATCCCTTTACACGGTTACTCCTTACAAAGTAATGCTCCTAATAGGGCTAGAGGTTATTCCCTTAACTAGGTGGCTCCTAACCAAGAATAATTGTAAGCTCCTAACAAAGCAGACCTTTAATAGATCATACTTTAGAAGAGTACAGATTATTAGTGGGTGCTAATTCCCATCATGGTTTTTACCCTTAACCAGGGTTTCCATGATAAAAATATTGGTGTCACTTTGTTACATGTTTGGATGGTTGATTGGTTACTTTGTTTATTGCATGCATAAATTTTAAGTTGATGAATTTGGTTAATGTTAATAAATGAATTGTGAAAAATTTTAGATATGATAGATTATTGATTCATCCCCCTCTCAGTAATCTTCAACCTTATAGTATTAACAATTTGTATTGGAGCCTTGGTCCTCTTTGTGGTAAGATTAATAGCTTGAGGAAAAGATCTAATGATGAAGAAGGAATTTCCTAAGTTCACAAGAGAAAACTACACAATTTGGAGCGACCGGATGAAGATCTATCTAAAAGGTATGGGGCCACAATTCTGGAATCATGTTGTGACCAAATATGTTGTTCATGTTGGAACTCTTAATGTAGACCAATTGAAGGAGCAACAAGAGAATATGCAAGCATTGGAGGCTATATTAAGTACTCTATTTTAAAATGAATATATTGATATACATGGTTTAGAGACTTCTCATGAGGTTTGGGAAAAGCTTAAACTAATCTATGGTGGAGACAAGCATGTGCAAAAAGATAAGATAGATAATTTTAAGGGAAAATATGATGACATGAAAATGGTTGAAGGGAAAACATTACTTAATATGGTCAAAGGATAAAATATGTTGTTGGTACTATCAAGGGTGTCGATGGTACCATTGAAGAAGAAGATGTGGTAAGTAAGATGTTGAGGACTTTGCTAACTTCTTATGCAATTAGGGTTTCTACCATTCATGATTTGAGGACAATAGATAATGTATATATTGATGGTTTGATCAGTAACCTCACTGTCTTTGAGTTGATAAACTTTGATAATAGTGTTCCTAGAGTTGAAGCAACTTTTAAGGCCTCTTTTTCTGAGTTTAGAGAAGCAAGGAAAATAGATAAGTTATGAATCTTCCTACATGTTAAGTTATTCCAGGTATTTCAAATCTATCTTGGATGAAGAGAAGAAGCAATAAGAAATTGAAGCATTACTTGAAAGGAGACTGCCTAGAGGTATAGGTAAGTACAAAAGCAAGTTACCTTTGAAATTTTTTGCATGTAACAAGATAGGACATATTTCTACTAGGTTTCCTAATGGTGAACAGAAAGAAAAGAGAAAAAGAGTCAAAGGAAAAGGGAAGAAATGATGCTATATTGTAGTAGATGAAGGTGTGACTAATCAATAGTCGGAAGATAATGAAGAAGAGGAGATAGTATTTATTGTAGTAAAAGAGGAATATATTGCAGAAGATGAAAAATCCTTAGTATCTCACATGGATCAAGAAAATGAGTGGGTCATTGATAGTGGTTTCTCTCATCGCATGGCCGGTGATTAAAGTAAGTTCATCAAGCTTGAATAATTTGATGGTAGTGTGGTTAGGTTTGGTAACAATACACCATGCTTGGTTAAAGGGAAAGGTACAATTTATTTGAATGGTAAGAGTAATATTGATGATGTCTATTTTTTGGAAGATCTAACACATAACTTGTTGAGTGTGGTTCATTTGAATGACAAAGGTTATAGACTTGAGTTAAAAGGAGGTGTATGTAGGATACTTGGAAGATCAGGCGATCTAATTGCTATCAGTAGGTGGACTGGAGTAAATTTATTCCATCTGAATACTATTGTAAATAGTTGTTTGGTGGTTATAGTTGAGGATAGTTGGTTGTGGCATAGAAGGTATTGTCATGTAAAATTTGATAGTTTGGTCAAAATTAGTAAGATGAATGAAGTTAGAGGTTTTCCACAATTAGTTAAACTAGACAACATGATGTGTAAGGAATATTAGTTGGGTAAGTTAACTAGTTCTACCTTCATTAGTAAGTCATTTTTATAAGAGAATATACTGGATTTAGTGCATACTGATCTATGTGGTCCTATGAGGACTAAATATTATCATGGTGATAAATATTTTATATTGTTTATTAATGATTACTCAAGGATGATGTGGGTGACTTTCTTAAAGGATAAATCTAAAGCTTTATATAAGTTCAAAGTGTTTAAAGTACTTGTTCAGAATGAAATAGGTAAGAGATGAATTTTTTTTAGATCAGACAAAGGAGGAGAGTTCACCTCATCAGAATTCATTGAGTATTGTCAATAAAATGGAATCAAGAGACAAATGTCAGCACCAAGAATTAGGGAACAATGATTTAGAATAAAGGTGTATTATTTGGAATCTATACCTCTATTTTATTCTATTTTGGTGTTTTAGATTCCTTTATTTCCCATTTCCTTGTGGATTAATGTGGACTAGTAGATACAAGGTAGTTTGATAGTTGGCAGATAGAGTTGGCCACAAGTTCTAAGGTGCTCATAGACTCTCTTTTTTTGTGGTTGTGTACTAAATTTGGCAACCTTCACTACCACCATAGATATTTTTATCCTTCTCTTGGGATCCTATGGAGTTGTTTTGGGTATGGATTGGTTAGCTACCCACTAGGCTTGTATATATTGTTGATGCAAGTCAATATAGTATCTAGATAATGTGGTGGGAAAATATAGCTAGTAGGTGGCTCGCTTTGCATGATCTTAGTTATGCAGCTAAAGCAATGTATACAGTAGGACTTCCAGTTGTTCATGGTCTTAGTGAGTAATCTCGATGGGGGTGAGTCAAGAGGTTTATATTTATGATCACCTACTTCTTTGTGATTTTTTAGACATATTCTTGAGTGATATTTTGGTCATGCACATAAGTATGACATAGATTTCCACATTGATCTCATTATTGGAGAAGATCCCACTTCTAGAGAACTGTATCATGTGACCACTCAATTTTTGAGTGAGCTTCATTTATAGTTGGAGGAGTTGTTGGATAAAGACCATATCCATTCCATTGTTTCTCCTTGCAAAGAACAAATCATCTTTTCTAAGAAGAAGGATGGATTTATTTGCTTATGAATTGACTAGTAACACTTAAATAAGGTGATGGTAAATAATATATATCCCTTTCTAAGGATTGATTACTTGTTTGATCAAATTAAGGGAGTTAGAGTGCTCTCCAAGATAGACCTCAAGCTAGGGTATCATCATTTTTGCATTCATGATGCTAAAATTCATTGGATAGACTTTTGTACTTGTTATGGGTATTATGACTCCATACTTATCCATTTTGGGTTGACCAATGCTCTATTAATATTCATGAGTTGATGAATGGAGTGTTTTTCACCTACCTTGAATATTTTGTCCTTGTGTTTTTGGATGGAATTTTGGTGTATTTGAGGACAATGGGAGAACGTGAGGGTCATTTGCATCAAGTTTTGCAATGTCTTTATGACCATTATCTTTATGATAACCTAGCGAAGTGGAAGTTATTATAAATTGAGGTGAGGTATTTAGTCCATATCATCTTAGGATAGGGTATTGTAGTGGATCCCTCAATATCTAGGTCATGGATTAGCCAAATCCAATCAATATTTTTAAGGTTTTTAATATCATGGGTTTTGTGGGTCATTACCATCAATTCATGAAAGAATTTTCTCAATTGGCATACCCCATTAGATCTCTCCAAAAGAATGGGAAGAATTTTGTGTGGTCAAAGCAATGAGTGGAAAAATTTTACACTCTCAAGGATCAATTGACCAGTGCACCCATATTAGTAGTGATAGGTCCTACATGTGATTTTATTGTTTATATTGATGCATCTTAGAAAGGTGTAGGGAAATTATTATGCAATAGGGATGAGTGATAGAATATGAGTCTCCTAATCTTAAGGATCATGATTTGAACTACCCCACCCACAATTTTGAGTTAGAGGCAATAGTGCATGCACTTGTACACTGGAGAAATTTTCTTTTGGTTTATTGGTTTGAGTTTTCTAGAAATCATTGTAGTTTATAATGCATTTTACTTAGTCATACCTTAATGCATGGAAATACCATTGGATGGATCTTCTCTGTGAGTATGATTTTGATGTTCATTAAATCAAGAGGGCTAATAACCTTTTCATGAATGCCTTGAGTAGGAGAAGGTATGAGATCTCAATTTTTCTCATGGTGTAGATTTTTGTAGCCATATTCTTGAGGTACTCCTTAGTGAAACTTGGTAATAGAAGGTGAGAGTAAATATATATATTCAACAAGAGATCTTCCAGGTAGGTTTGCCATTTATTCTTTAGAGTAAAATGGAATTTTACAAAACCTTGGTCCTATTTATTTGTCAATTTTTAGTGACCTCAATTTTTATTGGTGTTGTCATAGGCACATCATTCTCCTTATTTATCACATCCCAATGCCAAAAATATGCATGTTGACCTTAGATAGCTATATCATTGGTTAGAGATGAGGTGTGATGTTGGTGATTTTGTGGCTAGATTTCTTGAGTTTCACAGGGTTAAATTAGAACATCAACATCTAGCAAGTCCATTTTAGCCACATTCCATCCCTAAGTTGAAGTAGGACACTCAATCTCTTTATTTTATTACTGGGCTACCTATATCATCGCATCATGATAATACTATTATGGTTACTATAGATAAGTTATCCCAGGTGGCTCAATTTTCCCCTATGAGATCTTTATATATTGTTTCTTTTTTAGCACGTGTTTATGGAGTTGTACCATCCTAAATTGTAACAACCTATTTTTTGTATAATTTAAGGATTATTTTATGTCCACCTTAGTGTGTTTTCTATAGTATGACCTCATATGGCACTTAATGGATACCTAAACTCAAATATGGATCCCATATCCTTTCCATCTTGCTTAAAATCAATGTTATCCCTTATTTCTAAGTATTCTCCTATATTTTTCCTCCAATACAATAATGCATTTCATCACCTAGGCCCTATAGCATTATTTGTGACTTTCGTGACCTGTCCCAACCTTGGAATGAGTTGTACCTAGAGATCCTACATCTACCCTATTTTCCTAGCACCTCACCCAAATATTGGTTCATTCTCCAAGGTACATGATTCCATTGGTGTTCTATCCCTAAGGATTATGGCCCAAATTTGGCCTAAAGATCTATCATGGTTTTGGTGGGAAATTTAGTCTTGTAGTCAATTTTCTTAAATTTTAACCCCAAAATAATGTGAGGTGTATATAAAAACCCTATATCTCCTTATTTTGATATTAAAAAAAGGAAAAATAATCTATTATCAAGTTTGTCCATTATTATCAAAGTATTCCAACAATCAAGCATTCTAGCTATTAAGTACAGGGAAGAAAAAAGAAAGTTCAAGATCCTTCAAGTATTCTTCTAAAATATGCATGGTGTTTTCGTCCATAGAAATATCTTCTTTCCCTATTGAAGACCAATAAAAGGAGTTTTTCATGAAGATACAAGATCCTCATTCACTTGCTTTCATTCAAGTCTTCTCTATCTTGTCCTCAATAAAATATTATGAAAAATTACATCTATTCTATGAGATTTTATCTTTCATGATTTCCTTTTGTTTTTTTATGTTTACTTAAAGCTATTGCATTAAAATAATTGATCACATTCAAAGAAGCATTTATATTACCAAGGTATGATATACTTCATTTTCTCAATCTAACCTATGTTGCATGAAAGCACACTTTCCTTTATTTCATTTCAGGTTTGATTCCTAAATAGGGGTTTGACCAAGGAAAATACCTATATCCAACCTTCTTCCCTATTTTTCTATGTGCATGAACAAGTTAAAGATTCATCGGGCAAGATCTAGAAAGATTAGAAATTGCCAGAAGATCCCTAGAAAGATTAATCAAAAACACTAGGTACATATTGGTAATGTCATTATTTACCCAGATATAGGTTTCCATTGTCATTTTGTACCATGTTTTATGTCCCCAGATATTCAAATCTATATTCTAGTTTCCACTTATGTACATTTCATCTCTTTCGCAGTCTGTATTAGTCTATTCTTTCATGTCTTTCAATAAATTGCTTGATTTATCATTTACATTACATTTTCTTATCATTTCTATTTTCATCATCAAATATATAGTGAACGATTTAATTCTTGAGTCTCCTCTTAAGCCTAGTGGGACATCTTCCTTCCAAATGTTCAATCATGAAAAGGAGAGGTAATCAACCTATTTGTGTTACTTCCCTTTTTCCACTGTATAGGAGTATATAGTCTAATTGCATGGGATACCTTGAAGAATCATTTCAAATCAATGCCTAGTATTCAAATCATCCTTGTGGAATTATTTACAACTAGATTTTAGTTATGTTTCCCACCCTCAAATTAATGGCTAGATGGATCAAGTTAATCAAGTTCTTGAGGATATGGTTCATATTTATGTTATGGATTAGCAGTCACTGTGGGAGGACTGCATGCACCTGGTAGAGTTTTCCTATAACAATGGCTACCATAGTTATATTGGTATGTATCATTTTCAATCCTTGTATGGTTGACCTTTTTGTACACCTTTGAGTTGGGATCATTTGGAGGATCATATTATTTCGGGTCCTTAGATGGTTCTATATTTTGGAGCAGCAAGTTTTTTTATATTAGAGAGCATTCAATCACTACCTAGGGTTTTCCAAGAAGTATATATTAGATAATGGAGAGGGGGGTGAATCAGTTATGTTCAGTTATCCTACAATCCCAAATTTATTTTAGATTTATAATATCAACTAGCTTGAACAAATAAACTAAATAGCTCAGTAATAACTTGACGGTGCCTTACTAATTAATTAACCAACTATCAGATAATGTAAACCAACTAGTAGATAACATATACCAATCTAACCAGTTACTATAATGTGTAAATTAAATATCAAAACATCACATCCATACACATTTAACACTTAATTTTTAATGTGGAAACCTTGTTAAGGGAAAAACCACTTGGGACCGGTAACCCAAATATTTTCACTTTTCTGAAGTGAGATCGATTAAGAGCCTACCCTGTTAAAGGTTACAATCACATTGTAAGGTGTGATCTTGTTAGAGTATTTATCACTAACAATTCTCTGTGACCATACATGCACTTGGGTCAACAAGAAAACAAGTAACATTCATAGAATGCCAATAGAAAAAAATTGATTAAGTCTCACTCAGTTAAGAGATTTTGACAATAGCAATGGTTGGAAAGAAATAGTGTATGACCTAATTCAAATGAAAATTCCTTTGCTCATATTCAGATCTATGCTAAGCTCAATATCATTCTGGTCATCATAATCTCTTCATTCTCCTTCTTCCTCTTACTCTTTTCTGCTCAATTATCTCCTTCTGTCACTCGGTTTGGTTTGTAGAATCACTTGGTTCTCACTCCAACCTGTCTAACTAGCTTTGCATGTATGCAACAGAAATTTTCATCCTTAATGCAATTCTCTCTCCTTTTTTCTTGAATTTATTGTCTCCTTATATAGACATGTTAAACTATTTTCATTTCAGCCATAGATTTTGCCTCTTAATCTCCATCATTGATTTTGCCTCATTAACCTTCCTCAGAACTTGTGCCTTAAACCATTTTCAATCTTCATCATTTGATCATCGTTGAATTTTTCCAGTCGTAGATCTTCATAAAAAACTTTTTCTTTAGCCTTGGAATATTTTAGATTCATCCAACTCATCATCACATGTCGGCAATCACATGTTCCTCCTTATTTATCCTGCTCAGTCAATACCATGATATGTCATTTTCTTCCTGCTCGGTTAATACTGCACTCAGTGTACACTATATCTACTTGGTATACACTAAGTTCTTCATATACCGACCAAAGTAATGTGTACATTCTTGATCTTCAACACTTAGCAGAATCATGTAAGTCAATCAAATCACTATCATAGTGTCATAGACTCATCAATAAGTTTCCCAATAAATACCTTATTCATAACTTACTCATACATGTCATCTTCATGCTAATATCTCCTTTCCTTCGCCAACATCACCTCCTTTAGATTTTTGGAACTATCATGATAAGTAAATTCAAAGCTATTTGACATCAATGACAATATAACTACTGATCTAATATCTCACATATACCTCAGTAGCTTAGTGATCATCATCACATTCTCCCATTTTGTTCTCCAAGAAGTCTATCAGTTGTAGTTCTAACAATCTCTCCCTTTGGCATTGATGGAAACACAATATGAAATATACCATTGAATACCAATCAAATCTTAAGAGTTTATAACTCGGTCTTTATGTTGTGACTCGGTTAGCTCTCCCTTTGCTTTAATATGTTTAATCATTACGCATACTCTCCATTTTGGCTAGCTTCATTTCCTACGTGAATATTTTATGCATAATCATCTCTCCCTTTGACATCAACGCCAAAAATAAGCTCTTTAGTAGCCAAATAAGTATCTTTGTTATTCCTTTATAGATTCGCGTACCTTGCATGTACATATATTCTCAGTTTCAACTTGTCTTCCACACTTCTTCACATCCTTAGGAATCTCAAAGTGTGAACATCTTGCATCAACATAATTAGATCTTGTGATAAAGAATAGGTTGATGAAGCCCAATATCACCTTGGTGATTGTTAGATAGGGGAAGGGAAACCCCTTCATATGTCATAGATGCTTTAATACTAGGCATTTGGCTACTCAGTGTGGTGTGGGTAAAAAGAAATCTGATGTGTCATGGTGGAAGGGTGCCTTGGCTCATTACTATTTGGTGGAGAAGAAACTTATTTCGCAGAAAAGCTTCTCCCAAGTGGCAGTGCAGGGCTCCCCTCCCTCTTTTGTTGGTTAGGATTCTGCTCCAGGGAGTCTGTCAGTAGCTGGTGCTTTGGCTAGGGCTTTGGCTCCCACTGGAGGTCTTTCGGGGAATTTGATGGCACCACTAGTTGCTGGTGATGCTATTGTCAGTGTGTCATTGGTTGCTAGTGCATCACTGGTTGCTGCGGCTAAGGTTTTGTCTCCTGTTGGAGCTTTTTTTGGGAAGTTGCAGGCTTTGAAGGTTGCTGGAGTTTCTAGGGTTTTGTCAATTGCTGGATCTTCATTGTTTGTTGAGTCGTCACTTGTTGCTTTGGCTAGGGTTTCATCTTCTACTGGAGGTTTGTTGTTAGCAGGTAATTTGCAGGTCTCACAGGAAGATAGAGATTGTCATCCTATATCTCTGGTTGTTTCTATTGGTTGGGGAGGCGGCGCTTTTGTCTTCTCCTAGTGGTATGGAGGTCGTGGCTCTTGTTCGGTCATCTAGTTCTGTGGTTGCCTCTGTTGGTAGCCAGGATTGCTCTAGCTTGGCTAATGATACTCTAATTTGGCAGGTTGAGGTGGCTAGAGTTGAAGAGGGTTGGATAGCTATCAAAGGAAACAAAATTAAGAAGGCCTCCTCTTTGTTTGATATGACTCTTCATTCCCATCAGAAGGGTGCTCTAAGAAAATCCTAGTGTTGGATTTCTTTTTAGTTTTGGGTTACATGACAGTTGTTTCATGCTTAAATCATCCAGATTGTGGGAGCATGTTGTAAAACCCTCTCTTTGGTCTTGACCTGTTTCGTTTAGTGGGCTTTTGTTGAATATCTTTAGTGACCATAATGTACAGGGTTTCAGGGCCACTTCAAAACCTACTTTTACCTTTATCAAAAACATATACCGATCTAACCAGTTATTATAATGTGTAAAGTAAATATCAAAACATCACATCCATACACATTTAACACTTGATTTTTAACATGAAAACCCTTTTAAAGGAAAAACCACCTGGGACCGGTAACCCAAATATTTTCACTTTTCTGAAGTGAGCTCGATTAAGAGCCTACCCTATTCAAGGTTAGAAACACATTTTAAGGTGTGACCTTGTTAGAGGATTTATCACTAAAAATTCTTTGTGACCATACATTCACTTGGGTCAACAAGAAAACAAGTAACATTCATAGATATCAATAGAAAAAGACAGTTAAGTCTCACTCGGTTAAGAGATTTTGACTGTAGCAATGGTTAGAAAGCAACAATGTATGAACTGATTCAAATGTAACTTCTTTTTCTCATATTCAAATCTATGCTAAGATCAATATCATTCTAGTCATCATAATCACTTCATTCTCCCTCTTCCTCTTACTCTTTTCTGCTCGATTATCTCCTTTTGTCACTCGGTTTTACAGACACTTGGTTCTCACTCCAACTTGTTTGACCATATTTGCATGTATGCACCAGCAATTTGCATCCTTAATGTAATTCTCTCTCATTTTTTCCTGAATTATTGTCTCCTTATATAGACATGTTAAACCATTTTCATTTTAGCCATAGATTTTGCCTCTTAATCTCCATCATTGATTTTTCCTCTTTAACCTTCCTCGGAACTTATTCCTTAAACCATTTTCAACCTTCATCATCTTATCATCCTTGAATTTTTCCAATTGTAGATCTTCGTAACAAACTTTCTCTTTATCCTTGGAATCTTTTGGATTCATCCAGGTCATCATCACATGTCGACAATCACATGTTCCTCCTTATTTCTCCTACTTGGTCAATACCATAATATGTCGGTTTCTTCCTGCTTGGTTAATACCGCACTCAGTGTACACTACATCTACTCGATGTACACTAAGTTCTTCATATACCGACCAAAGTAACTTGTACATTCTTGATCTTCAACACTTAGCATAATCATGTAAATCAATCAAATCACTATCATAGTGTCATAGACTCATCAATAAGTTGCCCAATGAATACCTTATTCATAACTTACTCATACATCTCATCTTCATGCTAATGTCTCATTTCCTTCACCAATATCACCTCCATCAAATGTTTGCAACTATCATGATAAGTAAAGTGAAAGGTAGTTGACATCAATGAAAATATAACAACTGATCTAATGTCTCACATATACCTCAATAGCTCAGTGATCATCATCACATTCTCCCATTTTGTTCTCCAAGTAGTCTATCAATTGTAGTTCTAACAGTATATTGATGCCCATAGATTGGATCATCACTTTTTGGCTGGTGACCATGTGTTTTTGCAAGCTTGGTGTTGGAAGAGGCCCGTGCATTATGGGAAAGGCTCAAAGTTAGCAGCACATTTTGTTGGACCTTTTTAGGTCCTAGAGAGGATTGGTCACATTTCCAACTGCCTAGGATTCCACCTATCCAATCTTTCATCCATCATGTGTTCCATGTTTCTGTACTTAGATAGTATATTCTCAATGTGACTCATGTACTTGATTAGTGTGATTTACATGTAGAGGATGGGAAACTTTATTTGGAGCCAATATACATTCTTCATCATTTAGAGCTGACCCTAAAGGGTTGAGACATAAAGTAGGTAAGGACCTAATGGGACCTAAGCAATGAGACTTCATCTACTTTGGAGAATGCTTCATGGTGGAGAGAGTTGTACTCCTATATTTTTGTAAACTTCTGAGAGTGTCCCTAGGCCTAAGGAGGGAGTATGTATTGCCTCTCAAAGTTGAATTATTTTTTTTCCTTAATTAAATCTAAGATAGACTCTAGTTATGTTATTTTGAGACTTTTCATGTCTTCTTTTTTTCCATTCATCTAATATATGTAAGTATAGTTACATTCTTTTGGTCATGTAGACATCACTTCTTATATGGATAGTATTTTGTGCTTGTGATCTATGTGATAATCGTATATGCATGATGACTCTACGATGATTACAATAATAAAATTCCCCTTCAATAGCTTTAGTTATTTTGATTATTTATATAATGCACTTTGGCTATTTTATATGCATGAGTAGGTACAAATAATGTATAAAAGTTTTAATGGTGGTAAGTATAGGGCATCAACTCCACCTGGAACCACAAGTTTGAGCATGTGCTTATCCTCACTAGTGGTTGCAGGAGATAGTCATATCTTTCCAAGTTTGGATGATATATCCTTATTGCATATGCTTATACCATCAGTTACCGCATAGGTAAAGTATAGATACCTCCTAAGTTAGGGAAAATTAGTATGAGAACGTGCAAAAAAATAGAAAGATCCAACCAAAAAGATATAATGGTTGCAATTAGTATCCCTAAACATCAAGAGAGAAATACATAATTGAAATGCATAAGAAATGAAATAAATCAATTTAAATAACAATGCAATTCAAACCAAATATCTCCCTTCGTATTCTCTTTCTTAATGCAATATGTGGGCTCTCAATTTGTGCTCAATTAGATATTATGAGAATTAAAATTATGTGGTTTTAATTATGATAATTATCTCTCATTATATAGAAATATTGGACTTCAATCAGGACTCTCTAATTGAGAAGATGACTGAAATTGATTGAATAATGAACTAGGCTTGACTAGATAGTTGACTCAATTGATTGATCAGAGAAGTGAGACTGGGTGGTAGTGAAGTGGGTGCATGACTGAATAGATTGAATTGTTAACAACACTCAATTGGGAGTGAGATACAAGCCTCCAAATTTTTCCATTTGAATTTTCTAAATAAGTGCAAGATGCAAATTTAGGTTATCCCTTGAAACTAGGTGCATCAAAAACATGACAAGACCAACTGATGGGCTTGTAAATGGACAGATGTGCCAATTAATTTGTGTGTAACATAATCCCAAAGTGGTTTGGTATGAAAATTAGTGGGCATCATATTATGTGCTCTCAAACTAGGCCTTTTCATGTAAAGTTTCAATGATACATCTCATGCCTTAGCAATTTGTTTAACTTTATGTCTTTCAAATTTCTTCAAAATTTGCATGCACCAACAGTGGTTCTTGTTGGGGACAGTCAGTAATAGATTAACACGAGAATCCAAATCTTTGGTGGATTAGACCACATGCTTTATTCCTCCATTGGGTTCCCTCCTAAATGAGAATTAAACACATTATGCACCTAGTAGCCCCAAGCCACCAAAGATGTAAAACCAATAAATTCCTTTATCAAATATCTAATTCTCATCACATAACAGCCTGGTCAAACTAAAAATGCCAAGTTAAAAAAATGTGATCATACTCATTGCTGTTGACATCATGCATACATTTATCATGCTTAGTCTCATCAGCACACTTGAATATTCTCTTGGAGTGATTCTTTTAGGCACTTGCATACTAGATAGTTGATTGTATATATAGTATTGATTAGGTACATACACTACATTTTTATTTTGAACACTAAGTGCTCCATCAATACTTGCTTCACCTTGTGGCTCTATCAATGCACTAGGAAAAGTATGACCAGCATTATGAAATGAAACAAAACTGTGAGTAGCAAGTTGACAAGAATTCTAAAAATTATTTTCAACATTTGAAGTACATTGTCCGCTTGCATATGGTGTTTTCCTCTTGGCCTTGAGTTTTCTAATCATTTCATACTTGGAAACATTTTCAATATTCATAGCAATTTCACAAGCCTCATGCAAACATATGGTTCTTCGTTTCTCGATATGTAGCTCACCTTCTTGTTGAATGCACCCAAGTACACTACTAATGCCATTGCATCTTGGGGTCTACACTTCTTAGGAACCCTTTTCAATGCCTTCATAAATCTTAGGTTAAACTCAGGCACTAGCTCGCCATATTTTATGTGAATGTCCATAAAATCACTGATAATTGAAAACTCAAAGACTCTTTGAGAAAATTATTCCATGAAAACTGATCTAAACCCATCCCATGTGCTGATGGAACACAATAATAGCCTGGAGAACCAATCCCTAACATCATCTTTTAAGGTGTGAACAAACAACCTCGTAACTACATCTTCTGGATCAAACTCATAGTCATCAATCAAACTACCAAACTTCTAAAGATGTCTATCCATTGACTCATCTTTGTTACCATTGAATCTTGGAAGCCTATCTCTTATTTCAGCTGGAATTACATGTGGGAAACCAGCAATGCCACTAAATTCTATGGCCTAGTACCTTTGGATATTAAAACTACTTTTCAGATCACATGCTTGAGGCTAATTAAAAATCATGGCTACTCTTGGAGCCATGTTGGGATACACAAATTGCTCATACATATTAAATTACCACACTTACAACAAGAGATCTAGTACTTACATATGACATGATAGCACAAATTATGATCTCACTGTATGAGCATGCATTTATACAAAACACATACTTCTTTTACAATACATTGAGTGCAAACAAAAACATAGAAGTATGTAGATATTGAAACAAAACACTTTCCCTAAATTAGTGCTCAACTCACTTGAAGGGAATACTTAGTGTTTTCACAAAACATGAGAAATACCTAGAGTACTTGCAACATCTGTTAAACTTTGTAGATATGGAGGCTTTCTTTAAACCTCTAGCAAGTTCACATCTCTAAGTTGCCACCTCTCTAGTAGAGAAAATTTTCAAACAACTAGGAGCTATTTCACATATTTGTACATTTTGGGTTCTCACTAGCAGAGTTACACACCCTTTTCTTTACATTTGCTACAATAAAATCACTTCTCCAAACTAAAATTACACAAATCTGAAATAAATTTTAAATTCTAATTATTTTACACTCTAACTGGCTCTTGATTTTAACAAGACACACCAAAGACTAGACTAGGAAATATTTTGACAAAATTCTATGCCAAATCAACAAAATGTTAGGATAAAAAAGATAGCCAAACTTTATGCTTAATCCTAACATTAGACTTGGCCAATTAATAGAAAATAAAAAAGATTTCTGCTACACTTTGGGCTCTGTGAAACTCAGGTGGGTGAACCTATGCAATGTTGCCAAGTTGAAAACAAATAATACTAAACATTGCCTAGAATAGTAAAGTAAAAGGCATTTTATGAATTTGATTGTTTCTAAAACAAATCTGGAAAATATCACAGATCAGTGCCTAATCACTGTGCATGGAGTCAGATCCAAAATTATGAGCTCAAAATTAAACAGCAGACATATAAAAATCAATAGCCCTTCACACCCAATGCTTGACATTCTCATATTATTGCATAATCATACTTTGCAAATTCATATCATTCTCTCAAACCCACAATAATCTGCATACAGATTTTAATTCTTCCTTGAAGAATCATATACATAGATTAAACAATTGCAAAAAGATTACAATGACAAATTAGAACATCCTCAATGTTCTTGACTCGTATACAATTTGAAAACATAACATGGAGACAAATTCTGCAATAGTTTTTTCAATATGCCCAAAATGACTTATACTACTATTAAATTTACATACTCGTACCCTACAGAAAAATTCTAGCTCTAAACAGCACACTTCCCTATTCTACCCTTCTAAATCTGAGAATCAGAACCCCTACAATGAAGAAAGAATGAGAATAAAAAGAAAAGGAAAACAACTCCAGATTTCATCTGTTATTGACACATCTTCTTTCCCTGAATCTGATTTACAAAAAGAATTCTTCATTCCTGCTTCACAAAAAAATATGATTCTTTCCTTTTGCTTGGCTTGCACTTTTTGAATTGCATTCTGTTTCTAGTTTGACATGCCTCTTTTTCATTCCTGTGAATGTACTCATAAAAAATGTTCTTCTTGAAAATACTTTGTGACTTCATATTTTAATGAATGGAAATAAATCCCCACATTTTGTCTTAATTCAATAACCACATTTATGCTGAGTCATTCCATTTCATTTTACTGTGAACTCATTATATCTGGTGAAAATATTGTACCCCAAAGTGAAACCACTTCCCTACATCATTTCACTATTTTCACCTTATATCATTTATTTCTGTCAAATATTTTCACCTAGAAAATAGCCATTTGATCTTTACAATATTTCCCTAATCTCAGCATTCTATTTGTAAAGTCACACAATTATTCCTTTAATCTTCTTCCAAATACCATAACTTTTAATTCCCTGTGATTACATTTGTTTGTTGCTTTTATCAAATAGCACAGATTGTCTTTGAAACTATCTTCACATATGCCAAGTACCCTTTGCTGGGAGTTTCCATGCCTTTCAACAAATCTATCCTGGGCACATCCTGCGAATATTTTTAGATTTTGTATTCATATTTACCAAAGCATATTCTTTCTCTAATATCTGACAAAAGTCCCCAAACCATTATTCTTTTGGTAAATACCCAGTCTCTGTTCAAAGACTTTCATTGTAGCATACGCAGGAAGGATGCTAGAAACATTGTAGGATCTGGCTTTACACACTGCCAATGGAATTTATTTGGAAGTTTCCAAAACCATTTTAAATAAATTCCTTTTGGTGTGACTTCTGATGAAAACTGATAAAATCCTTTGATATTGTGCTTTGAATGACATCCATGCCCTATACACGCACCTCTCAGGAAGGTTGAATCGCTAGCAAAAGTTGTGGAGGAAGGCATCTTACCTGTCGTTGTGGTTGCTTGGAGCTTCAACAAATCTATAATGCACATACCCAGTACTCGTTGCATTGCATGAGATTATAGTTTTGAGGGATTCTGTCTTGAGGCTTTTGAAATCCTTTCTATCATTTTCATTTTATGCATCAGTTGCAAACATGCCATAAGACCATATCTGTGTTGAAGGATCTTATAAGTGGCTCACGTATTCACATGCCTTGTCTACACTTCTATTGTTCGCATCAATGGGGTCAATCTTCTTTGGGGAACATGAATACACCAGCTCTCCTGTTATGTTTCCTGGATTCATGTCTTGCCTCTGTGTTACATGTTGGGCCTCTGCTCCCACATTTTGCAAACATATCTACAAGAGCATCAATTTTGGGCATACCCTGTTCTTATTTCAAACCATGAGACTGCAAATCTTTAAATTCATCCTATAAAACCAAACAAATGCCCTTTGCTGGGATTTACCATCTTGCAACAAAATCCCCATGCTCCGCTTTTACATCAATCATTCCTTGTAGCAGACCCTTTGAAAAATCAATGACATGTTCTAAGGCTCCCATGCTAGCAACAGTGGCAAAGATGTTGGCATGGTGCATTAGATCGGCTTACACCTCATGTGAACAACATTTGATTGAAAAGTTTCTAAAGTCCTTTCATAGATCAGAACAATCTTTCACTCTGCGGACACTTTTATCTATAGTATCTAAAAAAATTCCTGTTCCAAGCACATCAGTGGATACTTATCGTTGTTTCAGAACTCTTCATTTTGGCACCAAAAACACTTAGCACAATCAATGAATCAGTTTTATTCCTGTCGATTCCGGTTGCCAGAAAGTTTCCAAGGAATATACAAACCCACTTTAGGCGTACACAACAACAATGGCTTCTATTTTTTATATCTGTAACATTGAAAGCTGCATAACTATATTCTTTCCAAGCAGTCTACTAAACAATTTATCTGCCATGTCTCAAATATCTCGTATTGACATGGCAGTAGGGATAATATGTGAAGGGTTACAGGAAATGGGCTTTTCAGCTACCAAGCACATTTAATTAAAAGTTTCCATATACATTTCAACCCTCCGTCTGTGTGTGGCTTGCAATCATGGCCTCTGCGAGACCACATTTCTATGAGGGTTTTTCCCGCCCAAAATTAAGGCATAATGTCCTTCCACCTCAACCTCGTAAGGCTAACTTAAACAAACCAAGATGATTCACGAGGATCTGAGGCTACCTCGCATCCTTGCGCTCTTCTTCATGCCATTTGATTTTTTTAAAGCGAGGATGCAATTGGAAGCCACGTGGCTAGGAGGTCCCACCTCATTGATATTTTTATATCTTAACCCTCTAGTCTATGTCTTGCAACACCGCTATTTGTTGAATAATATGCCAATGTTCTCCACGAGGCTGTGGGTGCTATGAAGATATAGTATATTAAAAAATTCATTCTTATTTTCCCTCCATTGCATCGGCCCCACCACAACTACTCTTTCCCACTTGTATGAAAATTACATTTAAATCAAAATACTATTTAAATTAATTTCCTTTTCCTTCACCCTCCTGTATTTAAATTAATTTCCTTTTCTTTCACCCTCTTGTATATGTAAATTTAAATCATAGAAATGATTTAAATTATTTTCTCAATGTTGTACTCGTATTATAGAATGGGAAGAATAACATCGAATATGATTATTTGAATCACTAAAAAAAATTATTTAAATAATATTAAATTTCTCCTACAATACAAAGTCCACTGATGGTGCTGAATGTTGGGTTTCCTTGTGGGCTCGGCCTACGAAATTTTCACTTCCAAACTATTTTTCCTCTTGGGATTATCTTGCAACCCATCTCATGTTTACTTGAATTAAAACAAGAAGCTAGAGATTATTAAAGTACAAATTTTGACATCTCTATACATTGCACATAACTAACAAGTAGCTCTGAAACTGATTGCAAAACTTTATCAAACATCATCACAAGACCATGGCATTTGGAAAGCATGTATACTGATACACACATTATGTAAAAACCTTTTCCACCTCACAAGAGACACATAAGCTCAACAACGGAAAACTTAGAAAGTTGAACACAAAAATAAAGTCTACTAAAACAAGACTTTTCCACATAATATATTTCATTTCTCAAAATAAGAAATTACAATAATGTGAAAATAATGATGAATATTCTCAAAGTACAATAATGAGAAATTAACCATACTGTCGAGAGTACACGAATCATCCAAATATACTTGAGGTAATAAATACATAAAAGATGTCTACCATATTGTTGCACATCATACATCAAAAGTACACAATGCAACAAGGTACATGACCCAAAGGTCGAAATGATACAAGATATCAAAATAATTTCATCAGACTATTTGTCATCCAACTGCATGTTTCGGTCTCCTAAGCCATCAGACATCTGCCCATCTATAAATCTCAAGATGGAAATGTGATTCAGGCACTTTTTCTACCCTACCACAGAGTGGTTAGCTCTCCCGAGGCTCATCCTGAAATGAAGAGCACACTGACCCTACTCAAGTAATCTATCAACTCGGCACTAATGGATCAGAAAGGAATCTTATGCAAGTTGTGAATTAACTACTTTCCTCATACATAAAAGTAAACTAACACAGATATAGCAGAGAGAGAAAATAACCAACACAAAATCTATTGAGTGTTTTCATAGCTTAGGCCTAAGCATTTAATAACCAGATTTCTACTTGTAGGTAAAAGAAAAATAAATTTACCCTTCTCTGTTTATCCATATTCAACACCCTTTTCCATGACATCTTTCTCAATATAGAATAAGTAGGGCTAAATATAACATAAATTCATGTTTCTAAAACAATTTCATTCACTAGTTTACCATTTTCTTTAATTTAGCATAATCAATCTTCTATGGTAAAGTAAATGATTTTTTTCTAACAATCTAGCATTTACTTCTTGCTGAATTAAGATATTCACAATCTTAGAAACATGGTAAATAAAGGAAATCTATATTTCATATTTTATGTGATCATACTAATACTATAGGAAATTCAAGTATATCATGTCGCAGTTTGAATGAGAAAAACAACAAATATTGCTAATTCTATAGGAAGTACATTTATATCCTATCGCAGTTCTTAACAAGTCATCAAAATAGATCAAGAAAATGATTTGCTATAGGAGACGGTTTAATTATTTACTTCACAAATTCAACTCTTTGTTCGTTCAAATGTAGAGAGGAAAAAAAAGGCAAGGTATAAATCGATATTGACCTTCCAACATTCTAACAACCTGCAAGAACGAAATAGCACCCTAATTTCCCCAAAAATAATTCAATTGAAAACTCCTAGGAAAAATACAGGCAAACTGGTATAAGGGAAAATTTCCAAGGTGATGGTTATTGAAACTAGAATTATTTCTATTTGCATGGACATGACAATAAAAATTGGGATCTAAGAATGTTAACTATAATTTGAATCGAATCGCATACCCCAAACTCTTATTTGCAATAATTTATTACTGAAAGAAAATAATCATTGCCACAGGAATGCAATTTAATCAAACAGTATCAATTTAGAATGTAATTGCTCATTTTTTATATGTTTCAGCTCATAAGCATGGTCGATTGTTCATCTATACATTTCTTAAAACCAAAATGACTGCTAAGAAAAATACCCAGCAATAATATCCTTCAAGAGTGTGCGGGTTTCTTTTGTCACGTCATGTGATCCACCATATCTCATGTCGTTCTACTGAGCAACTCATCTCTACCAATTCCTTCGCTCTGTCTATTTCCCAATCTCCCTATTCGGTGTGTGTGAGTATTTCCATTCTTTTCTTCTGTGCATGCGCATACAAACCGATCACCTTTATTTTCTTTTCTCTCTCTCTCTGCTCGGTTTTATTTTTCTCCCTTCACCTTATTGGCCAACATTTCTATTTTCTCATCTCTCCTTCCTTCCTTAGCTCTATTACGTGTCATTTTCTATAGGGCATTTTGTTATCCTTTAACTCTCACTTCCTAGCGTGTTCTCTCCAAATCTATGCGTAACTCCTTGTCTGTCACCTTCATTTGCGAAATATTAGCTGAAGACAGGGATCGTAGTAAAAGAGCAACAGTTAACTCGCCATTAATTCTCTATCGATTCCTCCAACTAGGAGTGTTCTGCGGATTAACATACACTCGGCAACTAGCCCCAATCTAATCGTGGTGGCTCGTTTAACATGCAAGGTGAAGTTAAGATTTTTGTTACTAACTTCCCCCACATTTACAATTTACTAAAATTCCTCCATGTCACCGTTAACAAAGGAATGACATAGCATTCATGTCGTTGCCTTTTAATGCAAGGCTAACTTACATTTAGTTAACTGTTTAAATTATCTCTTGAAGCATGGTTAGTGGTTTCCTTATAATGATTACGTTATTTCATCATATTAACAAAAAGATTAAAATGCATATAAATATAATCATATATATATATATATATATATATATATATATATATATATATATATATATATATATATATATATATATATATATATATATATATCCACTTGGCTAATTTCAAATTAACAATTCTATCATAAAATGTAATTGATTGAATTCCTTTACTCCTGAGATAAATTCAATTAACCTAACACACACACACACACATTTACTCAAAATCCGAATTCATAAGATTAAAAGAAGAAACTCATTAAATATGAAAACAAATAACTACATGGTGTGTGTTTGCAACCAATTATTCCCATCACATCCTTACCAAGAAGATAGATTCATATACCTCAATCACATGTATGCCTTCATCTCTTGTCAATTATGCTCAAACTCAAAATATCATTAGTAGGTTAGTCCCATTCAACCCATAATCAAAATGAAATGCATAACTTATTTGCATAACATAATTAACATTTCCAATTCATCTATAATCATCATTAAATGACATTTCATAATGCATTTCAAATTCCTTACATAACATCATTTTTCAATTCATCAATTTATTTCATCATAAAATGATTAAAGAAACATAATAATATCTACGTCTAAATCATTTATTCCAAATGACTTGGGTCGAAAAATATTTGACCAAGTCAACATAAGTCCAAAATAGTCACCAAATAGTCTTAAATACCAGGGAGGCTAGATCGGGTTATGACATCTCTCCCCTCTAAGAGGAGACATCGACCCGATGTCTTATGAAAGTGTAAAAATAAGTCCATACAAAGCTTAAAAAATAAATATAACATAACTAACATCTATGCAAACATCATAATAAATGAGATCCTGAAGCACAGCAATGAGGGCCTTAATGCCTCGGTTATTAACCTGAAAATGTTGTACAACTACTTGGAAAAAAGTCTGCTGGAAAAAATGACCACAACAATTGATGATGAGGTTGGGAACGTTGGACCAGGAACAAGAACTAGGGGTCGCATCCAAAGGAAGATCCCTCATATTCCTAAGGAGCTGAAAGACTTAAAAGAAGCCATTCAGAAGATGGAGGACCTGCAGAAGAAGGTGGAGAAAACTATTAATATTAAGTAGTATGTTCTGGGTGGTTGCTGGTAGTTTTGCTAGTAACTATTTCTTTTTGTTTTTGTTGTCTACTCTCGGGTTGTTTCGGGTCCTGCTTTTGTCTTCGATGCAGGCATCTCTTTTTGTAAAAGCTGAAATGTTTATCTTACTGCTATATTGTAAATGGTTTCGGGTTCCATTCAAAACCTATTTTTACCTTATTCAAAAATATCTATGCAAACAACTGCGAAAATGATCTATCCATGTTTTTTGCATCCTCCCAAGTAGCATTGTCGATAGAGAATTGATCCTACTGGACCTTATACTGCACTACATCTCTATCACGCACCATGATGGTATGTTGATCAACAAGGTGGGTAGGCTGCACCAGCACCACCCCTGAATCCTAAACCTGCAATGCATGCCAATCTAGGATATGAGATGCATCTGGATGGTAGGGCTTCAACAAAGAAACATGAAAAACATTATGGATTTAGGCAAAAGCGGGCGATAAAGCAAGTCTACAGGCAATAGGGTTGATAACCTCCAAAACATCAAAAGGACCCACATATCTTGGTGCAAGCTTGGAAGACTTGCCAAAAGAAATTGAGCTTTTATGTAGTCTCACATGTAAAAACACCTTGTCACCTTCCTAAAACTGTCTTAAAGTGTGGTTCCTATTTGCATAACTCTTTTTATCTATCATCTTCTTCCTTCAGCCGAACTCGAATCAAAGTCATCTACTCTTCCATCTCTATCAACATATCAGGACCAATAATGATCTCGTCCTCTACTCAATCCCAACTAATAGGAGTCTAACACTTTCATCCATAAAGTGCCTTGAATGGTTCCATTCCCAAAGAATCATGGTAAGAGTTATTGTAGGAAAACTCTACCAATGGAAGACACTCTTCTCACTTGTACTACTGATCCATGCAATACATACAGAGTAAATCCTCCATGACTTGATTTACTCTCTCAATTTTTCCATCTGTCTATGGATGATAATTGGTACTGAAATTCAACCTAGTACCCAAAGAAGCATTCAAGGTTGTCCAAAACCTCGATGTCATTCTTGTGTCTCTGTCGGATATGATGGTCTTAGGTACACCGTGCAATCTGAAATTCTCCTAAACAAACTTCTTGGCCAAAGCCAAAGATCCGTCTCTCAAGCTCCCTGGAATAAAGTGAGCTACCTTAGTTAGTTTATCAACTACAACCAAGATTACATCATGTCTGCATCGTGTCATGGGTAAACCCTAGATAAAATCCATACTGGATGACTTTTCATTTATACTCTGGTATATCATGTGGGTACAAAAGTTTGGTTGGGTGGACATGTTCAACCTTAACTCGCTGACATTCTAAACACTAGGCTACAAAAGTTGTCACATCTCGCTTTAGCCCCGGCCTAAAATACAACGACCTCAAATCAACAATCATCTTGTTTACCCCTGGATGTCCTAAAAATGGAGTGCAGTGCATCTCCTCTAAAACCAACTTTCTCAACCCTTCTCGGACAGGAAGATACATCATGTCTTGGTATCTCATGATACCATCATCATCAAAAGTGTATCTGTCAAAATGGTGATCTGATGGATCTGTAAGCAATGTTGACTTGACCATCTCATAGTGGTCATCATCTGAAAGATTCTATAACACATGCTCTCTCAATCGAGTCCTAGAAGTAGAAATAACAAATATGTGTCTTCTACTTAGAGCATCATCTACTATGTTCTCTTTTCCCTTAATGTACTCAATGTTGAAGTCATACTCACTCAGAAACTCCAACCAACATCTTTGTCTAGCATTGAGATTAGATTGTGTGAAGATATACCTAAGTCCTATGTGATCCGTCTTCAACTCAAATGGCTTACCCAAAAGGTAACGTCTCCACATCACTAAAGCATGTACAATTGCAGCCAATTCAAAATCATGAGGTGCATAGTTAACCTCATATTGTTTCAATTTCCATGAGTCATAAGTCACTACCTTACCATCTTGCATAAGCACACCACCAAGACCTTCACTTGAAGCTATTAACCCATATCTTCTTTCCCTAAATCTGATTTACAAAAAGAATTCTTCATTCCTGCTTCACAAAAAATATGATTCTTTCCTTTTGCTTGGCTTGCACTTTTGGAATTACATTTTGTTTCTATTTTGACATGCCTCTTTTTGCATTCCTATGAATGTACTCATAAAAAATATTCTTGAAAATACTTTGTGACTTCATATTTTAATGAATGGAAATAAATCTCCACATTTTGTCTTAATTCAACAACCACATTTATGTTGAGTCATTCCATTTCATTTTACTGTGAACTCATTATATATCTGGTGAAAATATTTTACCCCAAAGTGAAACCACTTCCCTGCATCATTTCACTGTTTTCACCTTCATTATATCATTTATTTCTATCAAATATTTTCACCTAGAAAATAGCAATTTGATCTTTACAATATTTCCCTAATCTCAGCATTCTATTTGTAAAGTCACTCAATTATTCCTTTAATCTTCTTCCAAATACCATAACTTAATTCCCTATGATTACATTTGTTTGTTTCTTTTATCAAATAGCACAGATTAGCTTTGAAACTATCTTCATATCTACCAAGTACCCTTTGCTGGGAGTTTCCTTGCCTTTCAACAAATCTATTCTGGGCACTCAACAAATCTATTATGGGCACATCCTACGAATATTTCTAGATTTTGTATTCATATTTACCAAAGCATATTCTTTCTCTAATATCTGACAAAAGTCCCCAAACCATTGTTCTTTTGGTAAATACCCAGTCTGTGTTCAAAGACTTCCATTGTAGCATACACAAGAAGGATGCTAGAAGCATTGTAGGATCTGGCTTTACACACTGCCAATAGCATTTATTTGGAAGTTTCCAAAACCATTTTAAATAAATTCCTTTTGGTGCGACTTCTGATGAAAACTAATAAAATCCTTTCATATTGTGCTTTGAATGACATCCATACCCTATACACGCACCTCTCAAGAAGGTTGAATCGCTGGCAAAAGTTGTGGAGGAAGGCATCTTACCTGTCGTTGTGGTTGCTTGGAGCTTTTGAATCCTTTTCAACAAATTGATAATGCACATACCCAGTACTCATTGCATTCCATGAGATTATAGTTTTGAGGGATTCTGTCTTGAGGCTTTTGAAATCCTTTCTGTAATTCCCATTTTATGCATCAACTGCAGACATGCCATAAGACTGTTAATGTATTAATCATTAGGGTTTATGAGTTAGTTTATATTTCAATTTAGGGTTTATGAGTTAGTTTATATTTCAGTTTTGGTAGTTTTTCTATAGCAGTTGAACTGTTATATGACTGCCTTATTTATGTAATCAATCTTGATGAACAAGTGATAATAATGTTTAGAGTATCTTTTATGCTATGGCATTTCTGGGCCTAACAGTGGTATCAGAGCAGGCGATCGGTGGGTGTGTGGTTGTTTTCTCTTGATGTAATGTGAGGGGGAAATGTTTGTAGACATAGTGTAGACATGTTGCCTACGTGTGCTTGCAATGGCTTGAGAAGGCAAAAATAAACTGTCATTTGTGCATTGAAAGGATGACAATGATGGAAGGTATGTAAAGGAAAGAGCAATTTCGTCATATTTCTATCCATGGAGGCTATAAATTCTCTATTTTTTCAATCAATTCCTCTCTGGCATAATAGTAGATTAGCGTAGGAGGATATTGAGAATCGAAAAGGAAAACGAAACAATGTAATGGAGAACATAATAATGAAAGGAAAGATTGAGTTTTCTGCCAAACCTTTCGGTTCTTCGATTCTTCACTCTCTCATTTAATTTCTCTCTTCTAAATTTCTTGAATGGTTACGTCAAATATAAAATGGATTAGCCAAATTTGCAGAACTAAGTGGGATTCACAATCTTTACTATTGGTAATCTGATTTTGAAGATTCCTATTTTGTTGGATATGAATTGGTACTTGGTGTCAGTTTTATTGAAGAAGTAAATGTTTTATTTGAATCGGATTTTATTCATTATTGGAAAATGATTTTAAAGAGACTGTCTTGATATGTATAGGGTTGTTCAAAAAAAATGAAAGTCAAGAATCAGTTCTTGTTTGTGTGTCATTTTTGTGACAGTCCTAAAATGGAATAGTGAACGCATTTATGTAACAAAGAAGTGAAATTAATTGCTAAGAGTTCGTTCTCGTATATATATATATATATATATATATATATATATATATATATATATATATATATGGAAACGGTGTTCAAAGAACTGTTATAGTAGACCTGACTGTTGAAGATCCTTATACTATATGATTAGCATTTGGAATTAAAGAGAGATGGTGATCTGTGCTTAACTATACCCGCATGGTGAAGATTTACAGTGTCAGTCCACAAAGGAACCGTAAGACTGGCGACAGTCATCAAATATCGATTGAGTGAATGATCAATTTTTTGGAGAAAAGTCCCGAAGATCATTAACAAGGTCCTTTATACCTTATGCTTGGTATTTTGGAATTAAAGGAAGGTGCATGCCCATGATTCAATAGACCCGTGAAGGTACAAAGAACTAGTGAGTATAAATCAGTTGTTTGGTGCATTGATTTAGTGATTTATCAAGGAGAGCATTCTTAAGTCGGTATTGTTACCTTAAGTTGAAATTATTGTCTTGTGAACAATGCCAAGCTTATAAGTCTTCAATTCAATGAAGAGAAATGTGATGTGTGGACATTAAGAATCGTGAATGGATTTAAGTGTATTACATTTGCCAAGAACCGTTACACTTTCAACACGTTGTTTTCGAATCTTGAAATAGTTACTAAAGTGGTATCAAATCTAACTTGACATAATAGTCACCAGGTGCAAAGACAAACTTAGGGTGATTTTTTGTACAAAATACCCAGTTGCTGCCTTCCCCTTTCCAGCGATTTAGGATCAGCACTCTGTTGCATCCTCTGTTGATGCTCCTCCAACTTTGGCCTCATCAGTGTCAGTCTAGTAGTGGCTTTCAATTGAGAAATCAAAATTGGTATTGTAAGAGAACAGATGAGGAGAGTCATTGCTGCTATCGATGCCCACCAAGGTAATGCACAATATATGTGAACCGCCTCAATGAGGTATTGCAGAAAAGCAACAGGATAGGCTAAATCAGCCACTGCAGTAGCCACTTCATTGACAACTTGACTTGCATTGGCAATATCAATACTGGTGTCACTGAGTACCTCTGCCACACCTTTTAAAAAAAAATGGATGACGCAAAGGATATTTAGTCACTTGAGGATATTTAGTCACTTGTCTATGTCAATGGAACTGGAATGGTACAGGTTGGTTTTGCAGAAACTGATGCTCCAAAAGATAGTGTTTCTAAATATTTCTGTTGATTTTGCAATTGTGGCATCTTTACCAAAATTCAAACAGAAGCTCCAAATGAGGCTATCGTTGATGACAATATTCATGCTGATGAAAATGTTATTAGTGAAATGACTTTGCTAACATTGGAGATAAATTTTTTAATGATTATGATGATATTGGTCTATACAAATGCATTCCACCTATTTGAGGCTATGAAAATAAAAATGTCACCTCTTGTCCAATAACTCCATCAATGAAATCATGTCATTAATATTTTTCCCTCTCATCTACCAAGAGAAGGAATATTATATATATGTCATATTCAAGTTCAAGTGAGTGGCAATTACAATAGTCAGATTCAAGTTCAAGTGAGTGGTAATTACAACAGTTCAATGTATGTTGTTCTCAAACAAATGGACAAAACAAGTCCATTGCACCTAATGTGTGCTATCATCAAATTGTAACATGGATAGAACAAGTCCATTGCACCCAATGTGTGCTATTTTTTAGTTATTGTGCACTCATAGTGTGCTAATTCAAAATGGACAAATTAAGTCCCAATTTGAGGCCTATCAAAGCAATAGGCTCATTATCAAAATTTGAGACCCACCAAAGCAATGGGCTCAAGTATAAAAGTTTGCACCCTGTCAAGAAGAAAAAAGGTAAGTTCAAACGGATTTTAAATCTTGTCATAGCAACAGGCTTCCAAAAGATGATTCAGATCAACAAGCAATTGTTTCCACCAAAGCTTGTGGCTGCAATCTAAGTTTGAGGAGTATCAAATGCTCATTTATTTCATGATAAACCCTTCAGATTAAGGGGGGGATGTTAATGTATTAATCATTAGGGTTTATGAGTTGGTTTATATTTCAGTTTAGGGTTTATGAGTTAGTTTATATTTCAGTTTTGGTAGTTTTTCTATAGCAATTGAACTGCTATATGACTGCCTTATTTATGTAATCAATCTTGATGAACAAGTGATAATAATGTTTAGAGTATCTTTTATGCTATGGCATTTCTGGGCCTAACAAAGACCATATTTGCATTGAAGGATCTTATAAATGGTTCACATGTTTGCATCAATGGGGTCAATCTTCTTTGGGGAACATGAATACACCAGCTCTCCTATTATGTTTCCTGGATTCATGTCTTGCCTCTGTGTTACGTGTTGGGCCTCTGCTCCCACATTTTGCAAACATATCTACAAGAGCATCAATTTTGGGAAACCACATTCTTATTTCAAACCATGAGACTACAAATCTTTAAATTCATCCAATAAAACCAAACAAATGCCCTTTACTGGGATTTACCATCTTGCAACAAAATCCCCATGCTCCACTCTTACATCAATCATTCCTTGTAGCAGACCCTTTAAAAAATCAATGTCATGTTCTAAGGCTCCCATGCTAGCAACAATGGCAAAGATGTTGGCATAGTGCATTAGATCAGCTTACACCTATGAACAAAATTTGCTTGGAAAGTTTCTAAAGTCCTTTCATAGATCAGAACAATCTTTCACTCTGCGGACACTTTTATCTATAGTATCTTAAAAAAGGTCCTCTGCCAAACGCATTAGTGGATACTTATCATTGTTTCAGAACTCTTCATTTTGGCACCAAAAAGACTTAGAATAGTCAATGAATCAGTTTTATTCCTGTCGATTCCAGTTGCCAGAAAGTATCCAAGGAATATACAAACCCACTTTAGGCGTACACAACAACAATGGCTTCCATTTTTTTATGTCTGTAACATTGAAAGTTGCATAACTATATTCTTTCCAAGCAGTCTGCTAAACAACTTATCTGCCATGTTTCAAATCTCCTGTATTGACATGGCAGTAGGGATAATATGTGAAGGGATACAGGAAATGGGCTTTTCAGCTATCAAGCACATTTAATTAAAAGTTTTTACATCCGTTTCAACCCTTCGTCTGTGTGTGGCTTGCAATCCTGGCCACTGCGAGACCACATTTCTTTGAGGATTTTCCCGTCCAAAAATAATGCATAACCTCCTTCCACCTCAACCTCACAAGGCTAACTTTAAAAAACCAAGATGACTCACGAGGATGCAGTTGGAAGCCACGTGGCTAGGAGGTCCCACCTCATTGATATTTTTATATTTTAACCCTCTACTCTATGTCTTGAAACACCGTGATTTATTGAGTAATATGCCAATGTTCTCCATGGGGGTGGAGAGATATAGCACTTGTATCGGGAGGAGGTGCAAGGGTTACGTTGATAAGAAAGTATATCTAAATATTATAAGTTAATTGTATATTAGTTTTTATGTGTAAATTTGTGAATGTTTTGTAATTAAAGAGCATAAAAAGAGAAACCTATGACAATGTTGGAAGAAAAGCAGAAATAAAAGTAATTCGAATGCAAAATTTGAGTTCTCAATCTTGTTTGAAGCATAAAAAAATATGTATTATATATTTGGTAATATTAAATAGAAGATTATTTTGTTGGACAATTCAACTTTTAAGATTTTGTTGTAGTTAGCACTCTTCCTTTCTTGTGACAATTGTTTGGGGATTATCTTGAATATCGATCAAATGAGAAGGGTGGCTCTATGTGGAGACTAATTATTGATTTAACACTTGATATAGTTGTAAAATTTTGCCTTTGTCTTTTTGTTTTACCTGTATTTATAATTACTTTATAAAGTGTTAGTGGGATTTATGTATGGTGGTTTCTCATGCCATGGACAACAGTATTATCTATGACTACCTAAGGATATGGGTGTTATAGGTATACATTTTTGTTCATCTTGGATCCAAGGTGGGCCATTGTAAGAATCAAATCAAATAACTACATACAAAGGAAAATCTGGGGGTTTAGAGCCTTTTGTGTACACAATATCTACCACTTCCCTAAAATACCCATTGACAAGCCATGTTTGAATCCATAAGTTCATTGTTGACATCGTCCATTGACCTCTACATAGAAGGAGTTTGTGGGGTAGTTGGTCAACATCATTATCAATGTTTGGCTTTATTTGTCTTTTTACTACAATAATAAGTGCAACAGGAAGATTTAATGTTTTAACCATTTTTTTTTTTGTATCATCACTAAATCATTTGTAGCTCGTATAGGTGCATTGACTGATAAAATTTCTTCTATTCATCAATACCAAGTGTTTTGTTTGTGTGATTTATTGGTGATTCCCAATCTTGTTCAATTGGTTCTACATTATGCATATTGTGTAACATTCAACGAAAGTCAAATTGAGCTTGAGTGTGACCTTGCTGACGAAATATTATTTCTAATGTAACAATTGTAGTGAATTCTTCCCATAAGAGTTTGGCATGTAAGTGTGATGAATAGATTGGTTTGTCCATAACACGTGGTAGTTGTGCCAAGGTACAAAAAAATGATAGATGCCCCCTCAAAGAACAATTGTTGTTGGTGGGGAAAAGATTTGTGCAACCTAAGTTATCTATTTTTAGTAGTAACTTTGGGCCTATAAAGCTCATCTCATTAACAAGCAGGTAGACTCATCCCAATTGTACATATCATTGAAGTCATGTCTACCAAACATTTCAAGGGTATTTAGATAATTTAATTTACAATATCTTGTGTATAGAATAGTACTTTCATGTATCATGACTTAGTGTTCATATTTGTCTTCATGGTGGTCTATTAGTTTTAGTTAACAAGTTGACAATTTTACACAGGTTCTAATGGAGATGCAATGACTACATTGATTGTAATTTATATAGAATGTAATATAAACTTGAAAGTAGAATTTGGTCATTAGAAGAGTGAATTTTTTTATATAAGAAGGTCCATTTGGCATGAGAAGGATGGAGAGTGAAGCAAAAGTCTCTATGTTCACAACTACACATCCTCATGAATCACCTTCTCTACTTCATGCCTTAACATCATTTTTTCAGTACATATAATATAAGTAAATAGTTGCCTTTCAATCTAACAAAACATTTTCAAATCCTAATGGACAACTATTTAATAGAACTGTACTAGTAGTCGTTATAGTTAAATTCATGCCCAAACAATGCATCATATTTCAACAAGTTTTTTTGCTTGTGTTTGTATGTGACTTAACTACTTAGAACTATTGTTTTATCTTTTGGGTAGTAATGATGCATTTTGTGGGATCTGTTATATGTGCAAGGATCAAAATGTGTTCACTTAAAGTGTTATCCTATATGCACTACAACTACCTCAAAGAAAATTTAATACTTATAAACAAATACCCAAATAGTCATGTGCGATGGGTACCAACAAAGTTGCACAACTCTTCTAATTAAAGTCTAAAAATATCAGTTTTTTAATTTCTTCAACATTTGTAATTGCAAAATTAAATGAGAAAGAAATAAATGAGCACATGGTCCTACCACTTCCCCTATTACCTTTACCACTGCAACTATATAACAAAATAATTATCATTAATTCATATAATAATAATCAAATGATTTTAACTTCCTAACTTTTCCTTCCCTCACACTCATAAAATAGAAAATGGTCTTGTCGCTTTCTAGTGTGAAGGGTTGCTCCGGAGATTGAATTTAGTTTTAAACTCAACTCTGGATGATCTTGAGCATAAGAAGCAATAGGACATGTGGAGGAGGGAATCAATAATAACATGTTTTAGCATATTTTAATTTACAATTATAGATCTTTCCAGTGTGTAATTATCTTTGAGAGAGACAGCAGGGAATGACTAAGATATCGTTTCAAAATAGGGTTTTTGATTATATGAATGAGGGAATGTCTGAGATGTCATTTCAAAATAGGATTTCTGATTATATGAATGAGGGTATGGCTATGATGTCATTTCACAACAGAGTATGATATCTGATTATATGAATGAGGGTATGGCTAAGATGTCATTTCATAATAGGGTATGATATCTAATTATATGAATGAGGGTATGGCTATATTATTAACAGACTGGTAAAATTATGTTTTTTTTATCATAATAAACTTGTTCTCTGTAGGCATGGTATATTAACAATCTGAATCCTTTCATATGTCTATGAATAAGCTTCTCTTGTTTGTTTAAGAAACTGAGAGCATGATTGACAATAAATACAACAAATTCCTTGGGCAACAAATAATGCCTCCACTTTCTTAAAGATTGAACCATGGCATAAAGTTCTAGATCATAGGTAGAGTACTTTTGTTTTGCCTCATTTAATTGTTAATTGAAGGAGGCAACATTCCTTCCCTCTTAACTCAAGACTCCACCAATTGCCCTATTACTAGCATCACATTCAACTGTGAAAACTTTATGAAAATCATGGAATACTAGGAGGGTTGTTCTGACACCTTCCTCTTTAGGAATTCAAATGACTTACCTGCTTCATCATTCCATGAAAATTTACATTTCCTACCTCCTTTTATTGTATCAATCAAAGGAGCACATATATCACTATAACCTTTTATGAACTTTCTATAAAAGCTTGCCAACCCATGGAAACTCTTTACCTCTGTTGTAGACTTTGTTACTGGCCAGTTAATGATAGCTTCAACTTTGGAAGGGTCCATCTTCAAGTTGCCTTGGAGATCACAAACCCTAGGAACACAAGTTTTTCCTACAAGAAAACACACTTCTCCAAGTGGATCTTCAATTTCTCTTCATGGAGTCTCTCCAAAACCTGATCTAAATGCATCATATGTTCACTCTTATCCAGCTAAAAATCATAATTTCATCAAGTTAGACCACCACAAATTAGTTAATGAAAGGCTTCAATACTTCATTCATAAGCCTCATAAAAGTGCTTGGAGCATTTGAGAGACCAAAAGGCATTACCATCCATTCATATAAGCCTTCATTGGTTTTGAATGCAATCTTCCATTCATCACCTCCCCTAATCCTGATTTGATGGTATCCACTTTTCAAGTCTATCTTGGAATGATACTTTGCTCCACCTAAGCAATCAATCCTAGGCATAGGGAACCTATACCTTATGGTTATCTTGTTTATTGCCCTAGTATCTATGCATAATCTCCATGTGCCTTCTTTCTTTGGGGCCAATACGACAAGGACTTCACAATGACTTATACTTTTCCTAATGAAGCCTTTAGACAATAATTATTGCACCTGTCTTGCCAACTCTTCATTCTGTTCAGGGGTTAGTCTATATGATGCTTTCTTTGGCAATGTGGAACCAGGGATTAGGTCTATATAATGGCTGATCTCTATAGGAGGTGGTAAATTTTTTGGTTCACTCCCTCTAATTATCCCTTTATACTTTTCAAATAGCTCTCTAGCCTCTTTAGGTCCTACTTGTGACTCTTGTTCCTTGGCTTTGGGTTCTTGTACCATCTCTTTCTTAGGTCTTAAAACTAGATCATAACATGGAGTTCCTTTTTCCTTCAGGTTTTCCATGAACTCCTTTGGCTCTACCAACATCACACTATCCTCTGCATGGTGCTCTTTTCCATCCTCACGGATGGGACTCAAAGTGAACTTTTCTCCATTCTTAGTGGCATAGTAAATGTTCTTCTTCCCATCATGCCTAGCATCTACATCATACTATTAGGGTCTTTCTAATAGTATGTGGCATGTATCCATCTCAGTGACATCACACATAATCTTATCCATATATTCTCCTATGTTGAATTCCACCCATGCTTGTTCATTAATCAGGACATGTTGACCTTTATTTAATCAAGAGACTCTATAGGGGTAAGGATGAGGAATGATCTTCAACTTAATTTTATCTACCATATCCTTAGAAGCTAGATTATCATTGGATCTAGAATCTATTATGACCTTGCATACCTTTGCATTCACCTTGCATGTGGTTCTGAATAATGAGTTCCTCTATGATGGTTCCTTGGTTGCAGGTGCTTTCAAGAGTGTCATATGCATCATCAAACATTCCCCTTGTTCCTGTAGGTTTGGAAGTGGTGGTATGGTAGGAAGATACACTATGACTATCCTCCTCTTGGGATAAGTGTACTTTCCTCTCTCCTCCATGATTATTATCATCAACCTTTTCAGGACATCTGAAAGATTGATGGCCTACTTGGTTCTAGGAAAAACACCTACTTGTGAACACTCCACACCCTCTACTCCCAAACCTTCCTTTGCCACCTGATCTCCTACCTCTGACATTGCCCATGTTGTTGGATTCTCCATCTTGGTCTTGATTATTAGATTCTCCTTGAGATCTTGGTGAAGTGCCTCTTCCTCTGAACCTTCCTCTACCTCTAAAATTTCCTCTACCACCTCTATTATGATGCTCTCCCTACCTCTTATGCTTCTCTTCAATCTTGAGTGTCATATGGAGGCACTTATGTACTAAATCTAGAGTAAATAAGATAATTTCATCTTGTATGTTATACTTGAGCCCATTTAGATATCTAGTAGGCTTCTATTTTTCACTCTCAAGGAGCTTTGCTTTGAGAGTCATCTTATGAAATTCTTCAGTGTAAGAACTTACATCTTGGTCCCTCTATCTTAGGTTCTGCAACTTTTTGTGTACCATTATCTCATAGTCCTCTAGCACAAATTGTTCCTTGACTTCTATTACCATTCTCTTCCAAGAAGAGATGGGGTTCTTTCCTCCCTCTATCCTTTCATTTTGAACGAAGCTCCACCAACTAAGGGCAGGGCCATTCGTCTTTGACTTAGCCACCTTTACCTCCTAGCTTTGAAGAACATCCTCACACTCAAAATGGTTCTTGAGTACCTCCAACCAGTCCATGCATTCATCAAGGTTCAATTTTCTATGGAACATGGGTAGGTCTATTATATCCTTCTTTCCTACCCTTTCTAGGGTTGTAAGGAAAGAGTTTTGATCTATAGATACTCCATCCTTCTCAAGGTTTCCTTCTTCACCCCCTTCTTCCTCTTTAGAGTCTTCCTCCTCTCCTCTATTCACCTTGCCCAACAATTTGTCTAACTCTCTCTTCATGTCTATTCTCTTCTCTAACTACTCTGCTCTCTGCCATCTGCTCTTTAACTAGCTTTGCTAGTTCCACATTTGTGATCCTCATGGGAATCTCCCTTTCTCCTTCTTCTTCTGATATTTTTTCTTGTCTCCTCTCCTCCAAACAGGTTCTTAGGGGCTCTGATACCACCTGATGAAGAGTACACAACAAGAAGTTCACAATCTCTTAAACTCCTTGATTCATGCCTCAAAGTCTTGATTCTTCACTCTTCCTTGTAAGAAAACTTTCTTCTAAAGTTAACCCAACCTTCCAAGTGTGTTTAACACCTCCACTAACTCCCTTGACTCCTAGGGATCTCACACAAGAAAGACCCAAATTGGGCTTTAGGGATACTTTCCCTAAACTAGACCAAAATCTAGAAATGTGACTCAACCTCCACAATCACACCATCGGATGACTGAAACACCTTCCTTAGGCTAAATACACTAATAATCAACCACCAATTGAATTCTTAAATACCCACAAGGCAACTTTCTCTTATTGGCCTAGTAGACTCAACTAGGTCTCCAAATGAGGTTTTAGAGTGATAACTTCCAAACTTCCCAAGTGACCTAGAAAATAAATCTTGGAAATGGATACCCTTTTGGGACTTACAAAATATTCCAAGGTTGTAGGATGTGACTCCACTTTGGCATGCCCTACCCCTTCCTAGGCTCACTAACCTAATTGGCCAAGTTAGGCTTGGATAACAAAGCAAGTGATAAGGAATGGGTACACAAAATCAATACTACCCCTTAGAGGTGTTCTTCTAACTAAAAATGAATGAATTCAAACATCTACCAAGTCACCATGCTCTTTGTGTTTGACAGTCTCATGCCTTCTTCACAATTTTGGCTAAATACATAGAGATATTCATCCTAGGGGTTGATGATAAAAATATCAAACAAGCACTTCCTATCTCGATGCTTAAAAATATTACATTACATGGCCCTAACTTTCATTTCCCCAGTGGTTTTGGAAACCCATTTGTAAAATAGCAAGTTAGGGTAACATCTTCGCCAAGAACCCTAAATTTTAGGACTTCTTGGACTATTTGCAGAGAATTACATGGTTCTCTCTTATTTAATCACCAAATGAACTCAATCCAAAGGAAAAAGAATAATATTTCACCCTAATAACCATCCATGTATAAATTTTTACTCTACAAATCCATACAGTATCGTACAAAACAAGAAAATGTAAAATTTCTTAGGTAATTATTGGTTTTATTGCTTCAATTCATCAAATGTCTTACAATACTTCATCCCCCTTTAATGGATTCATGAAAGATGACTATATAGACCTTTTTCAACAAATCAAACCAAATTTTGAATGGTTGTGACCATTTTAGACCCAAATGCAACTTTCGAGCAACTTTTAAAAGTTGTTTGACAACAATTTGCATTTTGAAAACATAGACTTACTCTAAGAGTCTTATGATCCTCTTAGTGACTCACATCATTCATAGAACCTTCAAGGACTCACATGAGTTTCACCATTAGACAAAATAAAGACCAAAACACAAAACATCCTAAACACTAAGTCCTTTGTTTGAATGAGTCGTCAAGTTTATAAACATACCTTAGGGACCATTAACCTTAAAATTTCAACCAAAACAAATATGAGGCGAATCAAAAGATCAAACACCTTTATTACATGCCAAAAGACCTTCTAAGTTAAGAGATATGCCTAGGGTGCCCTACACCATAAATAAACTTGGAAAGAGAGCAATTAGTTGCACTCCTATTGGCAAGTGATACCTGTAATCATGACCAGTGAATGAGGGCTTAAATACAAGAATAAAATACACTTGTTAATTTTCATATTCAAAAAGTTTGTATCTAAATGTACATTTGCAACCTTCTTAATGGACTTTACTTCAACTTTGTTTTGTGTTTTCCCCAATGTAAAGATCAAGTTAACACAATATAATTTAAGCAATAGTACTATATAGACAAAGTGTGATTTCGAGGACTTAGAATTGGAGTCCAAATTGAAATAAAATACAAAGTATGTGTGCTAAGATTATGTTTTAGTCTACTTGCTAGAATTTTCTTTATTCTACATCTAGTGCTTGTCACATCTATGAACTCTATGATGATTCTTATGCTCTAGTCAAGCAATGATTATGCCTATTTAGGAAATATTTTGATTTCTCATTAATTTTACATATGTTTTCAAAAAACATAAGCATTCAAGAATTATTGTGAGTTGATAACCCCTATTCTAAAACTAAATGCATAGTTGTAATTCTTGAGTTATCTTTGATCATATGTATGAGTTGGAATTGAGAACTTGATATGTTCTTTGCTAATGTGAGAAGGGTGTTTCTTTCTATTGTATAACCATTCTTGAGAAATATGGTAATTCTTCTTAGTATTTGTTAGCAACATGATAACTTTTGCACGTCTATGAGTGCTTTTGTGGATATGCATTTGGATTCCGTGAACACTGTTGGATTGACCTATCTTACTTATGAAATGGTTGTTTATGTTCAAGAAATGTTTTGGATTCCTTGATATATGTATATGTGTAACTCAAAGACATAAACATTATTTAGTAAATCTCTATTGTAACACTAATTGCACAATTACGGTTCCAGGACAACCTCTGATTATTTTATATGAAATGGAAGTAAGAACTTAGAAATGTTTAGCCTAATGAGGAAAGGTTGTTGTTTTCTAATGCATGATTAATGTTTGAGCTTTATGATATCATTGTAAGCAATTAAAACATGTATGTTATACACACAATTTCATTGCTCCTATTAGTTTTACTTGGTTAGCTTTCCTCTAGTTGGGCTGGGTATCTTTCATGTCAGGAAAGATTCCAGGGAAGCAAAACTGCTTTGTGGTAGAGTGGAAATGCACTCCTACAATATTATTTCCACTGATGTTTTGTGTGAAACAAATGTTTGGAACTCCTATCAGGAAAGTCTGCACATGTTTAGAAGATTATGTTTTCTTATTATTGACCAGTGGTCTATTGTAAAAACATTGTAACTTATGATCTAGTCAATGGCTCTTGTAAAATTTGTGTATCTTGTGAAATTATGTTCATGTTGGGTCTATTCTCCCTAGACATGCATTGATATTTTCGACAAGTTGGTGGAAATTATTCTCAGTTGGTGGTTATGTTTTTCAACTGCTTGTCGAAATTGTTATTGATTCAGTTTGTTATTTCATGTGAGTATTATGATGGTGTATTCAACAGTTTTGGTTGGCACATCTTTCTTATTTATGGACTCATGTAGTCACTTTTTCCTTTCGTCAAGTTCGTCGAACCTTGTTCTATTTCATGGAATTAAATAAAATTAATTATGACTTGTCGGTTTGTGGATGTGACAATTAACTATGTGACTGACTTCCTTGTCTTTTGTGTATTGTTGATGTGACACAAGTTGTCGAAAGGTCAGTCTTTACAAAAGATAGAGTAAGGACTGGGGGAAGAGCACCAATAGCCAAGTGCATTCCAATAGCCTTACATGCACCCAACCCCCCAATTTGTAAATTTAAAGGAGCCAAAAAAATGATAACTAAAATCTCGTTAATAAGTTTCACATGTACTATTAGCCGATCATTTTTTAGCTTTTTTGCTTCACAATTGTCCCATTTATGCACCAGTGCTAAGACATTTGTGCATAAGTTCTAGCAGTTTTGAGTGTACGATTGTTGGGGCATCTTTACGTACGCATCTTCCTACCTTGTCATCCATGTGTAATTTATGAATGTTTTGTAATGAAAGAGCGTAGAAAGAGAAACATATGATAATGTTGGAAGAAAAGAAAAAATAGAAGTAATTCGAATGCAGAATTTGAGTTCTCAATCTTGTTTGAAGCGTAAAAAAATATGTATTATATATTTGGTAATATTGAATAGGAGATTATTTTGTTGGACATTTCAAGTTTTAAGATTTTTTTGTAGTTAGGACTCTTCCCTTTTCCTCACAATTGTGTAGGGATTATTTTTCATTCTTGAATATCGATCAAATGAGAAGGGTGGCTCTATGTGGAGACTAATTATTGATTTAACACTTGATATAGTTGTAAAATTTTGCCTTTGTCTTTTTGTTTTACCTATATTTATAATTACTTTACAGAGTGTTAGTGGGATTTATGTATGGTGGTTTCTCATGCCATGGACAATGGTATTTATCTATGATTACCTAAGGATATGGGTGTTATAGGTATACGTTTTTGTTCATCTTGGATCCAAGGTGGGCCATTGTAAGAATCAAATCAAATAACTACATACAAAGGAAAATATGGGGGTTTATAGCCTTTTGTGTACACAATATCTACCACTTCCCTAAAAGACCCATTGACAAGCCATGTTTGAATCCATAAGTTCATTGTTGACATCATCCATTGACCTCTACATAGAAGGAGTTTGTGGGGTAGTTGGTCAACATCATTATCAATGTTTGGCTTTATTTGTATTTTTACTACAATAATAAGTGCAACAAGAAGATTTAATGGTTTAAGCATTTTTTTTTTGTGTATCATCACTAAATCATTTGTAGCTCGTATAGGTGCATTGACTAATAAAATTTCTTTTGTTCATCAATACCAAGTGTTTTGTTTGTGTGATTTATTGGTGATTCCCAATCTTGTTCAATTGGTTCTACATTATGCATATTATGTAACATTCAACGGAAGTCAAATTGAGCTTGAGTGTGACCTTGTTGACAAAATATTGTTTCTAATGTAACAATTGTAGTGAATTCTTCCCATAAGAGTTTGGCATGTAACTGTGATGCATAGATTGGTTTGTCCATAACACATGGTAGTTATGCCAAGGTACCAAAAAAATGATAGATGCCCCCTCAAAGAACAATTGTTGTTGGTGGGGAAAAGATTTGTGCAACCTAAGTTATCTATTTTTAGTAGTAACTTTGGGCCTATGAAGCTCATCTCATTAACAAGGAGGTAGATTCTTCCCAATTGTACATATCATCAAAGTCATGTCTACCAAACATTTCAAGGGTATTTAGATAATTTAATTTACAATATCTTATGTATAGAATAGTATTTTCATGTATCATGACTTAGTGTTCATATTTGTCTTCATGATTTTAGTGGTCTATTAGTTTTAGTTAACAAGTTGACAATTTTACACAGGTTCTAATGGAGATGCAATGACTACATTGATTGTAATTTATATAGAATGTAATATAAATTTGAAAGTAGAATTTGGTCATTAGAAGAGCGAATTTTTTTATATAAGAAGGTCCATTTGGCATGAGAAGGATGGAGAGTGAAGCAAAGTCTCTATGTTCACAACTACACATCCTCATGAATCGCCTTCTCTACTTCATCCCTTAACATCATTTTTTCAGTGCATATAATATAAGTAAATAGTTTCCTTTCAAATCTAACAAAACATTTTCAAATCTTAATGGGCAACTATTTAATAGAAGTGTACTAGTAGTCATTATAGCTAAATTCAGGCCCAAACGATGCATCATATTTCAACAAGTTTTTTGGGTTGTGTTTGTATGTGACTTAACTACTTAGAGCTATTGTTTTATCTTTTGGGTAGTAATGATGCATTTTGTGGGATCTGTTATATGTGCAAGGATCAAAATCTATTTACTTAAAGTGTTACCCGATATGCACTACAACTACCTCAAAGAAAATTTAATACTTATGAACAAATACCCAAATAGTCATGTGCTATGGGTACCAACAAAGTTGCACAACTCTTCTAATTAAAGTCTAAAAATATCATTTTTTTAATTTCTTCAACATTTGTAATTGTAAAATTAAATGAGAAAGAAATAAATGAGCACATGGTCCTACCACTTCCCCTATTACCTTTACCACTGCAACTATATAAAAAAATAATTATCATTATAATAATCAAATGACTTTAACTTGCTAACTTTTCCTTCCCTCACACTCATAGAATAGAAAATGGTCTTATCGCTTTCTAGTGTGAAGGGTTGTTGCTCCAGAGATTGAATTTAGTTTTAAACTCGACTCTGGATGATCTTGGGCATGAGAAGCAACTAGACAGGTGGAGGAGGGAATCAACAATAACATGTTTTAGCATATTTTAATTTGCAATGATAGATCTTTGCAGTGTGTAATTATCTTTGAGAGAGACAGCAGGGAATGACTAAGATGTCATTTCAAAATAGAGTTTCTGATTATATGAATGAGGGAATGTCTAAGATGTCATTTCAAAATAGGGTTTCTGATTATATGAATGAGGGTATGGCTAAGATGTCATATAACAACATGGTATGATATCTGATTATATGAATGAGGGTATGGCTAAGATGTCATTTCATAATAGGGTATGATATTTGATTATATGAATGAGGGTATGGCTATATTATTCACAGACTAGTAAAATTATGTTTTGTTTATCTTAATAAACTTGTTCTTTGTATGCATGGTATATTGACAATCTGAATCCTTTCATATGTTTATGAATAAGCTTCTCTTATTTGTTTAAGAAACTGAGAGCATGATTGTCAATAAATACAACAAATTCCTTGGACAACAAATAATTTGCCTCTACTTTCTTAAAGATTGAACCATGGCATAAAGTTCTAGATCATAGATAGAGTACTTTTGTTTTGCCTCATTTAATTTTTCATTCAAGAAGGCAACATTCCTTCCCTCTTGACTCAAGAATCCACCAATTTCCCTATTATTAGCATCACATTCAACTATGAAAACTTTATGAAAATCATGGAATACTAGGAGGGTTGTTCTAACACCTTCCTCTTTAGGAACTCAAATGACTTACTTGCTTCATCATTCCCTAAAAATTTACATTTCCTACCTCCTTTTATTGTATCAATCAAAGGAGCACATATATCACTATAACCTTTTATGAACTTTCTATAAAAGCTTGCCAACCCATGGAAACTTTTTACCTCTATTGCAAACTTTGGTACTGGCCAATTAATGATATCTTCAACTTTGGAAGGGTCCATATTCAAGTTGCCTTTTGAGATCACAAACCCTAGGAACACAAGTTTTTCCTACAAGAAAACACACTTCTCCAAGTGGATCTTCAATTTCTCTTCATGGAGTCTCTCCAAAACCTGATCTAAATGCATCATATGTTCATTCTTATCCTGCTAAAAATTAGAATTTCATCAAGGTAGACCACCACAAATTAGTTAATGAAAGGCTTCAATACTTCATTCATAAGCCTCATAAAAGTGCTTGGAGCATTTGAGAGACCAAAAGGCATTACCATCCATTCATATAAGCCTTCATTGGTTTTGAATGCAGTCTTCCATTCATCACCTCCCCTAATCTTGATTTGATGGTATCCACTTTTCAAGTCTATCTTGGAATGATACTTTGCTCCACCTAAGAAATCTAGAAAGTCTTCAATCCTAGGCATAGGGAACCTATACCTTATGGTTATCTTGTTTATTGCCTTATTATCTATGCATCATCTCCATGTGTCTTCTTTCTTTGGGGCCAATATGACAAGGACTTCACAAGGACTTATACTTTTCCTTATGAAGCCTTTAGACAATAATTATTGCACCTGTCTTGCCAACTCTTCATTTTGTTCAGGGGTTAGTCTATATGTTGCTTTGTTTGGCAATGTGGAACCAAGGATTAGGTCTATTCAATGACTAATCTCTATAGGAGGTGGTAAATTTTTTGTTTCACTCCCTCTAATTATCGCTTTATACTTTTCAAATAGCTCTCTGGCCTCTTTAGGTCCTACTTCTAACTCTTGTTCCTTGGCTTTGGGTTCTTGTACCATCTCTTTCTTAGGTCTTAAAACTAGATCATAACATGGAGTTCCTTTTTCCTTCAGGTTTTCCATGAACTCCTTTGGCTCTACCAACATCACAATATCCTCTACATGGTGATCGTTTCCATCCTCAGGGATGGGACTCATAGTGAAATTTTCTCCATTCTAAGTGGCATAGTAAATGTTCTTCTTCCCATCATGCCTAGCATCTACATCATACTATCAGGGTCTTCCTAATAGGATGTGGCATGTATCCATCTTAGTGAAATCACACATAATCTTATCCCTATATTCTCCTATGTTGAATTCCACCCATGCTTGTTCATTAATCAGGACATGTTGACCCTTATTTAATCAAGAGACTCTATAGGGGTAAGGATGAGGAATAGTCTTCAACTTAAGTTTATCTACCATTTCCTTAGAAGCTAGATTATCATTGGATCTAGAATCTATTATGACATTACATACCTTTGCATTCACCTTGCATGTGGTTATGAATAATGACTTCCTCTATGATGGATCCTTGATTGTAGGTGCTTTCAAGAGTGTCCTATGCATCATCAAACATTCCCCTTGTTCAGGGTCTGCAGGTTTGGAAGTGGTGGTATGGTAGGAAGATACACTATGACTATCCTCCTCTTGGGCTAAGTTTACTTTCCTCTCTCCTCCATGATTATTAGCATCAGCCTTTTCAGGAAATCTGAAACATTGATGGCCTACTTGGTTGTAGGAAAAAAACCTACTTGTGAACACTCCATACCCTCTACTCCCAAACCTTCCTTTTCCACCTAATCTCCTACCTCTAAAATTACCCCTGTTGTTGGATTCTCCATCATGGTCTTGATTATTAGATTCTCCTTGAGGTCTTGGTGAAGTGCCTGTTCCTCCAAACCTTCCTCTACCTCTAAAATTTCCTCTACCACCTCTATTCCAATGATCTCCCTTCCTCTTATGCTTCTCTTCAATCTTGAGTGTCATCTTGAAGCACTTATGTACTCAATCTAGAGTAAATAAGATAAGTTCATCTTGTATGCTATACTTGAGCCCATTTAGATATCTAGCAAGCTTCTATTTTTCACTCTCAAGGAGCTTTTCCTTGAGAGTCATCTTATGAAATTCTTCGGCGTAAGAAATTACATCTTGGTCCCTCTATCTTAGGTTCTGCAACTTTTTTTGTACCATTATCTCATAGTCGTCTAGCACAAATTGTTTCTTGACAACTATTACCATTCTCTTCCAAGAAGAGATGGGGTTCTTTCCTCCCTCTATCCTTTCATTTTGAATGAAGTTCCACCAACTAAGGGCAGGGTCATCTTTGACTTAGCCAACTTTACCTCCTGGCTTTCAAGAACATCCTCACACTCAAAATGGTTCTTGAGTACCTCCAACCATGCAGTCCATGCATTCGTCCGGGTTCAATTTTCTATGGAACATGGGTAGGTCTATTATATCCTTCTTTCCTACCCTTTCTAGGGTTATAAGGAAAGAGTTATGATCTGCAGATACTCCATCCTGCTCAGGGTTGTCTTCTTCACCCCCTTCTTCCCCTTCAGAGTCTTCCTCCTCCCCTATGTTCACCTTGCCCTTCAATTTGTCTAACTCTCTCTTCATGTCTATTCTCTTCTCTAACTACTATGGTCTCTGCCATTTGCTCTTTAACTAGCTTTGCTAGTTCCACATTTGTGATCCTCATGGGAATATCCCTTTCTCCTTCTTCTTCTAACATTTTGTCTTTTCTCCTCTCCTCCAAACAGGTTCTTAGTGGCTCTAATACCACCTGATGAAGAGTACACAACAATAAGATCACAATCTCTTAGACTCCTTGATTCATGCCTCAAAGTCTTGATTCTTCACTCTTCCTTGTTCAAAAACTTTCTTCTAAAGATAACCCAACCTTCCAAGTGTGTTTAAAACCTCCACTAACTCCCTTGACTCCTAGGGATCTCACACAAGAAAGACCCAAATTGGGCTTTAGGGATACTTTCCCTAAACTAGACCAAAATCTAGAAATGTGACCCAACCTCCACAATCACACCATCTGATGACTGAAACACCTGCCTTAGGTCCAATACACTAATAATCAACCACCAATTGAATTCTTAAATACCCACAAGGCAACTTTCTCTTATAGGCCTAGTAGACTCAACTAGGTCTCCAAATGAGGTTTTAGGGTGATAACTTCCAAACTTCCCAAGTGACCTGGAAACTAAATCTTGGAAATGGATGCCCTTTTGGGACTTACAAAATATTCCAAGGTTGTAGGATGTGACTCCACTCTGGCATGCCCTACCCCTTCCTAGGCTCACTAACCTAATTGGCCAAGTTAGGCTTGGATAACAAAGCAAGTGATAAGGAATGGGTACACACAATCAATCCTACCCCTTAGAGGTGTTCTTATAAATAAAAATGAATGAATTCCAACATCTACCAAGTCACCATGCTCTTTGTGTTTGATAGTCTCATGCCTTCTTCATAATTCTAGCTAAATGCATAGAGATATTCAGCCTAGGGGTTGATGATAAAAATGATCAAACAAGCACTTCCTATCCCGAGGCTTATGATCTTATATTACATGGCCCTAACTTTTATTTCCCCAGTGGTTGTGGAAAACCATTGCTAAAATAGCAAGTTAGGGTAACATCTTTGCCGAGAACCCTAAATTTTAGGACTTCTTGGACTATTTGCAAAGAATTACATGATTCTCTCTTATTTAATCACCAAATGAACTCACTCCAAGGGAAAAAGAACACTATTTCACCCTAATAACCATCCATACATAAATTTTTACTCTACAAATCCGTACAGTACCATACAGAACAAGAAAATGTCAAATTTCTCAAAAAATTATTGGTTTTATTGCTTCAATTCATCAAATATCTTACAATACTTCATCCCCCTTTCATGGATTGATGAGAGATGACTATATAGACCTTTTTCAACAAATCAAACCAACTTTTGAATGGTTGTGACCATTTTAGACCCAAATGCAACTTTCGAGCAACTTTTAAAAGTTGTTTGACAATAATTTGCATTTTGAAAACATAGACTTATTCTAAGAGTCGTATGATCCTCTTAGTGACTCACATCATTCATAGAACCTTCAAGGACTCACATGAGTTTCACCATTAGACAAAATAAATACCAAAACTCAAAACATCCTAAACACTAAGTCATTTGTTTGAATGCATCATCAGGTTTATAAACATACCTTAGGGACCATTAACCTTACAATTTCGACCAAAACAAATATGAGGTGGATCAAAAGATCAAACACCTTTATTACATGCCAAAAGAACTTCTAAGTTCTGAGATGTGCCTAGGGTGCCCTACACCATAAATAAACTTGGAAAGAGAGCAGCTAGTTGCACTCCTATTGGCAAGTGATACTTGTAATCATGGCCAGTGAATGAGGGCTTAAATACAAGAATAAAATACACTTGTTAATTTTCATATACAAAAATATATTATCTAAATGTACATTTGCAACCTTCTTGATGGACTTTACTTCAACTTTGTTTTGTGTTTTCCCCAATGTAAAGATCAAGTTAACACAATATAATTTAAGCAATAGTACTATATAGACAAAGTGCGATTTTGAGGACTTAGAATTGGAGTCCAAATTGAAATAAAATACAAAGTCTGTGTGCTAAGATTATGTTTTAGTCTACTTGCTAGAATTTTCTTTATTCTACATCTAGTGCTTGTTGCATCTATGAACTCTATGATGACTCTTATGTTCTAGTCAAGCAATGATTATGCCTATTTTGATTTCTCATTAATTTACATATGTTTTCAAAACACATAAGCATTCAAGAATTATTGTGAGTTGATAACCCCTATTCTAAAATTGAATGCATAGTTGTAATTCTTGAGCTATCTTTGATCATATGTATGAGTTGGAATTGAGAACTTGATATGTTCTTTGCTAAAGTGAGAAGGGTGTTTCTTTCTATTGTATAACCATTCTTGAGAAATACGGTAATTCTTCTTCATATTTGTTAGCAACATGATAACGTTTGCACGTCTATGAGTGCTTTTGTGGATATGCATTTGGATTCCATGAACACTGTTGGATTGACCTATCTTACTTATGAAATGGTTGTTTATGTTCAAGAAATGTTTTGGATTCCTTGATATACATATATGTGTAACTCAAAGACATAAACATTATTTAGTAAATCTCTATTGTAACACTAATTGCACAATTATGGTTCTGGGACAACCTCTGATTATTCTATATGAAATGGAAGTAAGAACTTAGAAATGTTTAGCCTAATGAGGAAAGGTTGTTGTTTTCTAATTCATGATTAATGTTTGAGCTTTATGATATCATTGTAAGCAATTAAAACATGTATGTTATACACACAATTTCATTGCTCCTATCAGTTTTACTTGGTTAGCTTTCCTCTAGTTGGGTTGGGTATCTTTCATTTCAAGAAAGATTCTGGGGAAGCAAAACTGCTTTGTGGTAGAGTGGAAATGCACTCCTACAATATTATTTCCCCCAATGATTTGTGTGAAATAAATGTTTGGAGGTCCTATCAAGAAAGTCTACACATGTTTAGAAGATTATGTTTTCTCATTATTGACCAATGGTCTATTGTAAAAACATTGTAACTTATGATAGTCAATGGCTCTTGTAAAATTTGTGTATCTTGTGAAATTATGTTCATGTTGGGTCTATTCTCCCTAGACATGCATTGATATTTTCGACAAGTTGGTGGAAATTATTCTCAGTTGGTGGTTATGTTTTTCGACTGCTTGTCGAAATTGTTATTGATTCAGTTTGTTATTTCATGTGAGTATTATGATGGTGTATTTGGTATTTTTGGTCGGTGCATCTTTCTTATTTATGGACTCGTGTAGTCACTTTTTCCTTTCGTCAAGTTGGTCGAACCTTGTTCTATTTCATGGAATTAAATAAAATTAATTATGACTTGTCGGTTTGTGGCTTTGACATTTGACTATGTGACTGACTTCCTTGTTTTTTGTGTATTGTTAATGTGGGACAAGTTGTCGAAAGGTCAGTCTTTACAAAAGATAGAGTAAGGACTAGGGGAAGAGCACCCATAGCCAAGTACATTCCAATAGCCTTACGTGCACCCAACCCCCCAATTAGTAATTTTGAAGGAGCCAAAAAATGATAACTAAAAGCCCGTTAATAAGTTTCACATGTACTATTAGCCAATCATTTTTTAGCTTTTTTGCTTCACAATTGGCCCATTTATGCACCAGTGCTAAGACATTTGTGCACTACTACTAGGACATTTGTCCATAAGTTCTAGCAGTTTTGAGTGTACGATTGTTGGGGCATCTTTACGTAGGTATCGAGCAACACTCTGAAATTGCCACTTTTTGACCCTTCGACGCTTAACAAATTCTACATGGAGCTTCGTCAATATCCAAAAGCCAAAACATATTTTTTAATGGTTAAGTTACGTATCGAGACAACCTAAAAAAAGGGTTTAAATCTTATGTATAATTTAGGCTCTATGAATGCACGAAGTTAGCTATAACAACTACCGGTACATTTCCCCTGAATGTATAAAAGTTAAAATATAGATGCCAAATAAAAGTTAAAATACAACATTACATAAAATCACACAATTATTTAATGATTTATACATATAATAAAATTAATTTTAAAAAAAACTAATATAAGAACATGCACTAAGAATAAAAGTTAAGAACAAGTCACATAGAAAAATTATACTACAGTTACATTAACTATTCATTGATAAATACAAGTAACAAATATTCCCCCAAAAATAACACAAAATATATAAATTTCACCCTAACAAATGGTGATGTAAAGAAGTAGACTTTGACAAGGGGAAAAATAATGGGAGAGCTTGCTTGTGCCCTCCACACATAACTATCATATTCCCCTCCTCGTGGGTAATTGTGAGGTGAGGTAGGAAGATTGAATTAAATACATTAAATGACAGATGAGATGTGATGAATGTGGGATAATTTGTCTGTGAACCTTTCTCTATCTATTGTGGGGTATCATCATCACTTTACAACGTCCGCATACTTGGTCTGTGGTTAATTACATCGTGTGTCTTTACCCACGTGTGGGAAAGTCAAATCGGAAGCAACATGTTAGTAATGCCTTATTTTTGTGCATGGGATCGACAGGGACTTAATCATGCCATGTATGGACAAATCGGCTGGAAAAAATCTGGGGAAGCAAAACTACTTTGTGGTAGAGTGGAAATGCACTCCTACAATATTATCATGGGGTATCATCATCACTTTATAGCGTCCACATACTTGGTTTGTGGTTAATTGCATCGTGTGTCTTTACCCACATGTGGGAAAGTCAAATCGGAAGCAACATGTCAGTAATGACCTTGTTTTTGTGCACAGGATCGACGGGGACTTAATCATGCCATGTATGGACAAATCGGCTAGAAAAATTCTGGGGAAGCAAAAATGCTTTGTGGTAGAGTGGAAATGCACTCCTACAATATTATTTCCCCTGATGTTTTGTGTGAAACAAATGTTTGGAGCTCCTATCAGGAAAGTCTACACATGTTTAGAAGATTATGTATTGTTATTATTGACCAATGGTCTATTGTAAAAATATTGTAACTTATGATAGTCAATGGCTCTTGTAAAATTTGTGTATCTTGTGAAATTATGTTCATGTTGGGTCTATTCTCCCTAGACATGCATTGATATTTTCGACAAGTTGGTGGAAATTCTTCTTAGTTGGTGGTTATGTTTTTCGACTGCTTGTCGAAATTGTTATTGATTCAGTTGTGTTATTTCATGTGAGTATTATGATGGTGTATTCGACAGTTTTGGTCAGCGCATCTTTCTTATTTATGGACTCATGTAGTCACTTTTTCCTTTCGTCAAGTTGGTCGAACCTATTTCTATTTCATGGAATTAAATAAAATTAATTATGATTTGTCGGGTTGTGGATTTGACATTTGACTATGTGACTGACTTCCTTGTCTTTTGTGTATTTTTGATGTGGCACAAGTTGTCGAAAGGTCAGTCCTTACAAAAGATAGAGTAAGGACTAGGGGAAGAGCACCAATAGCCAAGTGCATTCCAATAGCCTTACGTGCACCCAACCCCCCAATTAGTAATTTTGAAGGAGCCAAAAAATGATAACTAAAAGCCCGTTAATAAGTTTCACATGTACTATTAGCCAATCATTTTTTAGCTTTTTTGCTTCACAATTGGCCCATTTATGCACCAGTGCTAAGACATTTGTGCACTACTACTAGGCCATTTGTCCATAAGTTCTAGCAGTTTTGAGTGTACGATTGTTGGGGCATCTTTACGTAGGTATCGAGCAACACTCTGAAATTGCCACTTTTTGACCCTTCGACGCTTAACAATTCTACATGGAGCTTCGTCAATACCCAAAAGCCAAAACATATTTTTTAGTGGTTAAGTTGCATATCGAGACAACCTGAAAAATGGTTGAAATCTTATGTATAGTTTAGGCTCTACAAATGCACGAAGTTAGCTATAATAGCTATCGGTACACTTCCCTTGAGTATATAAGAACATATACAATAGATAAAAGTTGAAATACAAATATCAAATAAAAGTTAAAATACAACATTACATAAAATCACACAATTGTTATATGATTTATACATATAATAAATAAATAAAAATAATTTTAAAAAAAACAATATAAGAACATCCACTAAGAATAAAGGTTATGAACGAGTGATATAGAAAAATTATAGTACAATCACATTAACTATTCAATGTAAATACAAGTAACAAATATTCCCCCAAAAGTAACACAAAATATACAAATTTGGCCCTAACAAATGGTGTGATGTAAAGACGTAGACTTTGACAAGGGGGGAAACAATGGGAGAGCTTGCTTGTGCCCTGTGCCCTCCACAGATAACTATCATACTCCCCTCCTCGTGTGTAATTGTGAGGTGAGGTAAGAAGATCGAATTAAATACATTAGATGGCAGATGAGATGTGATGAATATGGGACAATCTGTCCGTGAACCTTTCTCTGTCTATCGTGGGGTATCATCATCACTTTACAGCGTCCACATACTTGGTCTGTGGTTAATTACATCGTGCGTCTTTTACCCACATGTGGGAAAGTCAAATCGGAAGCAACATGTCAGTAATGGCCTTGTTTTTGTGAACAGAATCGACAGGGACTTAATCATGCCATGTGTGGACAAACCGGCCGGAAAAACAATGATACCTTCCTCATATGGATTTGAGAGTTCACCTCTGCTTTCCTTTCCAATTGTAGCTTCAAAACATCTCTGTCTCATCTCATGTGGAGGCCGGGTTTGTGATAGAGTTCACTTGGGCCTTTCCACGGGGCCCTCGCGTTCGAATGAACAGTCGGTACTCGTTGAAGGTCATTGGCTGATACAATGGCGGCGACTCATCGCTTATCAGCTGTGGCGCAGGAAACAGCAACTTATTCCCATCCGGATTGTAGAACAGTGCAATCGACAGTCTGTCTTTTTCCGAATTCACAACCACGCGGTGCTCCACGCTCTTGTAAATCCCGTTGCTCAGTATCTGCCCAGCAATACATTAATCAATCTTGTTAACAGGGTAAAACATGGTTCATAAAAAGCAAAGCAAACCTATGGGCTAAAAAATAATGAAAAAATATCTATATTTCAAAAACAGCAATCTTAAAAAATTAATGGTTGAAAAAAAAAATAAGTTGTGGCCTAAATTCCATATTTGTCTTTTACAAGTACTAATCAGTAGATAAATCAATCTTTTTAACATACACAAGGTTACAAAAAGTTCATTAAAGAAAAACAAACAATTCATGGTTCATAAAATGGGAAAAAAAAAATGACTCACAAAATGGAAAAAAAAAATCTAAAAAAGAAGAAGAAAAACCTATGTTTCAAAAAACAATGAGAAAAAAAATCATGGTCTGAAAAAATAAGAAGAAAAAACATATGGCCCAAAAAAATGAGGAAAAAACATGGCATGACTAAAATTAATCATGTCGCTCTATATTTGCCCATTACAAATGTCTATCATTAAATAGAGGGATCTTTTATAAATCCACAAGACTTGAAAACTTAGGCCTTGTGAAAACCATAAGAGAAAAATAAACAACACATGGCTGAAAAATACAAATAGGACAAAAAAAAAAAACCTCGGCCCAAAACACAATGAGAACAAAACCCATGGGTTGAAAAAAATGAGGAAGAAACAAGGTGTGGCCCCAATTAAATCTCATTGCTCACTATTTATCTCAATTACAAATGCAAATCAGTCAATAAATTGATCTTTGTAACATACACAAGGTTAAAAAATAGCACGCAAGATATTTACAAAAGAAAAACAAACCACCCATGTTCTAAACAAAAAAGAGGAAAAAATCAATGGTCTAAAAATGATAAGGAAAAAATCTCATGGTAAAAAGAAAAGACAAGGCCCAAAAAACAAGGAGGAAAAATTCTCATGGTAAAAAAAAAAAAGACAAAGAAAAAATCTTATAGCCCAAAAAATGACGGAAAAAAATACCCATGACCCAAAAAAAAAATTCATGACTCAAAAAACCAACAAGTAAGAAACAAGACGTGACCCAAATAGAATCTCATTGCTCCGGATCTTTTTAATGTCCACAAGACTTAAAAAATAGTTCATCAGAAACCCACATAAGAAAAACAAAAAATTCATGTGAAAAATAAAATAAAAAATCCAACACCTAAAAAACAACAAGAAAGAAACAAGGGGTGACTCAAATCAAATTTCCTTACTCTATATTTATCATTTACACGTATCAATCAATAAATAGATTGATCTTTTTAATGTCCACAAAACTAAATAGTAGTTCATAAGAAGCTGGCCCCAAAAACAATGAAAAAAACTCAAACTGCAAAACAATAGATGGATCATAAGAAACTGGCCCCAAAAACAATAAGAAAAATATTCGAACAATAGAAACAGCAACATCGACGAGACAAATAGATAGTCCATGAGAAGCCCACATGGATGAATCCTTGTAACATGGACAAGACAAAGAAATAGTCGATGAGAACGATGAGAAGGCCACACACATATAGAATAGAAAAACAAACAACAAACCACAAAGAATAAAACAAAGCAAAAAGAGAAAGAAGAAACAAAGGTTTATGGGGGGCTTGTTGTTACCTGGAGCTGGTCGCCAATGTTGACAATGAAGGCGTGGGGATGAGGCTCCACTAGAATCCACCGCCCATCCTTGCGGACCTCGAGGCCTCGTACGGAATCGTCGGGTAGCAGTACTGTCATCCCCCCTGGATCCGAGTGTGATGACAACCCCAACGTCAGCTCCGGCTGAGGACACTTGGGATAGTAGTTTATCCTCACACACTCCCCCGCCTTCTCCCCCCCGAACGCCTCCCGCAAGCAACCCTCCTCCAACCCCAAACTCCTCGACAAAACCCCCAGCAGCACCTCGCACAACTCTCCCAACTCCCTCCCATACTCCTCCATCGTTTCTCTGTCGCCATCACCAATGCCCACATGCCAAAACACACACACACACAATTCATCAATCTCAATCCTCAACCGTACTCTCCCACTCCCACCACACACCAATTCCAATTATAGTCGAGGAACAAATGCCGACAAAGTCTACCTCTACTTTTTATATTCCCTAGTGAAAAAAGAAACCCAACATGACCTTTCAACGACTTCAAGTCCATTTTTCCCAATTCCCAAGCACAAACTAACTCAACAGAGTTAACGTGAAAAAACTAACATACCTGTAGGAGGCGGGCTTCGCAGGCCATTTGCTGATGTCCCTAATGGAGAGCGGCAACAAGTGCATGAAGAAATAATCACCCCAGTCGAGAAGAGCTCCTTTATCGATCCCGAGTCGACTACCATAGCCCTCGTAAGTCTTGGGTGAATTGGCATAAACTTGTTTTTCTTCCAGAGGCAATCTGAAAAACTCCCTCGCCACATCCCTCGCCTTACGCATGAGCTCAACGGGAACACCATGATTCACCACCTGGAAAAAACCCCATTCTTTGCACGCCGCCGCAATCTCCCTCATCGTGCTCTCTCCCCCCTCCCCTCTCAGTCCACTCAAGTCGATCACCGGTATATTCACCTCCGACCTCCCGGAGAAATCCACCACCGCCGGCCTATCATCCTCCGGCTTTATATATCTGCTCGGAACGGAGCATATTCCGCTCTCCGCAATCACTTGTACCCTCTGAATTGGCTCCGGCCACTCCGCCTGTGGCAACGCGCCGCTGTTCTTCACACCGCCGCCAGACGAGGCCGCCGCCGCCATCCACGCAACAATCAGCCGCCGGTCTTATGGGCCTCAACACAACCCGCTCATGCTGCCCGCTGTGCCCTTACCTTGGATTGCGAGCCCACTTATATAACCAACCAACACAAACCAAGGTGTGAAAACGGGTACTACTAAAGCCAACGCAAACACTAATTATAATCCAAGAAAGCGATTGCAGAGGCGGATGAATCAGCAAACGTTTTGTACATGATTTCCACTGTGGAATTCAGGATTGGAATTGCATGACACAAGAACTTTTCTCATTTTTATTTTTGTTCTTTCTCTGGGCTATAGTGTTCTTGCAGATTTTATTTGAACGCGTCAGAAATGGGAATGGGAATGGGAATGGCTGGTGGGTGGGAAAGGCAAATGGGTGAGAGGGAGAAGAAGGAGATTATGTGAGATGACGGCGTATTATGTCGTGTGGCGGCACAGTGGAATGGTAGGAGTAGGAGTCTTTGGAGTGAGTCTATCCGATCTGTGCTATCATCTTCTGCCGTTGTTTTTCCAGCTAATTAGGGCATGTGCGTTTTAATTTCGTCAATGCGTGGGAACCTTAGAGAACGTGGATGACGTTTCTGGGGAGTCACGACGTACAGAGACTGAGTAATGATATTATATTATATTTTTCCTGTGCGTACGCCTGCGTTACTTACTTTTATTCGACGTCTCCTTAATCACCCTTTTTATCAACGTGCCGTTTTAGTGACCTTTTTTATTATTATTATTAATTATTATTGCTTTCTAGTAAACGACAATGTCGGTTCGGGGTCTAGAGTCTAACGTAAAAGACACTTACGTCTCATTCTGTGTACATCGATTTCCGCTCTCCCTAATTTCCTACACACATATTCTAGAAAAATATCTATATAATCTTTGTCGTGAGAGAGAATAAATTGTAATTTTGTTTTTATAATGTAAAGGGAAGGGATTTTTCAAACCAGTAAATAAAATAGTTTATTTGCGGATTAGTCTTGATTGAGTGATGATGATTGGGAGTGATGAAATTGGACAATTGGGTTGGGGTCTAATGGGAGGAGTTTTTTCTAAAAATAGAGATGGCACTGGTTGAGGATTTTTATGAATATTTTAAGGCTCGCAGTCTTATGAATTTTACACTTCAATTCAGCTTAAAAGTTTAGCTCCAAAATTTAAGGAAGTTGGTGGTTTCATGAATGCATGTCTTTGTCTTCTAGAATTTGTGCAATGATAGAAAATTATGTTGAAATAATTATTTTCCTTTCAAATTTTATTTTTTAATAAAAATCTAAACTTCAGTTGGACAAGTGATAGATAAAATTTCTAAGCTAGCAGGGCAATTTCTAGCCATGCCCCATTTTCACCCACTCAAATATGCAAGCCTAAAAAGTAGGAGCTTCTATTTTCTAGGAAAAGATTCATCGACTTTTTTTTCTTCGTGGGATCTCCTCTTCCTAAAAAAAATAGAGCTTAAGCCCCCACCATATGACCCCTGTCTTATAGTAGGTATTTTCACAAAGTATAAAGTCAAAAGTGTAAAGGATTTTCTATTATTAATATAAATCAAATATATTTTTAAAGTAGTAAATAAAATAATTGATTATGCATTAGTTGATTGAATGCTTATGATGAGAAGTGATGAAATTGAATAATTATAATAGGTAATTTTTTAAAAAAGCAATATGTTTGAAGTGTAAAGGATGTTCAGTTGATTAATTGAAGCAAATATACTTTGATGAAGATTTGGAGATATGCCTTATCTCTAGTTTAGGAGAGTGTTTTCTCTATTAATGGAATGTTTCACACTTCGAGATGTTGCATTTGAGGTTTAAACTAGAGATAAGACATATCTCACCATCGTAAACTTTCCCTATTATGTTCAAACTTGGACCTTTGAAGTGTAGAGGATATTTAGTTTATTAACTAGAGCAAGTATATTTTTATGAAGATTTTGAGATGTGTCTCATCTCTAGTTTGGAAGAGTGTTTTCTTTATTGACGGAATGTTCACACTTTGTAATGTTGTTGTATATTGTTCAAAGTCAAATCTAATGATACAGGTTGGATTTATGATTGTAAACTTTTCTTGTGAGGTTCACATTTGATCATGTGCCTACCATCAACTCGTCTATTGACTTTAGATGCCTTGATCTCAACATTGTTTTTCGACTTGTATCTCAAAGAATGTATAGGTCGTGTCTATATTTGTTGCAGTGTTTACTTATAGATGTTTTAGTTCCTTGTCTAGACTTGATGTATTTCATTATTGTCTTATTCCTCAATATGCTTGTGTTATACTTCTTGTTATAGAATCATAGATATGGTGACTTAATTATCTCAATATTTGTCATTTCAATAATTTAATGTAACTTCATGATTTTATGATATATGTGACGTTAAACCTTATTGCATTATTTTCATGTGCGTCAACTACTATTATTGAGCAAGTATGCTTGACATGTGCATTGAGTGTATGCAAGTATGAGCTTATTTCCTCGCCCAATTTTGTCAGTTTAAGTTATTACCCATAGCGGTTATATCATAGATGTCACTTTAGAATTATGTGTTCAACAATCACCATTGCACTTGCTTGAGTGCGAGATGAGCTCAACTAGGGGAGAGGACCCAGTAGTTGAGCACCCTAACTTCGGGCTTCTCAAAATCCTACGTGGAAATTTTAAATCACTCCCATTTTTTTTACAGTAGCTTACTTGGCGAGTCTCCTACTTATAACTAAGGTTTCAGAGTCACATCATCAAATATGATGCCACTTCAGCATGCTTTTTGCCAAGGTGTCCAATAATAGTGAATTAGGGACCCCAATACTTGTGCAGCTGATGTGGCATCACACTATTAGCTGCTTTTTAGAAAAAATGGCACATTTCATTCAATTATGGGTAGTCATCATTAGCAAAAACAATTTTAAAGTCACTACTATTGATACAATGTTGTAAAAGATATTGGATATTAAATCAGCATCTATGGGTATTAAGTTAAGAACTGTTATCACAACCATTGGAACGTGTTCAAGTACTACGTCCTCTCCCCTATCTTTCATATGGTTTAAGATCTAAACCAATGGCATTTTAAGGTTCTATGTGTTATAGAAAATTGATAGATGAGTAATTTATATTTATTTTCTTGTATGTATGTAATTGTATTTTTTAAAATATTAAATATTGTGTATAAATAGTGCTTGATGCATTAAAATTTGAGAATTTGAAAAATAAAAGAAAGTGTTAACACTTCATTTAATTATGCTCAAGAAATTTTTAATTATTTAGAAAACTTAGTTAAAATATTTTAATTACCAACAAAGAATTAATTTACATTATTCTATTTAGGTGTTTGGAAAAGAAAATAGCGTAAGCATTTTGGTTATTTGTGAAATTGGTAAAAAATGAAAAGAAAAGAAAATAAGAAATAAAAATAAAGTGAAAAGTGAAATGAAAATTAGAAATAGAAAAAGACATAAAGGGAAAAAGACATATTATTTTCATCCATCCATCAAATTCTATTACAAAATTATCCCATGTATTTTTATTCAATTTTATTAAATTTTACATCTTTAAAAATATCTATTATGTCCTCACTATGGCAAAAAAAGTTGAAAACTATGAAATGTGAAATTTATGTTAAGAGTGTGATGTTGTTCACCACAAAATTGATTGTATCTTTCATTTTTTTAAATTTTGATAATAGAATTTGAAGCTTTCTTCAATGGTGGATTTGGCTTTTTAGTGATTTTTCCCTTGTAAAATATTTTTAAAGAATTACTTTTCTAACTGATTTTGGATGAATCTCAATACAAGAAATGAAATACCCTCATTTATTATGTAGTTAGAATCCTCTAAGACTAAGTTTTATTTGTATCCAAAAAAATTATGTATACAAAGAGTCTTTTGTCATGACGTGCCTAGGATTTGAAATATAAGACTAGGAAAGAGTGGATGTAATGCCCTCCTATTTGCAACTTGATAATGCCCTCCTATTTGCAACTTGAAGATGTGTTGATCTTGATAAGGTTTGACTATGCATCTAGGGATGTATAGGTTGTGGTTATGCTTTTTATCTTTTCAGTGTTTTGAGGGATGCATAAGTTTTTTAGAATCTATGTATTTTCTTAATTCCTCCCCTTATACATTATTTTATTATTTATCTTCATACATTTTATCCTTAATACTATCTCCTCTTTATAGCCCCTTTTGATTGTAAATAACTTGGTTGTAATTTTTTCTTTAATCAATTATTAGGATTGGTTCAAGATTGTTAGGCAAGAGTTGATTGATCATCCTTGTTCTTCAAAATTGTTCTACTGCATGGCCTACCTTGTCATGCATGTGCAAATCCTTAAAAAATTCTCTAAGGTCTCTCTCTAATTATATGAGAATTATATATCATATTATTTATCCTTAGATAAGCGTTGTTGAAAGTGCTCCACTAAATGCAATTTATAATCGAGAAAATATTTATGGTGCTCCTAACATAGATATTTGAACCAACGTTACCACTATTGTGAGTCTCAATCAACGAGTATGGACTACTCCTTGATAAGGATATGGATCTCTTTGGCTATGTATAAGAATCAACAAAAATGTGAGTCTAGGTCTTTGGGTCACTCATTCAACAAATCTAATAATTTAAGTTAACTAGGACCCAATAGTTTTTTAATTGATGTCATTTGAAGGAAAATTTTCCATTTATTTTATAGTCTACCTAACCTATTGTAGATACTAAAAAATGGTCAACACCTATGCCCCCCCTCTTTAACATGTCTTATATATTACATGTTTGATTTTTATCATTCACCGATATCGTGTCATTCCTCATTAATAAAATAATGAATATTATTTAACTGATCACTATTATTCACCCCTAATTTGCATTGTATCTTATCAATTCATCCTTCATCACCTGTCCAAACATTTCATCATTTTAGCTAATTAATCCTTCTAGGGACAAAAAATCAATAATTTGCCCCTATTCCCAAGTCCTATGTCATGATAAATAAATATAATGTATTTATCCCCCATTGCATTTATCCCCCAATTAATTAATTCTAAAATTAATTAATTATTCTATTTTTCAAATGTGGGAATTATTGGGTTTTTAAAAATCCAAATATTCCCTCCTACAAATTTGCCTCCACCCATTAATTTAGCCTACACCTCCTACTTTCTAGCCTACACCTTCCCTTCCCATTTTTACACTAGTTTAGCTTCCCCTTTCCCTTTCAAATTGCATTTCCATTTATGCATTCAATCTTGTCATAAATATGACAATTTTCAATTGCAATACATGACATTTTCCAAATTGGAACTCTCCAATTCTCGTAACCTTGTTAATTGCCAAAATTGAGTACTCTCATGCAATCTTGATCATTGATAGAGTTTTGATCTCATCTGTCAATTTCAAGTTCCAAACTCTATGAATTGGCCTCATTTCCTCTCATTTCCCAAACCACAAACTTTTGAATCTTCTCGTCATTATCATCAATTTGTTGCTTTCATTTGTAGATGCACTTTGTCATAATGGGAGCAACACGACATCATTTTGAAGACAAAGAAAGGAAATTGACATCCAATTCAAGGAGTGTTTTATTTATTTATTTTATATTGCATGCACTTTGTCCCAATTACTTTTGATTAGAATTTAGGTTGCATGATTAATTAGGGTTTTTTGGTTAACCTTTTCATGCACAATATTGTTTATTCCCTCTTTCCTAGTCAACATTCTGGTGAAGCCGATGTGAAACATGCATTTCTAATGAATTTTTTATGTTTTTTATGTGTCTATAGGTATAGAACCATTCTTTGGCCATTTGGAAGGCATTATGTGTAGTTGGCCACCTCTATTGCATAGATAGACACATATTTTGCACAATTAGGATTTAACCTATGTAGTTGAACCTCATAACTATGTAGCTAGGGTTCATTTTGCACAGTTGGGATCATTAGATAGTGTTTTTTTGTGTTTCAATATGAATGTGTAGTTTGATCTTACATGCACTCTTTTATGGTGATTAATTTGTTAATTAAAGGCCTGAAATGAACCTTTCATATCTATTTGGGGATTCAAATGAATCCCATTTTTCTATTTGGGATTTTAAAATGATTACAATCTTTCATCTAGCTTAATCAAGGGGCTCAAATTGTCACAAATCTTTCATCTAGCATAACTAGGAAGTTGACTTGACAAGAAATTGTCACATAGATTAATTAGGATGGCAGAATGAACCTCAAATTTCTATGGTAGATCTAAATAGGGGTTCATTGATTTAATTCCAATTAATTTTGATGTTTCATCAATTGTTCCTATAGATATGCAATCTGTTACTGTCTCTGTGCACTTGGTCAGTGCAAGTGCACACTTGAGCTAGTTGATGCATAGTTAGATACTATTTTGTGCAATTGGATGTTGTACCTATGTAGTTGGGAGAGAGCTGATGCTCTATGGAGAAAAGTTGTGTAGTTGGGAAGGTATATTGTCTTTCTGTTTTAATGGCTTCTTTTTATTTTTCATTATTGATAGTTTTTGGAAGCATAAATGTTTCATGTTACTGACCAATCTATGCAACATTACAGTAATCGTGGGATGAAGAATTATTTGCCTAACTACTAACAAGTTTGTTGCAGTATGTATGATGAAGACCTAGTGTGCTTGTTATAACTCATGTGTTTTTTCTATTAAATTAGAGAACACTTCATTTCTTAAAGGTCAATGAACTCTTTTTTGTGTGTTTTGTGCACTTGCACATTGTAGGGTGGACCTATCAACTTTAACAAATGTCAAAAAGTAAAAAATGTCCAAAAAAAATTAAAAAACTTGTTCCCTTGATGAAAACTTGGCAAACAGGCATCTTGGTAAAATAAAGAAATAGTAAAGAAAAATAATTTTGTCTAATAAAGAAAGCCTAGCAAGTGGGTGCTTTTGGCAAGTACCATGATGAAAACTTGGCAAACAGATGTCATGTGTAATCGATGAACTTCTTGCATTCCATACTTTGAGGTAGGTTTCATCCATGATATCCTATCATATTATACCCCTTTCATTTCCTCCATTATCATATGTTCATCATATCCTTCATCCTATCAACATCCATATCCCCTTTTTCCTAACTTTGATCTTGACAAGGCTAGGGATCTCCCTATAAGCATCACATGTCCTATTTGTTTTACGTTGTTCACATCCCTTTGGTCCATATCACCTATAACATCACAACCTTCAATCCATATCCCTTCCCCTTGTCCATTCTTGATCTTGCTTATCCTATCTATATTATATCATTTCCTATCCAAATTTGTCCCTTAATATTGAAATAAAATAAGGACGTAAAATGCAAAACATATTTTCCAAAAAATCTCTTGACATGTCCATTCTTATGAATCACATGCCATCAGTGCAAAAAGTATCATTGCCCTATCTTGCCATGTCCAATACCTAATCTTGGCAAAAACATGTTATCCCATTTTGTGGATAGCCCTTGGCATCCAAATAGCTTCAAAACATACTAAGTGACCTTTGGCCTGCATCCATCTACCAATCCATCCATTAATCCATAATGTCCCTACCTTGCTAGACACATGGGACAATTCAATACATCTTGCTTAATCAAATATTAATGTCTAAAAAACATGAAAAATGTTTAGAAAATAAAATCAAAAAGATTGAATGATGTCCTAAAAAATCAAATAATGTCCTCAGAAAATTCAAAAAAAAATGAATAATTTCATGAAAAATAAAATCAAATACAATCCTGAAAAAAATCATAAAAATTAAATATGATCCTAAAAAATCCCTAAGAAACAAATATGATCCTATTAAAATACCAATAAAAATAATAAAAAGTCCAAGAAAAATCTTAAAAATTGTAAAATGCCTTGAAGAAAGTACAAAAAAATTAAAAAATCATCAAAATTCAGCAATAAACATGTACAAATCATTTTCATTTCATCAATAATTTGTCTCTTTCGACAAGATAGACATCTGAGTAGACAGAATCTAAAAATATGTCTAAAATTGCACTTAACAAATCAAGTATCAACATTCAAACTATCTAAACAGTCAAATCAAACTTGTCCTCTCAATAAAACAACATCAATTTATCCTTTATCAACCTATTATTTATCTTATATAGGGTATGGTATACTCGAAACTAGACGATATATGTCTTAGACGGGGTACTCCATTCTTAAAACCTAACACTATCATGATCATCATCATCAAACAAACTATCAACTTTTACAACAAAATCAAAATAGTTGTTGACTTGCTTGGTTTAGTGAGTCTTATCTTTCATTGATTTACATGTGGTCATGTTCCTATGCTACTCAAGGATATCCACAAGTGATCAGAGTGGTCGGGATGGTTCATGGTCATTTATTTTTATTTTTGTCTTTTGTTTGCGGGGTATTTTTCATAAATTTTAAGAATGTCCAATGCTTCAAGATGGATGGAAACATTCATTGTCTACAATGTGTCTATTTTTACAAAAAGGGATTGCATTATCACCCTAGTTTTTTGTGTCATGGTACGCCACATCTGTTTGCCATATTAAATAGAGCTCTCTAATGATAAAGTGCATTTATGAAAGCAAAGTTTCATCATTATTAACTCTTCTTCATTTAATTTCTACTTTTTACTAACTTTTCTTCTGTCATCCCTAATAATTATTTTCAAAAAATTGTCCTTGTGTCAATTTCTACTTAATTTTTTGAGGGACCATCCTACATCCATTCTATCGCTCCACTGAAGCATGATCTTTTAATTTTATCTTTGAAATAACGCTTAGAATTGCATTGTCTCAAAGAGGAGCAAAATGTAGTTACTAAAAAATGGTCAACACCTATGGCTCCCTTTTTTAACATGTCTTTTATATTACGTGTTTGATCTTTATCACATTGATATCGTGTCATTCTTCATTAATTAAATAATGAATATTGTTTAATTGATCACTAATATTTGTCCCTAATTTGTATTGTATCCTATCGATTCATCCTCCATCACTTGTCCAAGTATTTCATCATGTTAGCTAATTAATCTTTGTAGGGAAAAATAACCAATAATTTGCCCCCTATTACTAAGTCCTATGTCATGATAAATAAATATAATTTATTTCTCTCTTTGCATTTATCCCCCCAAAATTAATTAGTTGTTCCCTTTTTCAAATGTGGGAATTATTTAGTTTTTAAAAATCCATATTCCCTCCTACTAATAATTTGTGTCACACACTAATTTACCTACACCTACTTTCAAGCCTACACCTTCCCTTCTCATTTTTCCCTCTAATTTAGCTTTCCCTTTCCCTTCTAAATTGCATTTGCATTTATGCATTCAATCTTGTCATAAAATGTCAAAAATATGACATTTTCCAAATTGCAACTCTTCCAATCGTCATAACCTTGTCATTTGCCAAAATTGAGTTCTCTCATGCAATCTTGACCATTGACTGAGTTTGATCTCATCTATTGATTTTGAGTTCCAAACTCAATAAATTGTCCTCATTTCCTCTCATTTCTCGAGCCACAAACTTTTGAATCTTCTCATCATTATTGTCAATTTATTGCTTTCACTTGTAGATGCACTTTATCATAATGGGAGCAACACATCATTTTGAGGAGAAAGAAAGGGCATTGAAGTCCAATTGAGGGAGTGTTTTGTTTATTTATTTTCTATTTCTTGTGCTTTGTCTCAATTGCTTTGATGGTTTGATTAGAATTTAGGTTGCATGATTAATTAGGATTTTAAGGTTAACCTTTGCATGCAATGTTTTTTATTCCCTTTTTCCTATTCGACACCTATCAATTAAAATTGCTTATTATGTTCCCTTGATGATTGTATCCATGTTATTTTCTATTGCACATGAAAATACGATGAGTTGTAGTCTGGTGAATGCTTGCTTGGTCTTTTTTTTAAAATCGTATATCTATTGTTTCAAAATTGTTATCCAAATTTTTTAAATATTATCATATTTGTTGTAGGAGCCTAGCCTTAATATCATCTATACGTCCTTAGAGTTGTTATATTAGATTAGAAAGAAAAATTATAAGAACAATATTTGTTTGATTGTCTTCCCTTTATTAAGTGTGATCGTAGAGTTGTTTTCGATTAATGCAAAAGTAGGTTTTGAAGGGACCCAAAACCCTTTACAGACAGATTTTGAATGAATTTGGAACCCAAGAACTAAGACGTTGTCACCGAAAAATAATCATGAAGGAACCAGACAACCAAAGGCACAAGAGCCCACAAGACTTCCAAGTGGAAAGTCAAACGACTCCCACAAACAAAGATTTGCATAAGATATTGCAAGAAAGCCCTCAACAAGGAAGAAGAGGGTTTTATCAACAGGCTCCCACAACCTGAAACAAACGTTGCACAAAAGACTAGCCTGCAGCCAAGAACTAAAAAGACCAAAGAAGTCTCTAAATCCAAACCCATATGCAGAACCCATTAAGATTTACCTTTATCCTTGCACTTTTGGGATCGAAGGGTCATATCAAAAGAGGTCGTTGAAACCTTGGATTTTTTCTTTCTCATTGTAATCCAACCTTCTTCCACTTTGGCATCCATATCTTGCCAAGCCAACGAATCCAACGCTAGAGTTCTGAAACCCAGAGAAGGAAGACTAGTAGCACCCTCAGGGAAATCAGAAACGGGGATAACAACAACCTGAGAGACAAGGCCAACAGATATAGCACAATTTTTAGCATCAAACCTATCACTTGTAACAAAATTTTGAGACACAATCGATGTAGAATCAGCAACACCAACCAACCCATAGGTGCCAAAAAACCGAGCCAGCCATTGAAGAAGTAGTTGGGCGCAAAGATCTATTCACAGCAACCTCCCCAAGAGAATCCACCCCAGCCTGAACCACTGGAGCAAAAGCCTCAACATTCCTACTAGTAGAATCTGAAACCATCAAAGGAGGAGGAGAAGAACACAAAGGATCCTACACAACCATCTAGGAGAAACTCTTCTTTTCAATCGTATAATGATGCGCTAAAGCACCATTCCACCACGAAGCAACAACCTTCTTTTTCTCAAATCTACACTGAGCCGCCACATGCCCAATTTTGAAGCATCTTCTACACCTGAAGGGAATCCCTTCAAACTCCAAAGTTTGAACCCAACTTCCTTTCGAAGATTTATTTAAAATTTCTGCAAGAAACCCCTTAGAGAGGTCCATGTCTAGCAAAATATGTGCATAAGTACAATGAAGAATGTCAAACGAATCATCATACACCATTAGAAAGTCTCCAGGTGCATTCCCAACCTCCTCAAGAAGAGAGTCTACCCATAAGTGAAGAGGGAGATAGGGTAACCGAACACAAACCGGAATCCTATTGAATGTTTCAGAAGAAGGGTTGAAATCGGCATACCAAGGCTTAACCATGAGCATAAATCTTTCCTCCCAACTAAAGAAATGGTCGCACAACATTTTGCTTTTGTCCTCAACATCTTCAAATTTAGCAACAAAAAAACCTGTAGCCATAGGCAAAAATGTACACAATACCAATGAGAAGGGGCCTCCAATGTTGAGTTATCCAGGGATTGAGTTTTGGGAGGCATGGCCAAAACTCCCAAAATTGATAGATCAAAGGCATGGACAGAGAAGATAGAGACGTTATGATCTATTTCCTCCTCTATCTCCTTATCTAGCATAATAGATAAAGGCTTAGAAATAAGGGCAGGCCCTCGATTAGCAGCGTTCTTCATATTTGAAACCCTAGCATCAGCAGCAACTGAAACTGGAGACATTGTTAGATTTTGGTAAGTTAGTTCAAGTTTATACCTCAATCACTTATTCTCATTTCAATGTTTATATTTCCTTACCAAATACATCTTCCCTATAATTGAAATTTTAGAGACAAGCCTCCAACATAGATCCAACCTCGTAGAATTTTGAAATTTTTTTTCTGTATCCATGTTTTACTATGACATCATTCTATAGCTAAAAATGCCATTACTCCTCCAAAGTCCTGCCATTACACCTCCAAATTCTTTGGGACTAGAGAAATCTTGATTAACTCAAGCACCAATGAAATATTACCATCCCCCTATCATCAAAATAATATTATTATAGCTTAGTATATCCGATTTATTTTAATTGTTCAAATTTTAGTCGAACCTGCTAAGAAACGTAATCCATCCATTATGTAGACATATTAAAGTTCTCTGGCAGTTGTACTTATTTTTTTCCCCTCTTTCTATTCCTATTCATCTTTATCATATTAAAGTTCTCTGGCAGTAGTACTTGTTTTTTTCCCCTTTTTCTATTCCTACTCATCTTTATCATTTAATTTCAATATCTAGATTATATTCATTACCATTGTGTGGAAAGTCTCCTAAGCTTTTGAATTATATTTCACTCACAATTCCTTGTCCATACATTTTCAGAGGAGTCTAAGTTGGAAATCTCGTTGGACTGGACTCTAGATCAGAGTAGTCGATTGTAACCCCTAAAGTGTCTTTCGATGTTTTTTTCATATTTTCCTTTATAAAAGATGTTTGAAAGATTTGTTCGAAGAGAAGAAACGTGCCAAAAAAGAAGAAAAAAATCGATAAAATGTTCCATTCAAAATAAAATCAAAACGAATGAGAAGTCCTCCAGCCAAGAAAATAAGTGTCCAATATCCAAAACAAAAAGATGGACACACGACGAGATAATAAAAATAATAATCATATAAACAACGTCGAATTTTATTCGACTGTTCGTTTTCTTGGGTATAACAAGTTGAAAACACACTATATTTTCAACATAATTAAAGAAATTAAGAAAAAAAATTCTAGAAAACCTAACCCAAAATGGCGTCGTATTCTTCCTCTTCTTGCATGGCACTTCATGTTTTCTGGCGGCGCTTATCAATGGGTCGGCGGCACCGCTGGCTGGTTCCGCCCACGTCTTACAAAGACTGGGCTAAGACGTGGGCGGGGACTATGCAATATGGTTGTTAATATTGATTTTCTCGAGTCTCAAGAAAATGACAACATTCGACTCTGTATATTGAATTTGATGTTTTGCATGATCGCGATTTGCACATTCAAAAGAAAATATGCAAACCCAACAAGGATATGCACTACAGAATGGATAAAATACATCGCTTTAATGTTAGCTTTAGAATGGATAAAATACATCGCTTCTAAGAATCAAATTCCTATATTTAAACCAACACCATATATAAATTTTCAGTACAGTACGCTAAGAATTTTACCCAACTAGTGATTTCAAGCTGGATAAATTCATCAGACTTGACATTACACACGCCCTAAATTGCATAACAAATGTAGCCTTCCGACAATCTAAAGTTTCCGCATGCAGAAGTAAAGTCATTATTGACGACACAAAGGGCTACTAAAATGTGCCCATGCATTTTGACCATGATGGAATCTAATTCGTTCAAACCATTCATTACCATCCATTCCTGTTAAAGATCGGATTAAGTTTCCTCCAAAAGTCACTTCAAAAATTTTAACTAATTATGCATTCTTTCCGCCAAAGCAATTTTACATGTTCCCTTGGAATAATTGCTCAATTTCTATTTTGTACTTTAAAAATATTTAAAATGTGTCGCATTCAGCAGAGCAAAAGATTTTGTGGCCGCAAACAATGCCTAAGCTGTTAAATAACTGGTTTATCGTTGTAGGCAGATAAGGAACTGATTAACTGTGTAATAACCAAACTGAGGAGCTCCTCCAAGGAACGATAAAAATACTATGAACCATATTTTATGAAATCAACAACTCTAATGTAAAAAAATCGCATCCATATGATCAAATAAGCAAAATAGATATTTCTCCCCATTAGTATTCTTATTTGCATAATTTCAAGCTTATTGAGAATTGTGCCTCTAAAATAAGCTTTCAATGCAAAAAGCTATTATCCATACAATAAAATGTAAATGAAGAAATCAGCAGTAAGAAACAATAAACAATAGCACTTGTGAGCAAGGAAAAATTCTTTCCCACAATCCACAGTAGAGAACTTCAACCGATGCAACAACCAGCAGATTGAACGAGATTTCTTTTGAATGGGTACTACGTGAGCATGGTTTTTTTTAAAAGCCTACCACGTGTTCCAAAAAGCTAGGGATACCAAGGGAATCTAGGAGATGTGCAGCTGCTACTACACCAACAACATTAAAACAACCGGCCCAAGAGCAGCTATCTGTACATTGTCCCTTAAGGAGAGAGGTACCCAGCTCATTGTCAATTTACCTTTGCAACAAATAACAAGAATATCTGAACAAAGATCTAGACAGTTGAAATGTTCAGATTAATATATTCCAGCATGTACAAAGTAAATTGGTTGCCCAGGACCTAGGTATTTAAAGCTGTCTTCTTGCATATAGGACACAAATTTTTCAGAAGTAGCCATTTCTTAATGCAATGTGAATGATGAATGTGCCCACAGTCTATAATACCCAGCTCATCCTTGTCCATGTATTCCTCCTGCAAAAAAACCAAAACAGTGGTTATTTGTGATAGAATGCCATTAGTAAACAAACATCTAGCACCTTACAATAATGTAAACAATGAGAAACAGTTAAAAGTAGAAACTGCACACATCATCACTATAGGTAAGTATGGAAACAAAAGATAACATGGCATACCCGACATATGCTGCAAAGTTCATCCTCGGGCTGCTTCTTAGAAGATTCAACTGCACTTGACTCAGTACTAGAGATGTATAATATTTTCTTCAAGCTCTTACAAATTATCTCCTCATTTAAACCTGTACTTACATTACCTATCCTTTCCTCCAAAGCCAACAATTCCTGACATTAATGCACATTACACTCTGTCAACTTAAACTTGTCATCTTAGCCATTATATCGCAATGTGAAGATGATCTATTAAGGGCTAACTCCCTTACCTCATACGTCATGTTATCCACATCAAGTCGCATGTCCCTGTGCTGATCATGAATGTCAGCCGCATTGTAAAATGCTGATTGGTCTAGAATAAGTATATCCTGTAATTGAGAACAGTAAGTTGCATAGATATGAGCATAATTCCCACTTTTATTCAATACAACCTCTAGGGGGGAAAATCAAAGGTTACATATTATGAAAATCTAAAATTTGTGAGCCATTTACCAAAATAATAAAATAGACATTTTACTTTTGTGGGTTGCACGCATGTCTATCAAGTCACATCTTTCATGAACAACATCCAAGGAGCCATTTTTTTTTTACCTCTAATGCATATCAGTAACAATTACAAGAGAGAAGAGACCAAAAAGGTTCCAAAGCAACTCTAAGTAATGTTAGTAGTACGGGAAACCGCGAAACTTCAACCAGAGAGGCCAGGAGACTTTAACCAGAGATGAAAGAGACAACTCAATTATTTGTACTTAATATATTACTTCTGTCTTAGAATGAACACGTTGATGGACATATATTCTGAGTTGCCAACTCAGGTCTGGCAACATTTTTGTTCCAAGATGGAATTTGGCTGGTTTAGCTGCATTATTAATATTAAAAATATATAAACATAAACGTACTAACATAAATAGCCAACAGGGTTGTCATCGACTGCTATTACCACTTGATTCTCATGTTGGAGACCAAGGTTCAAATCTCTCAAGTGACATCTTAATGTCGAAGGACATGCTAATGAGATTTCCCTGCCTCCGTTCTGAGACTCCTTTATTTTTCTAAGATTTATTTCTGATTCTCCAATCTTGAACTCCTTTATTTTTTGAAGAATTTTGTCAGTACACTTTCCCTTGTTTCATATTTTTAAGGTTGGGCATTTCAGTTTAAGCTAAGATCTCACCACAGCTCAGATCTGCAACCAAAGACACGTCAACAGCCACAGAAGTGTGACAGAGAATTCATCCCGTATCAGAGTCCCAACACATTGGCAAATCAATTGGTGACATACATGTCACAGCATATCTTCATCAAGCATCCAGCAAGTATCATTATTTTATTAATTGGCTTCTGAACATTTAATTCAATATAGTAATCAGTTCCAACTCTTTAATCTAGGTTTAACCGCTTGTCATTAAGTATTACATTTACTAAGCCTTACATTTTATGTGAGGATGTCATTTTCCCTTGCAACAAATATAAACAAACTGATACCTATAAATATAAATAAGTTACAACAATAGAGATAAACAAAGTTGCATGGATAATGGTACAGGTAGGATACAAATATGGTATCCACTATGGGTATGGCTATTTTTCAAGACAACCTAAAATGGATGTGGACTCTCTATTATTATTAATTATTAATATTTTAAATTTTAACTATATTTAGTTTTTTATCAGATTTAAATGGTAAAATATTTAGCTGCTATTTACCATTAATAGTTATATTATATATTTAGCTTATATTATTCAAATTTAAATGTAAAATATTTCACTATTTTTTAATTATTGAATTTGAATTAATCTTTAATATATATTTTACAATAATAATTACCTACTTCTATAAGGTATTTATGAAATACCTTTGTGGTGGTAAGTTTCTTTACCCTGGGATTGTCAATCCTTGTAGGGTCGGAAGCATGGCATTCTACCACTCTTTGGATGGAAAGGAGGGAGCAAGGAGAGCGCAAATTTCCTGTTCATAGATGCTTTTTGAATAAATGAACCTCACCAGAAGCATGTCTCTCTCTTCCAGAGTTTTGAGAATTCAGCAAAGACAGATTAATAATATCAGATTTCCACAATCCATTTTAATTATGTATGCGTTTCTGGATTTGATTGTGTGATATTTTTGGTATCAACGTTTCGGATCACACTCCGTGATCCATCATCAGGAAAAGAGAGAGTGCAAGAATTGTAAGAAAAGTGATGATGGATCACGGAGTGTGATCCGAAACGTTGATACCAAAAATCTCACACAATCAAATCCAGAAACGCATACATAAAGAAAGACAGAATTCCAATTCAAGGAGGGCAAAACGCCCCCCCCAATTGAATTCCTCCACATCAGGCTGGGGCCACAACTCAACCCATTTTGAGAAATGATAGACAAAAAACATAATTTAAATTCCTCCATCTGTTCTCTGGTCATTATCCTAATTGAGGCACAGCTATTCATCAGAGTTAAACAGATAGTTTGTCTATTTTAAAGAAATTAGTTTATCGTGTAGGTTTTGGAAAACTAATAGTCATATAATCATTGTTTAAATAGTATGCCTTCTCTGAAGATAAATTTAAGCTCTTAGCTGCTATTATGGGGATTTTATCCTTTGTATGACCTCTAACTCTAATTTAAAACCTTGACTTCTTGCTTCTGTTCTTCAAGTCTAGCTTGGAATGTTACTTCAATTATTGGTATGCTTTAGAACTCCCAATCCAACCTAAACTAATGACTGGTCTGCAGTTACACTCACAAACTGGGCCCTTTCTGATCTTTCTGAACATATCATTGTGTCTGTAACCTCCATCAAGATTTGTCAATTTTATGGGTGAGAGTTTCCATCTCATCAAGTTTGCTGTGGGCATTAAAATTTGATCTGCAAATATGCTGAAAATGCAGTCTTTAGCATCAGACGTGATGCACTGGAAAGGATATCTTGCTTGTTAGCTACTGCCTATGTTTATAGGAAAAATGCATTCTACTCTCGACAATTTCTAACAAGCACTCCTTACGATGTCATAAATCAAACAAGATTTGTAATTGTTGACTTCAATAAAATTAAAGTTCAAAAATGTAAATTCTTGTCAAAACAAGTACACCTCTAACAATTTGGGTGCAAAAATAAGATTCCAGAAATAAAATCCTCAATTAAATAAAGGGAAGTGGAAGTGGAACTGTTAAGTAAGAGAATGTGGCACTTAAAAATTTGGATTAAACACATAAAAATGAACATTTTAATCAATCAATGATCACTTGACAGCAACAAAATAGGAGACTGATGCATGTAAACAATATAAGGCGTGATCCCTGAATTCCACATGTATATAAGCCTAGAAGCAGTTCGATTTTTGCCAGTCTTCTTTGTGATGAGAATGGACATATGGAAATCACAGATCAATCTTTACTGATTGTTTCCCTATATTGCAGCAATGAATAGAACAAGTCAATGGTTCCAGTTGTCATGAAGGAACCTTAAGAGGTTTTTATGATATAAAGAATGATAGCATGCTAGAACTCAACAGTTTAGCTGCTGGCTTTGAGACAATCAAAAGAAGAGATGATTAATTCTTTTGTAATTTTAATCGCAATGAAGAAAGTCAAATGCCTTGATGTTTATAGTTAAATTTCCCTTTGTGATACAGTTTTCAAATTGTAGGCCACAAGATGAAGCAAACTCCTCCTGGATCTAATGAAAAAAGAGCAAGCAGCATTTTGAAAGGTAAATATACATTCCTATCTACCTTGTCAATACTTCTCATCAAAAAGTCACACTCAACACCGGACATAGCTAAAACTTTTCAATGTCTGGAAATGATCTTCTCCAACAAGATCTCTAAAATTGTGGTAGAGACTGTTATTCATCACCTTAAGTCAAAGAGGCTCGAACAATATTACTACCTGTCCCATTATCACTTTATTTAATATTTAACAGTAGAAATTCTCGATAGAGCCCTACAAGCTACAACAGAATTCAAAAAACGTGTAGGTAGGAAATTCTTCAAAAAACGAGTTTGATTTCCACTGTTAATTTGTTACAATATTGAATTTGCAACCACTTTCTAAATAGAGGCAGCAAGGAAAATGAGAACAAATTCTGAATATATGTGATGTTATCCTGAAAGGGATATTGGTCACCAAATTTACATCCATCCTTTCAACCAAATATCTGTAAATTCCAGATTGAAGGAGTATGTAAAAAAACTGACTTTCTCTGCAAGCATATTACACCTATTGAAATCTGCTCAGTAGTAAAGTGCTTGGTCATATTAATCACCTTTAAAGCTTAAATTTAAATTATATAGAGATATTCCCTGTGGCAAAGGACTACCATCAGCTTGGAAGCAGTGCAAGACAGAGGTAACCAAGAGTGAAAGTTTAAGGGAGAATGCCAAAAGTCACAGAAAGTGTCAGAAACACTTGTCAAATTGTAATTCAACTTCCTTCTCGTTGGTTTTTCTTAATTTCAGGTAAAGACTATTGATCACAATAATCTGCCTCTGTTAGCTTGGAATCTGTGTGCGAATCAGAGGGAACCATGAATGCAACTAAGCGGGAAAATGGGAAAATCAGAGAAAATGTCAGACATGCTTATCAAAATGTAATTTTTCCATCTCATCATTTTCTTAATTTCTGATTATTTTCTCAGCTTTCATAATCTTCCCCAACAACCCTCGTTAAATTTTTCTCATCATGATTTTGACACGAACAACTGAATGGAGGATTTTACAGTACTCCTGCTGTATTGCAAGAAATTAGTGGAAACACTTCCATCTTCTCGCCTAAGTGGCCATTTAAATAGACAATACAGTGAAAACTTTCTCATGTTATGAAGCATGAAACCAAATTGCATTTGGTAGTCTGTTTGGTTAAAAAAGCTAAGATGCCGGTCCTTGTTTGGGTTCGGATTCGGTTTCAAAAGTCATTCAAAAATTTATTGGGGTGGGTTCCAGTTCATTTTGGGTTCATCCCTACAAAAACATATGCCTCTCTCTCTCTCTCTCTCTCTCTCTCTCTCTCTCTCTCTCTCTATATATATATATATATATATCAAATAAGTTGATACACCACTATGCTAATAGTAAATCAACATAGCAAAATAAGTTCATTCACAAATGCACAAATGACATAGATTTTACCTTTTTGGCCCTTTTAATGGTCTATTTTAAGGCTGGTGGGTCGAGTTGACCAAAAGAGACAAAAAAAAAACTTCAAAAGAGTTAAAAAAAAAACCGTATTTTTGGCCGAATTTGGCCCGAGTCCTGCCACAATTCAAAATTCTCTGTAAAAACACGAAAAGTCTGCCCAGGTCCTTACAGAATTTTGGCCGAATTTGCAGGTCTGCAGCATACTTTTGGCCGGACTGGACCAGACCAGACATTTGGGCCACCAGGGAGGAATTCAGCAACATAGTTAAAAAGAAATAAATAACGTATAAGATATATGAAGTTCTATCACAAAAATCTGGCTAATAGTTTTAGGCCATTCAGATACAAAGAATGCTGTAGCAAGAGGGGACTCAAGGTTGGGTCAATGGAGAAAAGAGGTCTCAACAATTTTTCTTACCTTAAAACAAAAAACAGTGTAAAAGCAAAAGATACCACATCCATGAGATTTATGCATTACATTCCACAACAGCTTGCTATCATCAAGATTTACTTTCATGGGGATTCCTAAAGAAATCCAGAGGATTATGAAGCAGGTGAAATTCTAGGGAATGAATATGAGAAGGTGATGCAATGGATCTGAGTACCAACTACTATAATGTTGCAGAGAGGTAGGTCGTGGTTGCCATCTCAAAATGGCAACTGATCATAATCTCATAAGCATAACAGTTATAAAAGATTTAACTTTCATCATAGGGACCCGCCACAAAAAATTCTTATAGTGATGGATTTAAGTTTTTATTAAAAAAAAAATTACATCCAATTTCATCATTTGCCATATGAATCATAGAAAGACAATGTTTGTTAAGAAAATCAGGTCTCAAAGAGGCCAGCAATTTAGGATTTATCAAAAGCACTTTTTTCATCTGTTGGAACACAAAAGCAATGCTTCTATATCAGAGGGGTGAACATAGTAAAACAATTCTATAGTGTGATCTGAATCTTATAAAAATAGCAAAGCAAGAAAAGGAATTTTTTGTACTCATTATACAGAATTGCACATTGAACTGCAACTAACACACTAAAATAAAGTATGGGCAATATTAAGACATGAGAAAATTTATGTATTATGTCCTTTCTTTGTAACATTATAGCCAATCATATCAAAAGAATCCAACAAAAAAATTGTAAATAATTCGCAAACTTACCTCAAATCTCAATGTTTCACCTCTTCGCATAAGTTCCAATACATTCCGAATCTGTTGAGAAAAATGGGATCAATGCACATGTATCTTTAAGGAAAGCAACCAAAAAAACAAATTGTCTATGCACCTTCTCAGTAACACTACGTTAAATAATGTGTACTGACAAGTGTCTCACAAAACACGCAAAATGCTGGAGGACCTCATCTGATGTTCCACTCAACATTAACAATTGCATAACAGTGAAGTAGAGATAAATGCATATGACAAAACACCTTCTAGCAAAGCAAGGTTACAGTATATGTGTTCAGCAAATTTTTAACATGGCAAACAACCATTTACACATAACAACCTGAAAGTTCATATGCATCCCAGTCCTAAACATACAGGACTTCAAGATGCTGAAACTTAACAGCACTTCAAAAAAAAAGGGATGAAAAGAACACAGTGGACTTGCAGGTCAATCAAACAAGTCAAATGAAATAAAGGGATTGAGGACAGTTTGCCTAAAATCCAGAGAACTTCAACAGACTCCTTGTGATAACCAAAAAATTATATTATAAGTTCATATCCATCTCAATCCTAAACATACATGACTTCAAAGATGGCGAAACGAAGAAGATATTCACAAAAAAAGGGATGGAGAGGGTAAGGAGGATCTTTAGCTCAAGCAAACAAACTATATATGAGATAGAATTATTGAAGACAGTTTGACTAGAAGCCAGAGATATGAAGCAAGCTTCTTTGTAATAACCAAAATACTATATTAAAACCTCAAACAGCAAATGCAGCACAACAACTGAATTTCAATCTATCAGCTGGACCAAAGGTTGCCCCCATCTAACTCAATACTCCATACGTTTTATGAGATCTGAATAAACCTACATTGTAAACAGAAACATATACCTCTAGCAAGCAAATTTTTAAAAAAAATAGTTTTTTTTCCCCAGCAAGGTGCTCATAACAGATGTACCCATGCTGTTTCTAGCAGTGTGCCCAATGCAGCATACTGCATGATTAATTCAATCACCTGAAACTGCCACAATGAAAACTCTTTATAATACACAAACTGACAAACACAATAGCAAGAAGAACCAAGACTCCAAAGTTTAGAAAACTTAAAAGTTAAAAAAGGTATACCTAAGTGGCAACTAATGTTTAATTGATCTGTAAAATTGCCTCATATAAAACATTATATGAAAAGTACGATTGTACTTTGAATGCTTGTATTCATATGTTTTGGTAAGTTTGCTTACATTTATATAACCGCTTGTATATCTATAGTTCAAACAGGCATAAGAGGAATAGAGTTATATCCTATTCAACTTCCTCTGCAAATTTCACTAACTGAAGCTTTTGAAAGCAAACATTTTCTCATTAAAACAAAACTTATTAGAACTCTCAGTAATAAAAGAATAATGAATAAAGAAAACTATTAAGATAATGCATTATTTCAAAAGCAAAGCTTTATCTATAAGTTCCAGAGAATTTCACAAACCTCAGACATTAATCTGTTGCGCCCATCACCTCCTTCAGCTGCAAATGCTTGCAGTGATCCAAAAGGAACACCTAAGATTCCATCACCCTGGCGTTCCATCAATACTGCTGATCTAAGATATTGTTGACCTTGCGAACCAGTTCGTGGTGGCAAAAGATTCTCTGATGAAGAAGAGAAATTAACAGTTCGGGAAGGATGAATATGACCACTTTGAGAAGATCTGCTAATAGATGATGACCCAGACCCTTGAACACCACCAGCACTCCTCCTAAGTGCTTGTGTTAGGGGGACGTGCTGTGGGTCCCAAGGCATGCCTGGCACAGGATGTAGCATTGAAGCGTGGTTTCGAGGTTCATTTGTGTTTCGATTTGTGGGAGGCCAACTTCCAGAATCATGGTTTGCTGGCCTAGTTTCTGTTCCTGCAGCAAGCCAAGCACTATTTGTATTTCCCATCCTCATGTTCCTTGAGCTTGTTTCCTCTTGAATAGAAGATGAAGCTTCCCTCACACCACCAGGCATAGGGTTGCCTGCTCTTGGCAGAGAAGAACTATCAGTCCTTCCAAGTGAGTGCAAACTCCTTGGAATACTGGAGGAAGAACGAAACATATTGGGCTGGCGCAGTGGGCCAACACTACCGGTTCCTGTTGAACCCGTATCTGAAGACAAGTTACCAGAGAGTACATGTCTAGGATGAGAAGAATGAGGTTGTAATTCAGGCATAGCTCTTCCAGCATTCCCCATAGGCCATATCTGAGGAAAATTTGCTTCTGGATGGTGTGAACTAAATCTCAGTCGAACATTTCTTTGGGAACCATCTGGTGGCCCAGCCATTGAAAATCCACACCTATAATCAGAAGTGACATCATTTAAACCAGCCACAGGCCTGTTTATAACAGGTTCTTCAGGCCTTTCATCAGGAAGTGTTGGTGTGGCAAGAGGGACAGAAATACTTAAACTATTACCCATGTTCGGCCTTCCAGGAATTGTAAACCTAAGGTTGGCTTCATCCCACTGAGAAGATGGATTGGGATCCAAAGACGGACCTGAAATATTTTCTGTCTTTCTCTTACATAATACTCTTCTGCCTTCCATGATGCGATTTGCCCGACCATTACTGCTCTCTGCTAAACATGCCACTCCACTGTTACCAGCAAAAGTCATTTGCTCCGGTTCAGGTCCCACTAATACAGTTGAGTGAGGAAAAGAGGTTGGATCCATGTATGACCCAACTGGTGTTTGGTTAGCAATGAAATTAAATGAATTGGCATCTGATGTTGGTCCATAACTACAGCTTGGGCGGAGATGCAAGCAGTCATCCATAAGAGAATTGTTCAGGATATTTGTGGTGCCATTTTCTGAAGAAAGGATATTTGTGTCTAGCAATTGCCTTCCGTCAACCATCGAATTTGATTGCATATTTGAAACAGAATTCCAGCCAATAGACATTTTATCTTCAAGAGTACAACTCTGACCAGCTGCATTTTCAGAATCATTGGCACTGCCAGAGGCCCACCTGTTGACAAAAGAACCACTGCTAGTCTGGCTTCCAATGTTCCGAAAATTACAGTTTGAACCATTCCCAGAAACCTGATAATCTGGTACATTTGGAGTAACCATAATATTTATTCTGTCATCCTGATAAATATGTGATTCAATATTCATGTTGTTTTGGTCAGACATGTTTCCCAACTCAAAGTTTTCTTGTACAGGTTGTATCGTATTTCTTTGACCTTGCATTATATCTTGTAACAGTCTTCACCCAATTCAAAAGGTAAGCCACAGAATATGTTGATGTTATACCAGATCTGCTATTGAATATAGCTCAACATTTACCTATGTCAATCATCAGAAAAGGGCATTACTCTTTGTAAAAGAATGGCACTATCATAGCCATCATTGATTTTCATCAATTAGATTTTGCAAAATAATGACATAATAGACATTCAATCTATTAAACACTCTACATAAGAATAAGCTCAAAGAAGAATCTGCAAGATATTCTGAATCAAATATGAACAAGATCACTTACAATATTTAGATTAGAACCAACTTTCATTTGCCGCTTTCCTTAACCCTAAAAGCCCACCTCATCTACACAGAGAATGCTAAAGTTAAAAAAAGATTGTCATTCTCAAACTATGAAGAACAGAAAAACTATTAAAAATCTTTAATAGATCTGAAATTTTCCATGAACATTTACTGGCAAATAAAGCTTATTGTATGTCGTGAGCTAAAATTTTCCGCTTCTGCCAAAATCTTTAGAACTTTATAATTGCCATTTAAACTGAGCTGCATGCAATTTCCAACTTTAACGCACAAATAGAAACAAAGAGAGTGAAAGAAGAAATCGGAAATCCCAGACCTGTATAACACAAAAATAATCAATATCTATCTAGAAATATTTAAATGCAAATAGCACTGTAGGATGCATAATGATGCTTCTATTGGCAAATGTACTAAACACGACTCAACTGTCAACAAAAAACAACTAAACAACATAATGGAAGCAAAAAACTATCAGAACTTATTTCTGGATTTGACTATGCATGATTTTTTTGCATAGACGTTCTGAGCAACACTCCGTGAACCATCATCATGACGAAAGCCAGAGAGGTTAAGGAAATGTAAAATGGTAGCTTGCAGATCAAGACTCTCTTTAAGTAGAGGAGAAAATAAGGGATATGAGTGAGCCCAAAAAACAAGGAGGAAAAAAATAGCAAGAGAATGAGGCCAAAATAAAAAACAATTGAAAGAAAATATTCCAAAACCTCCAAAAAAACATAAATCAACTGAGAAAGAAGAAGAGTAAAAACTAACAATTAAAATAATTAAGAGAACACAAAACAAAAGGAAAAATAAGGGGAAAATAGTAAAATAAAAAGAGCGAACAAGCAAGAAAACAATAAGAAGAGATAAAAAGAAAAGAAAGAACTCAACACAAGCCAGAGAAAGAAAAATGAGACAAACAACTTAATAAGGATTGTGGAAATATGTTTACTCTAGCAAAAAATTAAATAGTTCAAACGAAATCCTTAATGGATTAATACCATAGTCACCGGGAGACTGCATCTCCCCCCCCCCCCCGAAACCATCTTGGAGACGGAGACGCATCTCCGAGACCTTGCACATACCCAGAGACTTCAAATTTCGGTGGAGACTGTCAAAGTCTCCTGACATCTCCAAGTCTCCCACCATGAATTTTCACGTCTCCCCAAGTCTCCAGAGGAAAAACCATATTAAAAAGTAATAAAACAAAACATTTTATTTTTTATTTGTTTGCACAGTGAGTTTTGAACTATTTGACTCTACATGACACAATATTAAATGAGTAAATGACATTACTATTAGTATTACTATTACTATTAGTAATTTGAATTTCAGATTTGATATTTTGAAGTTCATACTTAAAACTTTCCATTGTTCTTGCTTTCAAAGCTCTATGTTATGATATTTATTGAAAATTATTAAATTATATTAAAAACAATTGCCATCTCCAAGTACCCGTCTCCTATTTTTGAAAAATAGCCGTACCAGTACCGGTACTAGCCTCCGAGACCTCTAAGTCTCTCCGTCTCCAGGTGACGATGATTAATACTAATAGGTGCTACTTCCAGAATGAGATGGTTATCAGGATAAGCACAGTAGTAGTTGCACTCATTCAATGTATCAATTTGTCCACAAGCTACAAGCATAAATGTAATTTCTGATCTTAAACTCTGGTCAGGAGTGCACACAAAAAAATTTGGCAAATGCAGGTTTTAGCAACTCACTAGATCATTTACAAATTAAGCAAACTGTAGGTGTCTCATTAAATGAGGAAACTTCACAGGCTGTAAGTAGACAAATATGGCTGTGGAGGTGCCTGACTCCAAGGAACACCATCGGATCAAATTTACAGCTGACAAGTCTAATGATAAAAGACAACAATTTTAATTTGCCTTGCAAAAATTTACGAGGTTACAACAATATTGCCGCTTCATGCTGCATCATACAAGCCAGTTCACATATTAAACGTTCCAGTTAGAATTAATAAGGTCATCCTCGTCTTAAATGATAACCTAATTCACAAAAATCTATTAAATTCATTAACAGATTATCATAAAGAACAATGACAGGTACATTATGCACCCAAACAACCATAATATGTGATTAATATGCAACTTCACAGATAAGAGATTGATTAATAGATTATAAGCTGAACACAATGCTAGTTACACTGACTGAATGTTTCAATATAGTTTATCCTTGTGCTACAAATAGAATTATCTTTCCTGCTCTACTTAGACTTTGGCTTGTACCGTGCAAAGGTGTTATTAGTTATTAGCAACTCAATCAGTATTTTGAAAACTAAGCAGATACGTAGGTACCATATACCTGGATAAACCTACACGAGAAATTTGCAGACTGTAAGTGGAAATTTTGACAGACAAATGAATCTAAAGTTGGCCTAAAGGATTGCCATCCAATAAATATATCAGCTAAGCATTCCACAATAACCAACGATTAAAAACTTAGTTTGTCTCATACAACTAAAATTTGCAATTATTGTACCTTCATTATGCATTGCATAAGTCAATTCAGACTATAAATGTCCCCAGTTAAAATTGCTAAGATGCCCTTTGATAAAATGTTAAAGGCCATAAACTCATTTCAACATGATTTATCCGAATACCTGTATCCCACCACCTGAGATGAGGTAGCCCACCCCCTGAGACACATCTTGGAGACAGAGACGTGGAGAACACGTCTCCAATACCATATACATCTCTAGAAACTACCTGACGCACAGGGTTCTTTCGGTTGCAGTCTCCCACCAGAAAATTTGGGGCAAAACACATTAGAAGGCAAGCAAATATATAATGTTTTCTGCTGATATTTTGGATGATACAAAGATCCATACAAAGTTATAGTGATCAGATCTACTGACAGTGTAGACTTCTTGAGAGGGACATTAAAATTTGTAGAACTGATTTCTTGTCATTGTAATGGTCTATGTCATGATATTTTCTGGATATTATTAAATTATATTAAACTTAGTTACCCAGTTTGCTGGAAATACCTCCCAGACCAGCACCAGTTCGAACTACTACCTAGTCCTCATACAGTTCGACTTCTGGTCCGGGCAGCCTCTAGAGGTATTCCTAGACACTTTTTACTTCATTTAGTCAATGGTTTACTTCATTTAATGGTGCAAAATGTGAATTGACAAAGAAATCAAGCCTAAGAGGGAGTATTCTTAGTTCAATCTAGTTTCACTTTTAACTCATGCTTCTAGGCTTCATAAATATGTATATATATAATTTTTACATGTTTTTGTACTAACGAACCCAAACAAACCCAAACCCCTTTTCAAAATTTTGCTGTACTTGCGAACCAGTTCTTCGTACCCAAACATAGAAACGAACTTGAACCAGTAACTTAGATATTAAAGAAAATGGTGTTCTCCAAGTACACTCGTCTCCTATTTTAAAAAATTAGCCGTACTAGTACCAGTACCAGTCTCCAGCATCTCCAAGTACCTGTCTCCTGGTGACTATGCATTTAAAGAATGGTCTAACTGTGCAAAGGAAAAATTAGTTATTAGCAACTCACTTGGTAATTTGCAAAATAAGCAAATATGTAGGTATCATATAGCTGGATAAATCAACACAAGAAATTTGCAGACTGTAAGTAGACAAAATTTTGACCGACAGATGAATCCAAAATTGGCCTAAAGGATTGCCATCCAATAATTATATCAGCTAAACAATCCGATAACCAACGATTGAAACCTTAATTTACCCCATAAGACTAAAATTTGAATTTACTGTAACTTCATAATGCATCACATTAGTCAATTCAGACAATGAAATGTTCCCAGTTAGGATTTGCTAAGATCACCCTTTTCATAGAATGATAAGGCCATAAACTCATTTTAGGGATAGTCTATAATGAGCATCTCATAAACTCATTAGAAGGGTATCATGATGCACAGTAGATGGATCCAGTGGAGAACAAATAACCACAATAGTTGAATGGCATTGTTTTCTGAATTGAAACACACAATAAATTCCCAATAAGTTTTTTCTTAGGCATCAATTTTTAATGTAATATTGTTTTTTGTTTGACTGCTTACCAAGGATACCAGGTCCTCAGTTCATACAGGGTCCAGATCTGGGTCCCACTCCCCTGTGGGTTCGGACAAGGTCCAGCCCACAAACTGTGGGTTCAGCCAAACCCGGGAGGAGTTTGCACTCCCGCAGCAGAACCTGGGAGAAATTTGATCTTTTTAAAAGCAGCATCATTTCTTTTTGCCTAAAAAGGTCAACTCGATCCTCTAACCCTAATTTTGACCACCAAAAACTCTAAAAAGGTGAAACCTATTTCATTTATGCATTTTTGAATGAAAAACAGAACATTTTGTCTCCATTGCTGAACTTTCTTTTTTGTTTTCCATTGCTCAAGGAGATTTGAGTGCTGATTGTTGCATGCTCTGAGCTGGTTTGTGAGCTATTCCAGTGTGGTTGCAACTTGCAAGTGTTGAGAACTTCTCAAAGACATTGAAGAGGAAAATTTCAACAAAGGGGGTAGGATTTTGTTGTTTATTGTTTTCTTTCCTTGCAATTTTTTACATTTTGAAATGAACTTTCTAGTTTTAATTTATTTTTTCATTTTGCTTTGTCACTTTGTATGTTTATAGAGTGGCAAGTGCTTCTAGCTCTGGAAACTCTGTTCAAAAAAGAACTCAGCTCTCCCCTATGGAAATATGTGGAAATGGTAAAACAACTACTAGGTGGAGGTTACCTTTGGATTTGTTGCCACTACAAAGAGAAACATAACAGCTCAAATAGTCAAGTGAAAGCAAATTTGTGCTTTATCCCTCAAAAAGGCATCAAATTTTGTCCAAACCAGCCAAGAGTTAATGGCAAGCCTCAAGGTAAAAGACTTCTTGCAGAGTCTATTGTAATGAAATCTACTAAAGAGCTAACAAAAGCAGATGAAACAGTTGGGAAAGTAGGTCCTCATCCTTTGAAAGAGTCTAAAAACCATCGAAAGCCTCTCCATCAATTTCCAATCTTGAACCTGTAGAGGGCCATCCATTCTTGCATATTCCTCAAGAACAATCAAAGTCAAATAAGAGACCAAAGGTGTCAAATAGGGTAGCAAAGTCCAACCTTGAACCTGTAGAGGGCCATCCATTCTTGCATATTCCTCAAGAACAATCAAAGTCAAATAAGAGAGCAAAGGTGCCAAATAAGAGAGCAAAGGGACCCTTGGAATGACATTTCGCAATGAGAGTGTAATGTCCCCAAATGCTGGCGAAAAAAACTAATTAAATTAGTTATTCTAAAATTGTCCAAATAAATTAAATATTAAAAGGATGACTTTATTTTATTTTATTTAATTACAAGTGACTTCAATAAAATAATTATTATTAAAAGTCAATTAATAAAGTGACTTTATTATAAAACTTTAAATTAGAACATAAAGTTGCATTTTGGAGGGAAATGAAATAAAGTACTTTTCTCAAAATAGGGAAAAGGCTATCATAAGAGGAGGAAAAAGGGAATTGTGAAGTCATTCTGGAGATTGTTATTTCTATTTTGAGTTTTTTCTCTGTGAACTTGAAGCTTTGCTTAAAGGTTCAATAAAACCCTAGGACGGAAACCCTAGATGGTTTGGTGATTTGGACGATAACCCAAATCAGCCCCCTTGGTGGATTCACTTCAGGATTCACACGTGTATTGTTCAGTTTTGTGGACGGCTATCCCATTCCTAGCCATGATTTGGAGAAGATATCTCACAGGGGCTTGATGATATTGTAGAGGAATCTTGTGGGTATGTTACATGTAAATTGATGTAGCAACCATGCAAGTTTTATATCAGAATCATTTTCAATAGTTTTGTCTTTGTAATTTTTTATTTCCTTGGAAATCTATATCGTTTATTTTGCATGCTTGCATGTTATTATTTTGCAATGAAATGAAGCATATCATGTCAAAAATCGAAAATCCAAATCAGATTTGAGACAATATACTAGGTCAAGATATTTCAGAGTACAGAGATTGTTAAGCAAGAAATAGATAGATACATCCATGCTAATGGATTGGCATTTAATATTGTTCAATCACCTTATTGATGAAATATGGTGAGATAAGTTAATGAGGCTTGAAAGGGGTTCAAGGGCCCAAATTACGAGAAAGTGTATACTTCCTTATTAGACGGAGAGGTGTACCATGTAGAGGATGCCTCGAAGCCCATTAGGGATTCATGGATTGAAAGAAGTGTGTCCACGGTATCTGATGGATGGAAAGATGCAAGAAATCAGTCTTTGATCAATGTGAGTGCAGTGTCCATGAGAGGTGCAATTTTTTTCAAAGCAATGAATTGTGAAGGGCAGGTGAAGGATGATACATTTATTACCAACACTCTTTTCAAAGCCATTGAACAAGTTGACCCTCAAAATGATGTTCAGATTGAAGAGCGCTAATCAAAAAAATCTAGACACCTTGTAGAGGATGCCTCGAAGCCCATTAGGGATTCATGGATTGAAAGAAGTGTGTCCACAGTATCTAATGGATGGAAAGATGCAAGAAATCATCCTTTGATCAATGTGATTGCAATGTCCATGAGAGGTGCAAATTTTTTCAAGCAATGAAATATGAAGGATGAAGGACGATACATTTATTACCAACACTCTTTTCAAAGCCATTGAACAAGTTGGCCCTCAAAATGATGTTAAGATTGAAGACCACTATTCAAAAAAATCTAGACACCTTGTGTTGTCCACTCACTCAACCTAATGCTACAAAAAATTGCGAAGAAAGTTGAATGGGTCAAGCAAATCTAAGTTGATGCCCAAGATATCCAAATGTTCATCACCAACCACCATATGTCATAAAGCATATTTAAACAATTCTCAACCTTAAACAAGCATAAGGTTGATGCTCATAAATGGTGGTACTTCCATGGAGAATTATACCACTACCTACAACTTGTTGCTGTCAAAATCTTATCACGAGTAAATTCTTAACTCTTAGGATTCTTGTTCATGAATTTATTTTTAACATTTTTATTTATAACTCTTAACTCTCTAATTTCAAAATTGGAAATCCTACTAGGTTGCTAGTTTATCCTCATCTAAGAGGAATTGGAGCACATACTCCATCCACTCAATAAATCTCAATATACTACACTCCAAGAAGACAGAGGACTTAGTCTCATGTGCATTCAGATTTTCGTCTCCTAACACACAAAAAATACCTACAAAAATGGGGAGACAAAGAAGTGGGATGTTGATCCAAGATTCCAAAGCATGTTGAGTTGGATGATTCAATTGCCCGCTTTGCTGCACTTGGAATTGATGATGACCATGAGCTAGCTAGTAATCATGAGGTTGATTCTAAGATTGCTAGTACCACTGTCAATCATTGTGCAAGTGCAATGGCACTATTTGTGGTTCTTCTAATTTACCACCCATATTGATAAGGAGGATGATGATTTTTTTATCACACTTTTGATGATATTTGATTAGTGATAACTAATTGTTAACAGTTGACATTATTATTTATGAACTAAAACATTGACAAATTAGCATATTTTGGCATTTTGCTATAATATTTAAACTAACATTAATATATATTTGCATATTTTGATCTTCCAAAGATATCATGAGGTCATTGGAGGTGCCTCCAAGAGTTCCTGACTGCCTTTCACCATCTTCAAGCACATCTGACATAAAGCAGCTCAAAAAAAAGAAGCTCAACACAACAAGGATTGTATCATTACAATTTGCTCATATTCACTATCATTCAGAAAAAAAGATGCACGGTTTGATCTGGGAGGATCACAGGCATTAATTTTGAAAACAGTAAGGCCATGGGCATTCTGGATAGTGCATAAATATGAGTCAAGAGTCCAATGTGGTTTTTCTTTATGAATATAACATTGGTGTTCTCTGAATATATGTGGTATTTTGTCATGTCTGAGCAATCTGAGAATGCTGACTTGGTGATCTGGTTTCTTCATGTCTACACCATGTTCCACACTGTATAGTTTTAATCAGACTTTCAATTCCCCAATGGGAAACAAGCATTACACATTCTCATACTCAATGCAACAAAACTCATTTCTAAGCCTCGTATCAACCTTATCCTTCGCCAATTTAAGGAATCTCTGATTAATTATTTTCAAAACAAACATAGCATATATCATGCATTGTAAGAATCCTTGCCAGCTTGTGTGAAATCCATTACAACAAAAAAGCATGACCAACTTTCATCCAATCTCTTCCTTTTAATGAAGAAATTCACTCTCCTTTCTCTTGCTTTTTACCCAAGCTTACTAAACAGTCTTTTCAAACATAATGCTAATAAAATACAATGTCTTAAGTGAAAAGTTTAAAACCCAAGAGGCAGACATAAAGAACAAATTAATCATGTCCACCAAAATTTAACCCTGGTCTTGATTTTCTGGACAGCATTGCCACAGAGAGTTACTATTACTCCCATATCATTTGGTTGGTTGTTATTTCCTTCAGCTTCTGGATGAAAAGATGCCTGGATTCTTATTCCAACTCATAGAAGATCCTCAATTTTAAATCTAAATTCAAAGAAGCTGTCTCATACTTTTTAAGCCTTTATTAACTTAACTTGGGCTTCTTTTGGTTGGAACTTTGAATAGTGGTTTTCAATTCAAGAATTAATAATCAAACAATTTCTATACTTTTATTGTTATTTCAAGTTCAAAAAAAAATTCGAAATAGTCCTCAGTAACCAAAAGAAATATGTATATAAGGACAAACTAGAATTTTGAATAGTGTCTCATAAAAACTGCAAGTCTTATCCAAGAATGATAAAAAGATAAATTAAGAAAGATTATCAAAAGTCGCAAGCATTAAAATCAAAAGAAAGGAAGCTCTCCCTCATTCTACCTTTATGGGAACTACCATAAACAATCAGAAAATTCCACACAACATTTCAACCATTACTACATCATCCAATATTAGACAAAACCTTACAGAAATCACATGAAGATGTCAGAAGGTAATAATCTTCACTTACTCAGATTTGACAAAAACTTAGAAATTTAGAGACAAAGTCACAAATGGTATTACATAGATCAAATATAAAAACCTGATTTTTGTTTTCTCCTTTTAAGTCATTTACATTCAATTTACATTTTTCAGTTAGATAAAATCATTTTATTTTTCTTTCTTTTTAATAATTTATGTTTAAATTAATTTTTTCAATTACATATAATAGTTTTTAAATGCTTCCAATTTTGACCCACTACTTACAGGATTCGACCACTATACCAATCAGCTGTCTAAATAGAACAATTTACAAGCCAAGCAAATCCAGAACAGACTTAGAAAGTGTGTTAAAGTTTCTTGTAAGCAATCGATCTTAACAAAGGAATAGGACTGGCAAAGGAAAACAAATTGTGGAAGAAGAGTCGAGATTCATTATTAAAGAAATCAAAAAAAGGTATATTTACAAGCAAAAAACAAAAACATTAAGATGTAAACTGAGACTCTCAAGATCACATACCAACATATCAGGAGGACAACAAATTTGGTAGATCCAGCAACTAAATTGGAGGGGTAAGAGGGGAAGATTAAGTTGGGCAAGACAGTTTAGCTAAAATCAAAGGTCTAAAACAAAGTAGAATCTGCTCCTATTAAAAGTCATTAAACTTGCAATCAAAAATGGAAAGGTTTATGAGAATGAAAAGTTGATTAGAAAGCATTCTCCTCAACCTCATTCAATCACAAAAGACACTACTAAGTGCACATTAATACAACTTTTTATTTAAAACATGTTATCTTGAAAGTCCATTAGAGTTGGTTAGAATGTTTCCTGCCAGAACAAAACATTGGGTAAAACAAAAGATCAACTAATTAGATGGAAAACATTGGCACAAGGATCATCTAGAAACAAAGGATAGATGTCATTCTGTTACAATGCAGGAAATGGAGGAAACTAGGATTGCAGAAACAGAAAAAAAAATTCTGATACAGAGTACTAATGTTAGCATATTAAAAGAAATGAAAAGAAAACTAAAACAACGGAAATTCCAATAGGAGTTAAGAACAAAATCACTTACCTCATTTTTTCTAATGGAAATGGGACAATAGCGGCAGAGCACCTCTTATAGATTCTCACCCTTTGAAACACAGAGGCATGACAAAAATTTCAGGCAAAAATAGAGCTAGTCTGTCTGCTGCTTCTGGATTTAATTGTGCGAGTGTTTTTGCATCAACATTTTGGATCACACTCCGTGATCCATCATCCAAATGATCACATTTATTTCTCCTCATGCTCTCTACCACCCTGACAATGAATCACAGAGTGTGCTCCAAAACATTGATGCAAAAACACTCACACAATCAAACCCAGAAGCAGCATATATACTATCTCATGGATTGTGGAAATCTACTCTTAAAAATAGAACAGAAAGACCATTAGATTAAACGGGATGAACTTGAATGGAAAAATATTGCATTGCACCCACTCAAAAGAATGCCACACTGGACTGTAGCAAGTACCGAGCAAATTTAAAGAAAGAGCCATCCCTCATCAGGACAACTCAGTCCAGGGTTGCACAAGAAAAGAGACGAGTGACTTCCCAAATCAAAAAAGAAGTTAAAAAAAAATAAAAGCAATACATAAGATGATTCAGTAAAAAATTTGTAAGTTTGAGATTTTAATAATGCTCCAACGTGCATTACACAGAAAACTAAATAAAACATCTTCACAATGCAAATGTTACATTGAAAAGGACATAATGCAAATGTTACATTGAAAAGGACCTTATTGCAATAAATCTCATAGGCATAGAAAAAAGGAAAGATCAGATTTCACGCATTGCAGGCATCCTTCTAAAATAAGGATGACAGAACAGAAAAACCCAATTGTGCTGCAAAGGCCACCATTCGCTAAAGATCCTACAGGCATAGAAAATTCAAAAACAACCAAAGCCACTTTGCAAACCTCTAATTTCAGACAAGGGAATTACAATTACTATCTATGGTCCATTCAATGTTTAAGTCAAGTTGAAACATGCTCCACATGCAAAATCCCCATTAAAAAAGTCATTGCACATAATCTACAGCAACCCTAACAAGAGGAATCCTATAATCTAGAACAGCAACTGTTTGATAGACGGTGTGCACCACGGAATCATCATATTTATCCATTCTCTATGCTAACATTTATCCTTCTCACAGCACACACACCAAACAATGAGGTGTGATGTCCCCAACTATGTTAGATGAAAAAATCCTAACCAAGCATACAAAACAAGGAAAAACCCCCAACTTATGCACATCAAGAAGGGATTGTAGGATTTCATTTGGGTTTGAATAAACTTGCATCCACTTTTCCCAAAGAAAATCATTATTTCCAACAATTGCAAAAACATTAAATTTGCTTTCATTTTCAGAATTGGAATCAAAATAGTGAAAATATGAAAAAGGTCAAACCTAGCCATTTTTTGTCTCCTACAATAAACAGAAATGGCCTTGAAATGAGGGTTGACAAGGCTAATAAGAAAAATGTGGTTCAGTGAGTAGCTGAAGGGTGAAACACTAACCACAGAAGGAAACAACGTAATAAAACTACAAATTACACAGCTGCTCTCCTTTAACAAGAGTGACAAAAATAAGAGCAATTAAATTGGACAAGATGATTCATATTCATCATTTCCCCTCCTTTACATTTACACTAATATCAGAGGACTAAACCAAAGAAAGTTATAAATATGTCATATTTACTTCCCCATTTCAGTTGGTTATAACTATCTGGTTGTCAGTATCTTACACATAGGTACCTTAAGCAAAAGAAGAGGTTTCTGCTACTATGGACAATAAAAAATTAAAAATAGCTAGTAGACAGAAAAGTTTGGCATAAAGATCATCATGAAACAAGAGATTGATGTCATTTTGTTACATTGGCAGAAATGGAGCAATCTAAAAATGCAGAAAAAGGTAGCAGTTTTATCTCAAATCTTGACTGTACTCATCAAAATCTGATACAAAACGCTGAGTTAACATATTAAGAAAGATGAAAACAAAACAAATTCCAATGAGAGTTGAGCACAAAATCACTTTTCATTTTCCCAATTGTAAATGTGGCAACAATAATCGATGAGCAGCTCTTATAGATCCTCACTCTTTGAATCATGAAGAGATGATATTGAAAAATTGAGGCAAAAATAGAAAATGCATTAGAAAAGAAACTTTAGTAGCATCGAAAAAGAAAGGGCAAATGAAAACTTGCAATCAAAAAAGAAGAGAAAAAAGAACATCTACATATAAAAAATTATACTAGAAACCAATAGAACACCAGCAGAACAGAAATATGGTTTGGTAAAATGGGATGAGCTCGAGGGAGAAATGGTGCATCAAACATACAGACTGGTATGCCACAACAGACTGGAGAGAGTACTAACTGAATTTGATGGAAAAGTCGTCCCTTGGTCAGGGTGATTCAGCATAATGTTAGAGGAAACAAAGGTAACTGGCCAAATGAAGAAGTTAAAAGAAAAAGAAAACAAACCATAATATTATTAAGTCACAAAAATTTCCATATATTTGAGATTTTTTCCTTCAATTTTGAGGCGTTTCAAACCTGCATTACACAAATAACTAAACAAAACAAAATCTTCTTCATAATTCAAATATCTCATTTCAAAAGATCTAATGCAATTCATCTTGTGAGCATAGGACCCAAAACATAACATCAAAGATCTGATTTCATGTATTGCGGACCTCCCTCTTTTCATGTACTGCAGACCTCCTTGGGAAACAAGGACAACTGAACAGAAAAACCTGATTGTTCTAAAAAGGCCTCCATTCATTATGGACCATATAGCTTAGAAAATCCAAAAACAGAAAACGCCACATAGCAAACCTCTAATCACAGACAAAAGAATTACTACTACTATCTATGGCTCCAAAGTATGTTTAGGAGCGCCTGAAACATACTCCTCTTTGGTTATGGACACAAACCCCCATTGAAAAACCCACTGCACATAATACACAGCATCCCTAAGAAGATGTTTACTTGAACAGCAAAGCCATTTGTAAGGCACTATGAGCTAGAAACTAAAACCATGATTCGTTCATCGATCCTCACCATATTTATATGCTAACGTGTTTCCTTCTCACAGCGCTCACGCTGAATAGTGACGCGCGATGTCCCCAACCATATCAGACCAAAAAAAGACCCAATTCCACGCATCCGGGGATTTCAACAATCCATGCACGCGAAACAAAAAAAGAACCCCCAATCTTGTGCACATCTAGAGCAGAAGATAGGATTTCCATTAGGGTTTGAATAAATTTGCATCCACTTTTCCCAAAGAAAAGGATCTTTCACAACACTTGCCAAAAATCACAGATATTGCTTTTGTTTTCATAATCGGAATTGAACAAGTGCAGCTATTGAAAAGGGTAAACCTTGTTATGTTACGTCTCCTACAAAAAAGAAATGGGAACAAAGCCCTGAAACGAGGGTTATCAAAACCACTTACAGAACCGAGGTCCGACGGGTACTTCAGAGGCCAAACCCTAAGCACAGAAAGAAAACTGGGTAAGAAAGCTGCTGCAGATTGAGCAGCCCCCCTCGCAAAACAAGAACGATCAGAAATGGCGATGGTGATAAAAATTATATGGGTTCTTTGCCAGAGCCGCCGACGATGGCGTTGGTGTTAAATTGTGGTGACTATTTGACCGTGTGTAAGGAAGGAAGGTTGTAGGTATGGTAATGGCAATGGCAATGGTATTGGTAATGATAATGGTTGTAGCATATTAGAAGACAAGCCAAGGACGCCACGGCTGCGCGTAGCATTGCATTTACATCACCACCACCGCGCCTCGCCAGATTCCATCCCCTAACATGCGTGAGACCCAATTGCATTTCCACTTTTCAATAAACAAATTCTCATCTCTTCTTTAATCACACACCCAAATCTTGATTAGCCTACACGCAATCAAATCAAAAACCAAGAACAAAAAAACAAACAAAGAAAAAATGGAACGATGCTAATTAAACAATTGAAGAAGAAGAAAATGCATACCCTCTCCTCGTACCCATCACAATTTCCTACCCAAACAAGGAACACGCTTTCCTTCCTTCAAAGCCTACACCACTAATAACAAACACACGCCCTGCAGGACAACCTCTAGTCAAGGGTAATAGAGAAAAATTGAATGCTCATGACAGCCTTAATTAGTTATGCTTAAAATTGTTAAAAATAGTTTTTATTAAAGGTAAAGTAAGTTTTGAGGAGATTTGAAATCTTATTTATAAAATGTTGTCATAAGGATGTTCAAAGTCAACAAACACTAACTAGACAAAATACAAATAACTTAATAAAATATTTTAAATAATTGTTAATAATATTTTTTTCAAGTTCAAAATACTTATTGTTTCAATAATGTTTGAAATATTTGAGATAATCTCTAAATAGAATTATTTTTTGGAGAAAAAATGCATGTTTATGTAAGATTTAGTAAATTTAGTAAATGTCAAAAAAAAATTACAATAAAGTTTTGTATTTTAAATACGGCAATTCTTCTATATAAAATGAAACTGTATGATTCTTCTATATAAAAATAAGATGCATTATTCTTCTATAAACAAGGTTGCAAAGCAACTAAGTTCCTGCCAAAATTTTGGTGTAGTTGAAAAATGTAGAAATATGTAATGTTAGTATTTATCACAAATATAATTATTTGTCTACAATTAAATTATTTTAATATTTTATTCATTATTATTTTTACATTGTAAATCAAATTGACATTGTCATATTTGTATAAATTTTTATAAATATGATTTTTAATTTAATATATAATTAATATTATTTAAGTATACATAATTCACAGTTAATAATAAATAATTTTATATAAAATAATAATAAATTAATAAGTATAAATAATATTCATATATTACAAATAACTTGATATTAATAATTATTATTTTATTCTATTTAATTTTTTTTAAAGTTTACAAAGATAAAAATATATTAAAAAATTAGAATAATAAATTTCTATTTATACAAAGTGCACAAATTTTATATTTTAAATATTATATTATTTTTTTATCTCATAAAATATGTATATTTTTTTTAGAAATATATAAAATAAAAAATATAGTATAAATATATAATTAATACAATATAAAAATAATAGTTTATATAAAAAAATATATGTAATGTAATATATAGTATTATAATATATATTATAAAACTTTTATCATAAATATTGTAAATTACATAAAACAAAAAATTATAGTACAAAAATTTATGAAATATAATAGATAAAATGTAACAATAAACTTTTTCTAACAATTTAAGTAAAAAAATTGTATTTAAATTTTGATAAAGTTAAATTATTGTACTAGTGTTTCATTATGGTTGTTAATAAATATTTGTGTTGGATGTGACTTTAAGACCTTTTTAATTTAACTCAAAGACAATAAATTTCCCAAAAATTTGTCTTATCCCTATTTTTTAAGCCAATGAGATGGATTGCCTACAAAACTATTAGAATATCTAAATCTTAGAACGAAAATAAATAATTTGACATGGGAGCTAATGTTTGTCACATAATTTTTTTTAAAAAGGGCTCTTATCGCTCAATTTCTTTAAACCAATGAAACAAAAGATAAATAATTTTATAAATTGAAAAAGTTAAATATTGTGCATTTTACTTTATCAAATATTAGAATTTGACATAACAAAAAGAAATAATGAAATTTGATTGGCTGGAATTTACTAGTTTAATCACTAGTTAAAAATAGGTCGATGCCTATAGTTCCACTGCCTACGGAGGAACTAAAAAAGGTGTATGTTCATACAGCAATGCTTAATTAATCTTTCATAATTATATTTTATTTTAAATTAGAAGTGGTTATTTTTTCTATTTTAAAATTTTCAAAGTGTTTAAAATATTTGTAAAACATCTCCAAATTGAGTGATTTTCTACATAGAAAAAATGCATCTCCGTGGATAGTTAATTAGTTATGAATAAATATATTTTAAGCAAATTAGAAATAATTAATTTTTCCTACTCAAAAATATTTTTTTCTTTTCTATAAAATTTAGGTTGTTTTTACAAGCTTGAAATATTTGAGAAAGTTTATAATTATTTTTTCTATTTTAAATTTTTTCAATTGTTTAAAATATTTGTAAAACATCTCTACATTGGGTGATTTTCTACATAGAAAAAATGCATCTCCATGCATAGTTAATTAGTTATGAATAAATGCATTTTAAGTAAATTAGAAATCATTAATTTTTCCTACTCAAAAATATATTTTTCTTTTCTATAAAATTTAGGTTTTTTTTACAAGCTTGAAATATTTGAGAAAGTTCATAAATACAACAATTTTATATATCAATTTTATGGATTTCCACAATCCATTTGTATATCAATTTTATATATGTAAAATATGTTGAGAGATGTCCATTTTTAAAAGAGTGTCTCTTTAGCCCAACCTAACAATGTCTTGTTTCAACCTTAACAATGAATTTTAGAATGAGGATTTTTTAAAGACCCATTATTAACTTTTAACAAGACTTAAAGTCATGATGGATATTAGTTAACAATTATCATCATGATATTTATTGAAAACACTCCACCTACAAAATTTTTGATATAATAATTTTACACTAGCAAAGATTAAAAAAATAGGAGCGTCATCCAAAAATATTAATAGATTTAACAAATAAAACTTTGGTTTCACTTGAGAATAAAACACAAAGAACTCACTAAATCTCACATTTTTAATGAGAACCTCTTATCAAAATAAGGAAAGGGCAAGTAGTTGGGAAAACATTTCAAACCAAGTCAATGCACATAAGAGAAATGGCTTACAATCACTTGAAGATTCGTATGATTCCTGTAGTGGAATTTCTGGCTAAAGCAAAGAATAAAGGTTCAAACTTTTGATACCTTTAATAAGATATTTTGGACATTGCCTTTCTAATGATGAATGCATCAATGGGGATTGGAATGTTGGAAAGAAAGAAAAAATAGATGAGATTTGTGTATAAAAAATATGTAATAAAAACTCTATTAGCCTAACTTAGCATAAACATTTGAGAAGCTAGAAAGTGAAATCATAAATAAGCATGGTGTAATGACCACCACAATTTTACAATAATAAAATCATATAATTTAGCAAAATACACCATATACAAGCTTTGAAATTATATTAGACATATCAATCTAGTGCTTGGGCCATTATCTGGATGAAACATGAAGAATCATGTTTAAAGACCACTATAATATCAAATCAACATAATTTCACAAAATACACATAAAAAGAGTAAAAATTAATGTCATGCGATCAACTAAACAAGATTAGAGGTACTAATATATTTCAACATAAAGTTAATTATACAAGTCATCATAGGAAATATGTATCTTTACAATAGACCACATGGTAGAATATAATGGGCATATACTGTACAAAACATGAAGACCTCTTCACAAGAACTCTCAACATCTTTGTCAGAGTGCATTTCCACCCTACCTCAAAGTAGTTACTCTTCCCTGAAATACTTCATGACATGAAAGATAACCAGTGCAGTACAATGAAGACTAGTAATGTGATACTGGCAAGAGTATGGAATTTATGCAACTATGCATGTATGCATCTAATATTATTGTATCATTATCATGAACACAGAATTAGCATATAGCATACATATAAAGACATAAGAAACAATCCTTTGCTTTACTAGCGAAAATCATTTAAAGATATTGGTTCCATCTCAATCACATTTCCATTATGGATTCATTTCAAAAAAAAAAGTGGAAAGAGAAATAAGTCTTTGGGTAGAGTTCACATAATGCATTTCATCATTAATCCAAGGTCTTCCCAATCAATGCAACCCTAAATTATTAAACCTTTGCAATCCATAATACAATGCCCAAGTGAAAGTAAAATTGTTTTTTCCTCGGCAAGGAAGAATATAAATATAAATAGTAATAGATAAGTGGCCTAAAGCATACTATGTTATACGTAAACTAGGAAAATGAGGCATCAGAAAAGTGCATGAAATAGACAACCACAAAGCCTAAAACATCATGCAACCTAATCATAATCACATCATTAAAGCAATTGAAATGAAGTGCGTAAAAACATGAATTTAATCAAAACACTCCCTCAGTTGGGCTTCAATTTCCTTTCTTTCTTCTCCAAATAATGACATGTTGCTCCCATTTTGATAAAGTACACCTATAAATGAAAGCAATGAATTGACAATAATGACAATGAGAATTCTCGAAAATTATGGTTAGCCAAATGAGACAAATGAGGCCAATTTATAGAGTTTCAAAAGAGAACTTTGAATTGGAAAATTAGATGATTTATGACAAATTGGATTGCAAAAAGAAAATTTGTCATGATTATGAAAAATTATGACATGATTAAATTTCTAATTTAGAAATGAGAAATCGTGTACACAAATCAAGGGGAGAAATTAGGGGAAGATGGAAGAGGGAAGATGGAAGAAGAATTAAGGCTAGGGTCCTAAAGAGGGGTGATTCCTTAAAAATAGAGCTGAGACTATTGAGATTTTATAGGAATATTAAAAGCTTAGTTGTCTCATGAATTTTGTAATGCATTTTAGCTTAAAAATTGAAGCCCCTAAATTTTAGCTTAGAAATGAGTCAAAAAAAAATTATTTTCTTTTTAAAATTTTTGAATTCAATCTCCCTTTAAAAATTTTGGAGGGAATCTTTTATTTTTTATGGAAAACTAAAGAGAAATTATTAACATTTGGCAAAACAAAACTCCTAAGCTATTGGAGAAATTTCTAGCCCCACCTCTTTTTTACCTACTTAAATTCTAAATTCTAAAAAGTAGGAGCTCCTATTTGTTAGCAAAAGATTCTAAGGCAGGGGTCCAATGAGGGGGGGCTACAAGTCTATTTTTAGGTACAGGAAGTCTCATAGGAAATGTTTTCGGGGGCTATAGGATTATTTAGAATCTTTTCCTGCAAAATAGGAGCCCCTCTTTTTTAGGCCTTTAAATTTGAGCGGGTAAAAATGGGGTGGGGTTAGAAATTGTCCCACCAGCTTAGGGAAAAATATGCTACATGTCAAAGATTTACAAACTTTATTCTCACCAAAACCAAATAAATGTCAAAAAAATAAAATTTAAAAAGTTTTTTCCTAAAATTTAGGAGTTGAAACTTCTAAGCTGAAGCACACCACAAAATTCATAAGACAACTCACATTTAAATATGCATAAAGAATCTCAGCGAGCATAACTCTATTTTTAAGGAATCCCCCCTCCATAGGACCCCTGCCTAAGTAATCTTATCGCCAAAAAATAAAATGCTCATGGGACATTATGTTCCTAAAAAATAGAGCTCAAGCCCCCTACATAGGACTCTTGCCTGAGAGGAGTGGAGGCTAAAATTTAGGGATTGAGTCCCATTTGGAAAATGAGAGAATTTTAAAATTTTAAAATTCATTAATTCACACATTTAGGAGAAATTAGCCAATTAATTAATGAAATTCATTAATTGCGAAGAAAATAGGAAAAATGGGATAAATAAATAGAATTTATTTATCATAGCTTAGGACTTAGGCTAAGGGGGAAATTAATGATTTTGTACCCCTAAAGATGATGAATGTGTTAAGCAATGAGATTGACATGACAAGATCAAATGGAGAATAATCGGGTATGGTTAAAAGGTCAAATTGATTAGGATATGATGACAATTAGAGACAAACATTAGTAATTAATTAAATAATTTTAAGTGTTTATTAATGAGGAATGACACAATATCAACAAATGATAAAGATTATATTTGTTTATGGCTCCCACGGCTGATGTGGTGCATCCTAGTGCTCTGTCTGTGGAAGTGTCTCCCACGACTGTTGTGGTGCGTCCTGGCGCTCTGCCTATGAAATTTGTGCCTAGGGCTTCTCCTCTTGGGTGCCTGAGACATCTCCCTTCCACCATGCCCTGTGATGGGTGCTCGGTTGCCCAGCCAGCTAATGCCTTCGTTGTCTTGGGTGACCATCCGGCCTCTATTGCTGTGAGTCCTTCCTCTATTGTTTTAGTTGCCTTGGACGGGTCTAAGGTTATGCCCTTGACTGCTAAGTTGGGTGAGGGTATGGGTTTGAAGGGGCCTCCTCCTTCCCGCCCAAACATTTTTCAAAATACAGTGATCAAAGGTGGTCTGGGTAATGTTGTTGCTCCTGCACAGGGCTTGTTCCTATGGTTGTAGCTTCAGGTTCTCCTTGCTCTCTGCCCCTTTCTTTTGTGAATGCCCCTAATGTTAATGTTTCTTCTAGGCTTGTGTTTGATGCTTCGGCTCGTGGTGTGGTGGGATCTTATGCCAAAGTTGTTTCCTCAGCTCAGTCTCGGATTGGGGGCTCCTCCTGTGGGGTGCCTTCTTCTATGCTGATTTCTACCTCTAGATCTCTCTCTCCGTCAAGCTCTATGTTGTTGTTGTTGGGGAGCTAGAGTCTTGCTTTGAGATCCTTACAGGTTTAGCTCTGATTTGTCAGTTTCAGGGGTTCTGGCCGACTTTGTCCCAACTTCATGATAAGATCTCCCGAAAATGGGAACCAATACTTTCAGATAATGTTCATATCATCCCTTTAGCTAAAGGTTTTTTCATTGCTAAATTTAATAGTTTCAAGGATAGAACGAAAATTTTATATGATAATTTCTTTAGCTGCAAGGAGGATAAATTCTTGCTTATGTTAAAACCATGGCACCTGGATGTTAATCCCTCTTCTGAAGTTTTCAACAATATGCCTATTTGGGTGAGGCTTCCCAATCTTCCTCTTCATCACTGGCAAGGTGTTGTCCTTGAGGAGGTGGGGGAGGCTCTAGGGGAGTTTTTTTATTATTGATGAGGATACTTTCAATATGTTCCATTCTACCTTTGCCCGCATCCTGGTAGATATTGATATTTCACAGGGTCTTCCTGCTGAAATTAAAATTGAGTCATCTAAAGGTTCTTGGTTGCAACAGTTGGATTGTGAGGGTATCCCCTTTAGATGTAGAAAATGCTTTAAAATAGGTCATCATGCTTCAAAATGCAGTTCTGACTCCAAAATAAAGAAAGGCCCTCATACTTGGTGGAAGGATGCCTCCACTAAACATTATACAATTCTAAAAAGCTCTCTTGAGTCTTCGATGGATTCGGATATTCCAAGGTATTCTGTTGGTGGCTCTATGGTTGGTGTTCCTGCCAACCCTGTTGGGGTGGTTGCAGAAAATGTTGCTTCTGGCTCTCTTCCTGGGAGTATTTCTTGCCCTATTTCTGCTACTATTCCTGCTAGTGCTGCTAAGCAGGGACCCCCCTCTCCTTTGTTGATGGATCCTAGGATTTCTGTTGGTAGTTCAGTGGATATTTTTTTTCTGCCAGCCCTGCTGGTGAGATTATTGTTGTGGGTTTTGGTGCTTCTGACTCTCTTGTTGGAAGTATTGCTAGCTCTGTTTCTGATGTTTCTTTTCCTACCAGCTCTGTTGGTATGATGATTTTTGTCAGAAATGATGTTGTTCCTCTTGCTGGGGGTTGTTTGGATATGATGTTGGGGGCTATTTCCCTGAATTCGGTGTGCTGGCAGAAGGAGGCAATGAAAGTTGAAGATGGATGGATAATTGTTAAAGGTAAACATTCAAAGAAATCCTCATCTTTGTTTGACATGACCCTCTGTTCTCATAAAAAGGGGATTTAGCCTTGTTGTTATCCTCTTTGGACTACAGTTTTCATTGATTATTCTTATACAATGTTCTTGTTTTGTTGTTTGGGTGTCCTTCCTTTCCTTGGATGGATTGATTCTTGAGGTGTCTGGGCTTATGTTTTGGCTGGACTATTGTATTCTTGGAACTCCTATAGTTTTATCCTAAGTTCTAGTATTGTAAAGGGTTTCGAGGCCCCTTCAAAACCCGTTGTTACCTTAATAAAAAACAAATGATAAAGATCACATGTGCAACATAGAGGAACAAATAGGAAACTAGCAAAATGACATTTCAATCACAATGCCAAGATGTTAAAAAGTAGCACCACGAGTGTTAACCAAATGTTAGCATCTACATTTTGCCCCTCTTTGAGACAATGTGATTCAAAGCATTGTTTCAAAGGAAAACTCAAGAAAAAAAATTATGTTGAGAATTTCCCCAACAATGATAGGATATAAGGGTGACCCTTGAAAAAGTGATTGAAAAATACAAATAAGAGGTTAATTTGTCAACAATAACACTGGGGCTCCATAGAAACAAATGGATCAAAAACCAGAATTTGAACGCAAAAGATATGAAGCTCATAGTGGAAAAAACCATGAGCAATACAAAACCATAAGCTTGCATGTCCATCTAGGCATCCCAAAGAGGTATAAAAGGGCTTGGAGAGGGGAAAAGAGCTCATTTTCACTCTTTCATTTGGCAAATTTGGAGCTCTAGAGCAAGAAAGATGGTGTAGGTTCCAATGCAGAATCATCATGGTGAGCGTGTGCAAATCTAAGATAGCTAGAGGGCACAAAAGCAGAGTTATGTACATCAAATCCCGCTCATGACTATGCATTAATTTCACACTTTTCCATACATTTATTTAGCATTTTTAAGATTCAAACTAAGGTTTGAAGGTCAAACCTACACAGTTAGTCGTGCATGTTGCGCAATTAGGCAGGGTAGATGCAAGTTTTATGTAGTTAGGAAAAATATTGTGTAGTCAAGATGTAATGCTCTGCCAGGGATCCCAAGAGAAATTAACCTAAAACATGTTACTAAGTTTACAAGATAATTTTTTTCTTAAGAGTTTACAATCAACAAGTACATCAATGCGGAAGTAATACAGTGCAATACAAAACATATTCATAAAAGTAACTAAACACATAGATTATAATTTCCAAGGGTTCCCTAACGTAGAATTACGTATACATTAATTAATTATTTTACATTAAGTATAATTACAAATCTCATATATAAAAATCAATAACAAGTACAACATCATGTAAATGAAGCATAGATATGTAATACCCCTCCCATAGTTTACTTTTCAGTTTAATTGGCCAAACTCTTTTAGGCCACTTTTCATGTGTGTATTAGATCCTTAGATAGATTTGATGTTATTTATATTTATGGTTTTGTTGACCCCATACTTGCACATGTATGGTTAACATGTATGTTTTACTTTTTTTTATTGGCGTGTCTGATGTGGTCGAGAGATGGAGTCGTAGTTGCTTACGAGATCCACACGATCGACCGATCCCTGCCATTATCTGTTATATATTTATATATGTATGTACATGCTCATCTTTTATGCAGGATTTCAGGTACTAGGCATCAACTTCCCTGAATTGTCAGGATGAGTGTGCCCTATCACAATATCTCAAATGGTAAGAGAGGGGAGATAACATACATGTCCAATCCCAACCCAAGTCATTTATTGTCATGAATTAAGCGACAAGTTTTTGATTGAGTTTCCTATCCAAATTTTTCAAGTTGACATGAATTCCTGAACCCTTTTCCTCAGTATGAATTTGGTATTTTTGGGTTAGTTAGTTATTTCTCATGTTGTCATGTTATGTGGTTAGTGTGATTTTATGTTACTATGGTTAAGTGATTTATGGGTTTGACTATGTGAATAAATAATTAAGTCTAATTAAATATAGAAATATTAATATAAAGGTATTTAATTAATGAGAATTAATTAAATACATTATTTAATTAAAAAGACTTAATTTAAAAGTCTAATTATGAAAATAAAAGATTAAATTAACTATTAAATCTAAAATTGAAATTAAAAGTATAATTAATGAATTGATATTTAATTATCAATTTCATAATTATTAATATGTTGAAAATAATAATTGTTAATAAATTATTAATATGCAATTAAAGTTTCACATTTAATTTAATAAAATTGAATTAGGAATTTAAGTTTAAAGTTGAGTTAAGAATTGATAATTGAAAAGTACACATTTTATTATTATAATTGTAATTAATCATGTAGCATAATTTGATAAAAACAAGGTTAGAGAGTTGAGTTCTAATTTATGATTGAGAGTTGCATGTTGAGTTCTAATTTCTGATTAGGACTTGCATGTTGAATTTTCTCTGAGGGGGTTTTCATTATTAGGAATTCTTTTATCCATTATTCTCAACACAAGTTTGGAGGAGATTAGATTTTGGAGAGAAATTATTTGGATTGTTTGAAAGATTGTTTTCAAAGCTTAGGAGTAATTTGGAATCTTCGAGTCTTCAATTTGGCCATTGTTGTTTCAGATCTTCTTATGAAATTTCAAGTAGGTTTTTTAATCTTATTGCATTTTCTCTTTGAAAGATTGTCTTCCTTGTGTTTGCATTTGTATGTTGAAATTTAAACATTTCATAGGATTATTGCATGGGATTTGGTTTGATAAAATTTATGGGTTCGAGTGTTGGTTGAATTTATGATTCTGGAGTTGCTTGATTTTCCATTATTTTGATTTAACTTGGTTATTAAAACTTTGTGTGAATTTTTTTAGAGAAACCCAGATCTAAGATATTTTATGATTTAAAATTTTAGAAATTATGCATGTTGAAACCCTGAGTTGTTCTTAGCAAAATTCTACATGCTTTGGTCTTAGAAAATCATATTTTGATTATTAGTTAATTTAGATTCAATAAAAATTCTATTATAGATGTTCTGTGTAAACCCTAAGAATTTTGGTTGAAAAATAATAAGAAAATTTGTAGATTGATTCAGTTAGGGTTGATTAGAAATTTTCATAAAACCCTTGAAATTAAAATCAGATGGAAAACATTATTATTATTTATTCATTTTTAGATTTAAAAATATTAATAAATAAATAAATTATCATTATTATCTATTAATTTTTAAATTTAAAATTTATAAAAAAATTTAAAATTAAAAAATAAAATTAAAAATTAAAAATATTGTTATTGTTGTTGTTGTTATTGTTGTTATTTATTTATTTCAAAAAAACAAATTAATTAATAAATAAATATTAATTTATTTTTTTACATGTGTGTTTTAGTGTATTTTTTCTATTGTATATCAAAAGTAGAAAAGTTCTAACAACTGAGTTTACAAAATATTACAATTAGGTTGGACTGTTATACTTAGCCATGACAAAAAGAGACTCAAAATTACAGTTTGATTACGTTAGGTACATCTTATGACTATACTGAAGTAATTATCTGTAATCATTCTGGGGGGTCATTTTGGTCTGCATCATATTCGTTGGAGTCTGGAGAGATAACAGTATAGTCAATAATCTCGTGACTCCCAAACATTGGTTCCCTCATGGACCTTGTTGCTAAATCAGATGTTATTCTTGGGTTACCTTCTTTCACCTGTTATAGGAATTCATTGAGGTAGTTTTTGAACATTGCTCCCTCTTGCTTGGCAGTGTATCCATGTGTTATGTCCTTCTCAATAGTGCCCCTACCTTCCCTCAAAATCTAAAGGAACTTGCTTTCTTTTAGTTTAATCATAGCTATGACCTGCATAGAAACATCAATATAGATGAGTCTCCTAAGAGACTCAGTAAGATTTTGGGCCTTCCCTGCCAATACATCATTATTCCTAGCCTTCCAAATAGTCTATAATATAACTGAAGAAAGAATAGTCCAAAAAGAATTGCAAAACTTGTTGTTAATGTATCTAGAAATGATGTTCAAAGCTTGGAAGTGTTTCTTAAAAGTAAGACCAAATATGTTCCAAATTTCAGAAACAAATATGCACTCAAAGAAAACATGTAAGACATACTCGGGATGCCTACACACAGTACAAGGATTGAGTTCTCCCCCAAGTCTCTTGAAAGGAAGTTTATGCAGTAGAAGTCTCCATAGGAAGCAGGCAATCTTAGGTTCCATAGGTCTTGACCAAAGAGAAGCAAAGTATCTATTCCAGTCAGGGAGGGGGGCATCAAGGTTCCATTTCGAGTTAGCATGGGAGAGGATATCAGGGCTAAAGGTGATCATAGGTAGAGATATTTTATTTTGACCAGATGGAGGGGGGAACTATTTGTCCAAGTAATAAAGAAGGAACAAGTGTTATGGGAGTAGCAGGATGTCACTTTCCCTAGCGAGTTTAGGGCAAAGGCAAGAGCATCATAGGTTCTTCTCTGGGTTTGTGGTGAGTTAAAATCTGAAGCTAACTTTTGCCATGGGATGAGCTTATCGTTGAGAAGAATATCCTAAAAGCATTTGATACCTTTATCAACATATTTCCTAGTAGAACAACCTTGTAGCATTGCCAGAGGTTTGCTATTGTGAGTAAGGTTCCACCAAACCAACTTGTTGCCACAAATCACCTCAAAATCTTCTATCGGGCTAGTGTTGTAGAGAAACTTCCTAGAAACTCTCCAACCTTTCTAGATTGATTTGAAAACATTTGAGCCATATACTCTCACCTTGCAATCTAACTCCAACAGATCTTTGAAACTAAGACCACTCCAATGTTTCTATCTAGTAGGGTGAGCTCGGCTCAAGTTATTCCTTATCAAGATCTTCCAAGGCTCATCTCCTACAGTGACTCTAGCAATCCACTTCACAACCAGGGTAAAGCCTTGAGTTTTAATATATTTAAGTCCCAATCCTCCCCATATCTTATCTTTAGTGCACCACTCCCAGGAAATAACATGTGTTTTCTTATTACCCCTACCATCAGACCAAAGAAAGTCTCTGATAATCTTCTAAATCTGGAAAATTGATTATGGTTAAAGAGCTAGGCTGAGGAGTAGTAGATAGGGTAGGAGGAGAGAATCTTCTAGAAAACTTACAATCTACCCAGAAAGGAAAGGAGGTTACTATCTCACTTGTTCAATTTAGTGTGGATCCTATCTTTAACCCAGTTCCACATGTCATTACTATTAGGATCCACAAAAAATGGTATGCCCAAATACCTGACAATGTGCTTAGGGCCTCCCCACTCAAAACCAAATTTATTCTACCATATTGGGGGTTGATTCTCCCAACTAGCATTATAGACTTAGAAATAGAAACCTTGTTGTCTGAAGCTTGGAAAAATAAATCCAATTTGGCCATAAGTTGGTCCATATTGTCTTCCTCGAGACTTATGAGGATTGCAGTGTCATCGACAAACTGAATGTTTGAAACATCAGGATCATTGGGAAGGGAAATACATTTAATTTTTGGGAGGTGTCATCCCTCAGAAGATAGTGAAGGGAATCAGCAGCTATAACAAAAAGAGAGGGGACAAGGGGGTAGCCTTGTCTGATGGATCTGGACAACTCAAAGAATTCTGATCTAACACCATTGACTTCTACTGCCACCCTAGCACCAAGAAGCAGTGTGGAAACCATTTTGTAGAAGGAAATTGGAAACCCAAGGCTTTCCAACATACATAGGATAAACTTCCACTCAATTCTAACATAGGCTTTTTCATAATCAATGAGAAACATAGAACAATTCTACCCATAATATTTGGCCCAATCTAGTGCTTCCCAACATGTTAAGATGTTTTCTAGGATGTATCTCCCCTTAACAAATCTTGTCTGGGAGTTATTAATCACTTTAGGGAGAATATTGACAATTCTAAGAGAAAGAGCTTTGGCCAAAATCTTGTATCCTACATTGAGTAGGGTAATTGGACTCCAATTTTTAATCAGAAGCCTATCACCATCTTTGGGAGTCAATTTTATAAGGCCTACATTGATTATAGGACCTAGAGTACAGACATCTATGGCCTTTCAAAAGGTCTTGAGAAAGCTATGGCAGATCTAATCTATATTTCTCTTTAAAAACTCAACTGTAAGCCCATCCGGGCTAGGGGATTTGTCATTGGCCATACTTAAGATGGAGTCTCTGATTTCTTTGTTAGAGAGGTCCCTTCATATTATATCTGCATCTTCCTTACTAAGCTTCCTTGGGACAATACCTTTTATCTTCTGCCTGGCAGTTTCCATGGAGCTAATGTCTTATGAGGTAAATAGATCTTTATAGAATTTTGAGAAGGCATTAACAATGTCCTCCTGAGATGTGATATTGGTTCCTTGATCACTAATACAAGTAATTTTGTCTCTTTCATCTTTCTTGAGGGTTGGGAAAAAGTACTTAGAGCCTCTATCCCCCAAATTAAGCCAGTTGGCTTTGGCTCGAATTTTAGCACCTCTAGTTTTTATAACTTGGAGGTTTCTTAGGGAGTCCCTACTGAGCATTACCTTGTCTAAGAGCTGGGGGTCCTGGGGGGAGTTTTGGATTCACACCTCTACCTCTTGGAGCTCCTCAACTAGTTTGAATTCTCTCCTCCTATTATCCTTATCTCTCTTCTTACCCACCACTTTAAGCATGGTCTGCCAAGAGTTGGTTGTCTGATTCCACCTATCAGTTTTTGATTCATGTCTGGAAATACTATCGTTAAACCAAGCTATGATCTTAATGGCAGCCTGTGCATCAGGGTCCTTAAGGGGGGAAGAGTTCAGGGTAAAACCTATCTTTCTAGTAGCAGAGTGTGACTGTTCATCAATCAGGTGAAAGGTAGAGAGAATTGGATGGTGATCAAACAAGGAAAAGGGGTGGACTTTGACACAGTTGTCCACTGGAGGGGGGGGGAGGGGGGGCAGCTGAAGAGTTGTTTGTTGATATAGAATTTTTCAAGCCTAGAATAGATCCTCTTCTCACCTCTTTGGAAGTTGGATCAGGTGAACCAAATGCCTTTAGATTCAATTTTCTTGCCTGCCAGGGGGTCAAACATATTTAACTTTGAGATCATCCTATTCCAGAAAACCAACTCATTACCCTTCCAATCAAACTTCAACCCTCTTGATTTTTCTTGGGCCCTCTCTATCATGTTGAAGTCTCCAACAATAATCCAAGGAATGTTGTCTAAGCTAGAGATCCATCTCCAAAGGTCAATTATGGCATTATGCTCATTGAGGGCATAAACAGAGAAAATCCCAAAAGTATTACCACCTTCCTCAAAAGTTATAGGGGGAGAATCCCCATCTTCTGACTGCTTTCCTCCATCTTGGACCAATTAAGATAGAAGTTCCCCCTTACCCTTCTAGTGCTTAGTGGAGTAAGCTTCATCATCCTTTCAAATACATTTTAGTGCTATATCAAGTGAAAAACCTATAGCCTTGACCTCTTGCAACATAAGAAGGTCAATATCCTTATTAAGATGAAGAAATCTCTTTACCACATATTTCTTGTAAGAGGATTCCAGTCCTCTGACATTCCAAGAATCACAGTTAACCACCATGGAGACATTATTTGTTGGAATCCATTGGAGCCTTAAAGCTCCTGAAACATTGGGGGATTTATTTTCTCTGCACTTTGCATGGTTTAGGATTATCAATCACATTAGGGGGTCTACCTCTCTTCCTCTTGGTGCAATTCCCCTCTCCTTCTTCCATTGGGAAAGGTCTCAAAGATTTCATGCTTCTATCTCTCTTATCATTATCTCCTGATGAGAAGACAAAAACCTCTAAACCAACATTGCCCAAATGACCTTGACATGCCTTGATTTCTCCCTCCTCTAGGTCTAGATCCTCCTTCTGCTCAACCTCCACCCCAATCTAAGCTAAAGCTAAGGAGGGTATCTCAACAACTTCCTTCCTCCTAGGGGAATACTTCCAAATGTCAGGCGGGGGGAGGGGGAGGGAGGGGTGCAAGAATCACCACCACTGAGAAGCCATTAAGCTTGTCGACCTAGTCAGGAGGTGGGGGCACACTGCCCATCCTAAGCACTTGGTTGAGATTAGGGATAGTAGATGAATTAAGAGAGCTAGGATGGAGAGAGAAGCTACTAGGGCTACCAACCTTCTCCACAAGAATCACGAGGGTAGGAGGTACAATAGAAGTAGTGTCTCTACCTAGAGGGAGAATATAGTAGATCTTCCATTTAGGTTTAGGAATGGATTTAACCATACCGACCTTTAATTGGATCCTTTCTAGAGCAATTTGCTGAGCATTCTTAGTCCTATGTTTAGGTATCAGGGTCTTGCTATTTCCTTTCAACCCAAAGTCTAGGTCTTTGGCTAATGACAGTTCTCGAAAAGCTTCAGGAATCTCAGAGTTGGCAGGTGGGGGTAAAGGGTGGTGATCAAAATGACCTTTAAGTTTGTCCAAGGTATCAGTAAGAGCGACAAAGTCTTGCATCCAGTTATTGGGAGGATTATTCTGTTTTGGATTAGTATATATTCCAACAATTGGGTTGAGCAAAGGTGGGGTGTTGGGTTGAAGGGGTGCCTGGGGTTCCTCCTTGGAGCTACACTTGGTGGTATCGGAGGAGGGCTTAGTTGCCTTGCTAGGAGCACTAGAGGGTGGGATGCATTTATTCAGGATGGGATAGTCTTGCTTGTTATGCCCTTCTTTCCTGCAAAGATAGTAGCTATTAATCCCTCCCAAAAAGGCAATGGGGCAAATAATGGGAGCTCTACCAAGGTCAAAGTGGAGGGACTCTAGGAGGTTGACGTCAAGTTTGAGGGAGATTAGGACCTAAATATTTATGTGGGGAATTAAAATAGTTGACTAATCTATTCTCAGAACTTTGCCAACCATTTCAAGTGCCTATGGAATCAGATTAAGCAAAAAAGGGGGGAGATTTCCTACCACTAACCATCTAGGGCTAGAGAGAGCAAGAACTTCACTATGTGAAGCCTCCAAGGACCAGGGGATGGCTCTGAAAAAGGGCCTACTTTCCAAAATTGCCTATCAACAATAGCCTTATGAGACTTTGGGTCACAAAAAAAATAACAGAAATAAACCTTTTTGAATCATCCTACAGTAAGAAAATTGAAAACCTAATTTTTGACACCACACCCGTTGAAAACAATCATTAAGGAATGCTCTAGAAGGGATTTTAGAAACATCAATAGCAATGAAGAAAATAGTAGTTTCTCTAAGTCTATTCTTCTCAAGTTGTATCGCATAATATATTTGGGGATTAGGTTTGATAACAAGTTTGGAGGTCACTGAAATCTTACCTCCAACTCCTACGTTTGATTTTGTGGCTTGGGCGATGGATGAGAAGAAAAGTGCCCCCTCTAGTAATGTCCTCTCATCTTGGATGACTTGTTTGAATGACTTAGGTCTCTCTTGGGTCCTTTGTTCTCCATCTCCTACACTGGTCTGCCCGTTCTCTCCAACTGGTGCTAAACCAACTTCAGTTCCCTTAGGATCAATAATGTTGTTGTGAAGGGTTTTATCAGGGGCATTGTTGCCACCTTCTTTCAAGTAGGGAAAATTAATGTCATTAATTTCCTTGGCAGATGTGGAGGCCATAATGGCTCACCCAAGCCACACGCATGAGAGGTACAATAATCCTTCAATCTTCTTACCTTAGTTGCAGAGCGAAATCCCCGCACCCACCTCGGTCCGTCTCATCTTTGGGTTTTAATATTAATGTTTTCATTTATATTTATATAAAAAAATTAATAACATTACTTTATTATTAAATACATGGTGTTTTGATATGCATGGAGATTTTAGTTAAATACTTATTTAAAAAGTATATATGCATGAGATTTTATTTTAAATAGATAGTTATGTTTGAGACATTTATATGAACGCTTTTGTAGTCAAATGGACTTTAGTCAACAAGATGATTTATTTAGTCAACTGGAATTTAAAAATTGGTTTTGGGTACTTTTGCATATTTTGAGGCTTTGATTGATTGTAATTGGGGAACTACGTTGCCTTTTAGAAATTGTATACCAGAGGCTTTATGGTATTTTTGGAATGCGTGACTTATTTTTTGTAACCATTATTTTAATCTTAATTTTGAATTAATCTTTTATATGATATATGGTCACCTTGTAAATGTATCATGTGGTATGAAGGTTGTCATGTATGGTTGTGTTAGAGTTACATATTTCACATGGGAAAATATTGTCTTGATCCCTATTACCAACCTTATTTTATTGAAGCTAATGATATTAAGAACACTTTGAGAGTTTTGTTATGTTATTGTGGTTATGTGAGAACCAATGTGTTCCTATTATATTATGGAACTGATTTTAGGATTATTTTTATCATTATATTATTATCTAGTTTGTGAACCTAGGTAGGTTAACTAAGTGTATAGGTGGGGAGTGGATTGTAGTAGGCGTCGGGGCCCACAAGTGGTTATCAGGATAACTTATTACAAGTGACTTAATAAAGTGATAACACAATCAAATCTACTAGGATAGAAACATTAATAAGATGTTTGTGTTCCTCACCCATGTTTTGAGCGCTAGTACATGTTAGGATGGTTTGTGAGATGATGCTTGTTGCCTGCGTAGATTTGGATATAACATTATTGGTACCTTGTCTGTATGAGAGGATTACATATACCGCATAGAGTCACTTGGGCATCGGGGTTTTCAGATACTATCAAGATAACTCTAGAGTTGGCTTATGTGATGACACTTTCCTATATGCATCTTAGGTTTCCTACATATGTTGGTTGCCTTTGATTGAGTATATTTTACCTTAATATCCTATTATACCTTTTGAGATAGAGAGCTTTGAGGATCCCTTTCTTAGTTTGTACTATAATTGATTTTAGTGTTTATTATCTGAGTGGGGTCAGTTGTTATCTTCTCAGCATGGTGGGAGTGGACCATTTAGGTTCCATGAGGTTGGGTGGTAGTATTTTTTTACCATTTGAGATTTTGACATTCGTGTACTAGTGTTGGACGATCCTTGTAGTAGTTGTACCTTCTTGTTCATCATTATTGGAGATGTATTCTTATCTTTCTTATATCATGTTCTTGTATCATTGTATTAGTTATATTTGGAGATATCAATTTTACTTTATGTTAGATTATTATTATTACATACCATGCGACATGTGTAGTGGATGTGGGTTATCATGTGTACCTTGTGGTATCGATTGTATCTAGATTTCATGTATATGATTTTGGACTCATTTACATTATGTAGAGACTTTGTATTGTTGTTACATTAACTAAATTAATTAATATTTACATTGTACACATTAAAATATGCACTTCTATGAACCATTACATGCAAGGTTGCTCAAGAATGAGGCCTCACAAAGCGGCTCATAGCTCTCTATGCATGGAGTTGCAAGGGACTATGAGTTTTGCTCTCAGCTAGAGCTACAAGAAAGTGACCTTGCTAGTCAACCACACAATGAGAGATTCAAGTGAAGACAAGGGCAACAATGCCAATATCTCCAAGAATCTAAATGGAAGTGAAATGCAAATGCAACTAGTATGAATGTGCAAGACTAATCTATCAAATGAAATGTAAACTAAACTATGAAAAGAAGTACAATAGATTCCAAGCCCCTTAATTAAGCTATGTGAGATCTATTCTATTGCATAAAAGGAAATCTAATCTATGATACCATGAATGTGATTATGAAAGCAAAACTATTATGAAATGCAACTAAAATGATGAAAGCAACAAGTCTTCAATGTCTTCAAAAAGCTCCAAATGTACCTAGAAAACCTGCAGCATAACAATAGCATAAAATATGGATATGCAAATGAAGGAGAGAGCTCTCCTTTTATAAGAAATGCAAAGGAATGGACCATGGAGATTAAGAGGCAAAAGATCTTAATCAGCGGTGGAGCTTGAAAGAGGAGCAATCCATGTGCACAAACATCCTCCAATGAGAGTGAAGTGTTGACTTTTGAGCCTCATGTGAGACAAAAGTGCTTTTTTCCCTTTTTATAAAATAAGAATAATGATTTATTTGTGCAACTTAGGATAAGAGGAAAGTGGGGCTTTTTATTTAATTGAAAGGGGAGGAAATATTCCTTTTAATTAAATAAAGACTTAGGATAAATGGTTAGCCCAAGGATAAAAATCCAATATATGATCGAATTTAGGATTTGATCAAGAAATTGATAATGTTCAAAATATTGATAAATGATCAGAATGATTCAGGATTGATAAATCAAATAAATGGGGCCCAAAGTCTAGGCGACCATTTTAGGGTGCATACATTTGCCCCTCTTTGACTAATGTGTGATCGATTTGGGAACACATGTAGTCAAAGAATGAAGTTGCAATGTGAGATCAATTTGGGATCACAAAACAACTCAGATATGAGGTCGATTCGGGATCACATCTGGACAAACATAAACAAAAGCTTAGACCAACACCGTCGCTGCTAGGTGCAAATCAAGCTTTTAGACAAAAACTATCACCGTCGCTGCTAGGCAATAATCAAGTCTAAAAATGGGAGATAAGAATCTCAAATTTTGAGCAAAAGCTCACAAAAGATGTCTGAATCAGGAAAATCAAGAGAATCAGGGATGAGAATCCCATAAATACTGCCCCCTCGGGATCGAAATCGAAATCAAGTAAAGGAGAGACAGAAAATTGATAAGGTTGATCAAATCATAATAAAATCACAATTGAAGGTAAGGGTCAAATAGGTTAACCATTAGGCAATAAAACATGCCCCAGTGAGGAAGTAGAAGAATAGAAATAGAAGACTAGAAATAGAGTGGATGAAAGACTAGAAAATTTGAGAGACATGAAAAGGAAGAAATTCCACTGAAAATCAAATTATGCCTCAAAAAGTCATCAACTGCGTAGAAGGGGGGAAGATTTTGAAACGCGACTCAGATTTCGATTTCGAGTCCGAAAATGGATAGAAAATGATGTGATATGAAAGACCAGAAATGAAAGATATGATCAAGAAGAATCAGAAAATGAGCACAGTTGACCAACTAGTCCGTAGATGATAAAAAGGAGAGCTCTCTCCATATGCAAAGTGCAAAACTAATCTAACATGACCCTAAAAATGCAGGCTACTATGAAAGTGGTTGACTTGCAAGGTCACAACGCTTATAGACATCTAATTATCATCATCGAGCGTTATTGGTAGCGTCGTAAGATCATACAATGCACACTAGCGTAACTATGTGGATATGAATATGATCTTTATCAGATAGAAATGTGGAAATCTCACCTAGGCATCAAAGACATGGAGGTCAAGATGACTAATGTAGTGAGATCACCTAAGTTTGATATGGCGAGATTATGCTTGTATCAAGACACATGAAAAGTCAGTATAGCTAAAAGCATGCACTCGCAAAACAGTCAAGGATAATACCTTGTCAATCCATAGTGTCAAGTAGGACCAGCATAAATGCTCATGATAGTTAGGATCAACAAAATATACCCACAAGCAGATAAAGAAAGAAAACATGTTCTCATTCCCTCAGTCTTCTAGCTATGCATCATCGAAAACTTCTCAGGGAGAGATCACTCATCAAAGAAATCCTCATAGACAGCACACAAAGAAAAATAAAGTCATCATGTCGTTATCGAGTTGATTGTTTAAGTGCGTGTGTGTTGGTCATAGAGTCAAATTCTGAGTATCTTATCTGCAAATGGGAAATATCGCATCATACTTAGACTATAGGCAAGACATCTGATAAGTGTTAAGAAACACTCGACGCAAGGGTAGTGTTGAAAAACACTGTTTGGGGTGGTGTTAAAAAACACCTGTTGTGAAATGCCCCAAGAGACAAGCGCACCAAAAGGACCTATGCGAACAGTTATGCCCCCTAGACAAAGACAAAGACCAATTCCAGATTAGGCCAAAGGATGGAAAGTGGTTAAGTGTCAAGGATGCATGCTAACAAATAGGGGTGCAAAGGCCTCAAGTAGCGCCTGTTTCTAGGTTTTCACCACTTGGATTCTTTTTTCATTTTTTTTTTTTTTGTATTTTTGCTACCAAGGCGCCTATTGCTAGGTTTTCACCAAGGCACTTTTTCTATTTTTTGATTTTTTGAATTTTTTGAATTTTTTGTGTTTTTTCAGGACATTTTATGCTTTTTAGGATTTTTTCAGCATCATATATGAATTTTTTTGATATTTTTTCAGGATCAATAAAATATGTACAAAAGATGCCCCCAGACAGAAATAGGCATCAAACTCCCAAGAAAGATCACATCGTGTATTCCCAATGTCTAGGAAGGTGGAGGACAAGATGGATAAGCAAGCTGGTGAAAGAGATGGAAGACATGAGAATGAAGGAGAGTGAAGGGAAGAAATCCTCAAGGTCAAACTCCTCAAGAGTACCCAAGCTAGGGAAAAATTATCATGCAAAGCACATTTGGACAAGCAATGAGAGGCTTGCATAGGATAAGTCACAAAAGTGTAATGAAAAAGAAGGAAAGGATGTAGTCCAAAGGAGTAGACATGTCAAGAGACTTCATAGCATTGTATTTTACTCTTTTTATTAGATCAAAACCAAAGGGGAAAAGGATAGCGAAAGGTTAGAATGAATGAAGGAAAATACGAAGGCGAAACATGAAAGGAGTGAAAGCAAGATCATTGTAAGATAGCTCACAAAATAGCCAAATGTTCGTGTATAGATCAACATTGCCAAGATCAAAGATGGAAGATGAAATGGATGAAACATGTAGAAGAACTACGCATGACGCCTGATTGCCATGGTTTTCATCATGGTACTTATCCAAGGTGCCACAAGGAGTGGTTTTCACCATAGGACGAATTTATTTCTCTTTACTTTTGCTACCAAGGTGCCTGTTTCCAAGTTTTCACCATGGCACATTTTCAATTTTTTTATTTTATTTTATTTTTTTTAAAAATTTTCTATTTTTTTAATTTTTTGGAAGAAGGCAAGCTTTTTAGATAATGCTCCTTGAAAGGATTAAACCATGATATGCCAAGGATTCAAAATGATATGCTCAAAGATGCTGAAGGGGAAAGGAAGACGCAAAAGGAATAGGCAAATGAGGAAAAATGAGAGAAGGTAGAAGGATAATGAATGGAAAGAATGTGAAAAGGTAGATGGAAAGAAAGGTAAGATCAACGTCAATACACACCTTGAAGGGTGACGGGAAAAATGGAGGAAACATAAACCATATTCTAGTCCAAATGTGAACCATATTCTGGTTCATTACTGCTATCTGACTCCTCAAAGAGAGGGTTGGTGTGCTTGTTATAATTCTCAAATGGGAATGGAGAAATACGAGAAGGAATATGGCAAATGTTTAGCAGAGGTTGCGGTTTAGGCACATGGAATGGAAGAATATTTTTGGAAAAAAGATGAAGTGGAAGCCTTTGGAAGCTTGAATGTCAACTTCACTTTTTGCTCAACATAAGACTCTTTCAAGAGAGACTTTGGAATCCATATAGCCTTAGGCTTTTCATTTCCTTTTGATGACCGAGAGAGAATATCTTCAATGATGGATTTTGGAACCCATACTTGTCTTGTAGTTTTCTTTTTAGATATCTCTTTCGACTTTATGCCCCCATGTCGACTAGAGGAGACATGGTGATCTTCTTTTTTTGATAGATTCTTGTATTGCTTCTTTTTCTTGTTTTGAACATTCAACTTACTTCCAAAAGACTTGGGACTTGTGGAAGAAGAAGGAGGATATGACCGGTTTAGATGGGTGGGTGGATGAAAGGGATTCAAGGGTATGCATCTATGTTGATCTTGAGGAAGATAGGAGATGGAGGGATGTAAGGACCTAAGATGGATGACAAATTAGGAGAATTAGGAGGGGAAAGTGAAGGGACATAAGGGCCCAAGATGGAAGGAAGACGTGAAGCCCTTAGTATTGGTGGAGGAGGTCCAAGGATGGAAGTGGAAGATGCAAAAGGATAATCAATAAGTTCATTAGCATCTATATGACAACCAAGGATATCAACATCTTTAGAGTGAGCATTAGAATTTTCAATAGGATCCTGCACATCTTGAATAGGAGAAACTTTGTTGATAGAAGATCGTTTGTAGCTTGCAAAGACTTAGGAAGAGTAGAAAGCGGGAAATGAATATGGAGTGGGATAGAACAAGAAGATGAAATACTTTGATCTTGACAAGTTGCTTTGGATAGCATAAGCGCATCATTTTTTTCTTGATTTTCAATAGGCTTAACATCAGAAGTAACAACACCATTTTTAATAACCTCAATGGGAAGTATCATCTTTGGAAAGCGCAAGTGTGGTAAGGTTATTTTGATTATCAATAAGCTCAATAGTGTAAGTAGTAGCTTGATCTTGCTTAGAGAAAAATTAAGACATGGTGGAATGAATGGGGAAGGGTGTAAAGGATCAAAAGAACCATGAAAACGGATAAGAGACATCATGAAAAGAATTGGATGACATGGAGGGTTCTTGATCTTGATCTTTCTTTATATTCTTTTCTTTGTCATTTTTAGAGTCCCTCTTGACATGGAGCCACTTCTAAGGACAAGGAAGCAGGTTGGGATTGTATAGAAGACTTTGGAAGAGATGGTGAAGGACTAGCTGAAATAGGCATTATAGCGGATGAAGGCTTAGGCTCTTTAGGTTCCGACATTATTGAAAGTATTTGCAGCCAAGTGAAGGTTATCTTGAGTATCTTTAAGAGGTGGCCCATTGAGGATAACTATAGGGAACCGCATGGAAAGTCTTAGGATCTTTGTTGGATGAAGGATTTGTGAAAGATTTGGATGACTCAGAAGCTTTAGGAAGTGTGTGGGTATTGGAGGAAGTGGTGGATGGAAGGGGACCATCACAAGACAAAGGTTCAGCATTAACATGATCTTCTGCTGGAGAGTGTAATCTTTATTTTCAGCATGAGAGTTTTTAGACAAGACATGCTCATTAGTATCTTTCGTTTATAATCAGCACGGAAAGCTTTCTCTTTTCCCTCAATAAGAAGTAGATGTATCATATTGTTCACAACAAATATCATAATTTCTCTCAAAATCAGAATCATATGGATCACCATCACAATCTATCCAATAGGATGACCCTTTAGTAAGCCTAAGCACACGACGAGGAGGACTCTTAGGAGAAGTAGAAGAAGAATGAGATTGTGAAGAAGGGGAAGGTGAAGACCTAGTGGAAGAAGAATACTTGGATAATGAGGAATTTGAATGATGTTTAGAAGAGTCATGATAAGATTTGGAAGATGAAAAATGTGAATAGTGTTTAGAAGAATCATGATAAGATTTAGAAGATGAAGAATGAGAATGATGTCTGGAAGAGTCATGATAAGACTTGGAAGGTGAAGAAGAATGAGAAGGTTTAGATGATGAAGAATGTTTGGAAGAAGAAGATCGTGATATGATCATGTTTATGATTCTAGCAAAGGCATCTGATTTAATCATCCTTTCTTTTATTTTTGCTATAAAATTCATCACTCATGAGAATTTTGGAGGAACAACACTTTTCGAATATGTCAATGAGCTCAAGATCATCTATTCTTAAGAGAGGTTCCTTAACAAGATGGTCAAGATTCATGGTTATAGAAGAGGAGGAATCAAGCATGGAAGAAATGAATAGATGAATAGAAGAAAGTAGACTAGATAATAAGAGGAAAACAATCAAGAAGAAGAAGAAGAATTTCCCATGGGAGTAGAAGACTTTAGAAGAACATGGGAAATGGAGAAGAAAGAAGAAGACTAAGAGCCATCTTGTGCAATTGATACCATAAACGTTCATTGAGATGTTGAGCAACATGACAACACCTAGGATCTAAGATCTAGACTGACCAAGGAAGACTGGTAATAGGATGACCTCACAAAATGTCAACACCAAACTAGGATAATCAAAGTTCTCTATTGTCCAAAGAGAAATGAAAAAGATAGAAGTAGGGGCTTTACCAACACTGTCAAAGAGGTGCTTCAAATCAAAGGGTGACTACCCTTGCACTTTTGAACTAGGAGGTTGGGCTAGGCCAAAATATAATTAAAATTGAGATAAATGAAAATGATTTGGACAATAAAAGTACTAAAATTCTCCAAGAATGTGACTAACAATTCTAGAGATAGGCTTTCTCACCAAGAATGGACAAATGTGATACTGATGTTGATTTTGACCAATTTGTGCAAAATTTTAAGTTTTTTAAGGTCCGATTTCAAGTTTTCGAATGTGAGGGTGAAAATGTTTGATTTCTATCACAAATTCAATAGCAATTAGACAGAGTTTGCAAACAGTATGGGATCAAACATGTCTTCAAACACTTGAACAAGACAAACACTTGTGATATCAAAAATAAAATTGCACCCTATGAATGCTACCGATTGTTTGTATGTTGAGAATGTTTACACTGGTATCACACAATCGAAGACACTTCAAGCAATATCTACCTACAAGACAAGGCTCAATACTTACCAACTTAGCCCACAACTTGATGCCTCCTCGCCTCACACCAAGTGGTTACCCACAAGAGATGTTGGCTTTGTCATGGAAATGTCAAATGACACAACCAAAGGGACACATATGGTGAGTATCTTAAGGTGATCCGGGTAAACCACTTGGATCAATCCTTGCACTAAGAAGATAAGCGGCTAAATAAGGTGGCTTCTATCTAATGGTTCTTAATAAGGATTTCCGTTCACAACACCCCTCTTGCTCCTCATAAAGGACTAGGACCTCGCGGCCTCAAGAGTACCTTAAGCATTCTTGTTCAATGTTTTCCTCATGGTCACAATCCCATGAGCTACTCACATCAAACGAAGACAAGTGTTATGTCTATCAAAGTTTTTGGTGTCCTTGATAGCCTTGAGATTATAGTGAGTTGGAATCACTTGCCACCAAGGAGAATGATGACAAGGTTGTCCCCACTTGAGTCGTTCCTCTTGATTGCTCAAGAGCAGGCCCGCTAAAGGATTTTTAAACTAAACAAAAATGGCTGATTTTTGAGGTTCAAGGTTTTTGATTCACCACAAGGATGAAGAGCATACTCCCCTATCTCAAGAATCTCTCCCAAACACACCAAGCAAAGAGTTCAATTACCCCCTTGCTTCCAAAACCTTAAGATGGGTCAAGATTTTCTGATTCACCTAAAGGTGAAGAGCATACTTCTCCTACCACCTCAAAATCCCTTTCACAAGGTATTAAGATTCCTAATACAATTAGTAAATGCCACAAATGAAAGGAAAATAACAACAAGCAAGAAATGAATTTTTATTTTTTTGTTTTTATGCTTGGGCGGCCCTGCAAAAATTGTTAGTAGCCCTCTTTGACATGTGTTTTTAGCAATTTTCAAGCAAAGGAAAGCACCTACAAACACAACTTGTTAGACCCACAAGAGTTAGGAGAATCAAAATCCAAAATCTACCAATGATTAGTACATTAAAAATCAGATAATCTGCAAAAATAACTGATCAAATGATAAAATCTGAAAATGAAACCATCATGGTTAGATTAGGCTTGGAAAGACCTTTCCAACGATATATCACACTTAAACTTTTGATACCATTTGTGAAAATCTCAAAAAAAATGGGCACCCGTTTTCCAGAGTGGCACGGATTTGAAAACGCTAAAATTTTCAAATTTTTTTCAAAAAGCTAGCAAAGAACTTGAAATTTGCAAGATACAAAATAGTTCACTGTTAGATCAGGCGATATACCTCAGACTTCACCAGTATCGCGCGATACTTCTTCCTATAGCCAGGCGATACTTCCCCAGTTGGGCGATACTTCGCACGATGCCAGGCGATACTTTGTCCGATGCTAGGCGATAGACTTCAATATAGGTGTGCGATACTTTTCCGCGCGAACTATCGCACCAAGACAGAAAGTATATCGCGCGATACTTCTGAGAAGTGTCGCACGATAATCTGAGACAGAAAACCAGAAAACGCAGATTTTTTTGAAAATTAATCCGAAAATGACAAAAAATGCATCAAATGAAAGGACAAAGCTATCTATTCGGCCCCACGGTGGGCGCCAGAAATGTACACACTAAAATATGCACTTCTATGAACCATTGCATGCAAGGTTGCTCAAGAATGAGGCCTCACAAAGCGGCTCATAGCTCTCTATGCATGGAGTTGCAAGGGACTATGAGTTTTGCTCTCAGCTAGAGCTACAAGAAAGTGACCTTGCTAGTCAACCACACAATGAGAGATTCAAGTGAAGACAAGGGCAACAATGCCAATATCTCCAAGAATCTAAATGGAAGTGAAATGCAAATGCAACTAGTATGAATGTGCAAGACTAATCTATCAAATGAAATGTAAACTAAACTATGAAAAGAAGTACAATAGATTCCAAGCCCCTTAATTAAGCTATGTGAGATCTATTCTATTGCATAAAAGGAAATCTAATCTATGATACCATGAATGTGATTATGAAAGCAAAACTATTATGAAATGCAACTAAAATGATGAAAGCAACAAGTCTTCAATATCTTCAAAAAGCTCCAAATGTACCTAGAAAACCTGCAGCATAACAATAGCATAAAATATGGATATGCAAATGAAGGAGAGAGCTCTCCTTTTATAAGAAATGCAAAGGAATGGACCATGGAGATTAAGAGGAAAAAGATCTTAATCAGCGGTGGAGCTTGAAAGAGGAGCAATCCATGTGCACAAACATCCTCCAATGAGAGTGAAGTGTTGACTTTTGAGCCTCATGTGAGACAAAAGTGCTTTTTTCCCTTTTTATAAAATAAGAATAATGATTTATTTGTGCAACTTAGGATAAGAGGAAAGTGGGGCTTTTTATTTAATTGAAAGGGGAGGAAATATTCCTTTTAATTAAATAAAGACTTAGGATAAATGGTTAGCCCAAGGATAAAAATCCAATATATGATCGAATTTAGGATTTGATCAAGAAATTGATAATGTTCAAAATATTGATAAATGATCAGAATGATTCAGGATTGATAAATCAAATAAATGGGGCCCAAAGTCTAGGCGACCATTTTAGGGTGCATACATACGTAACCAATGGCAAGGAACCCTTGAGATTTGTAATCTATGGTTGAGTTGTACTTGTATGTATGATTTGTATTTATATTGTATTGCTTCCGCATTGTTACACATTGTTTTTTTTATAAAGGTAAAAGCAAGTTTTAAATGAAACTCGAAACCATTTACAAAATAGTCATAAGATATTCAAAACAACCCATACAAACATCGAATGCATGCTATACAACAAGAAGCAGGACCCCAACCAACCCAAAAAAACTACCAGCTACTAGATAAAATAAAAAGCTGAAAAATAAAAACTAGCACATCAACTAGCAACCATTCGGAAAGTAACCAACAAGAACTACTTTTTAGCTTTCATGGCCTTCTCTGCTTGTTTTTGTAGATCCTCCATTTTCTAAATGGAGTCTTTGAGATCTTTCAACTCCTTTGGCATTTCTGGTAGCTTCCTTTTGAGACCACTTATTGTTCTTGTCCCTAGCCCAGAGCTCCCTGCATCATCTTCTACAATGATTGTAGTATTCTCCAGCATGTTTTTCTCCAGATGATTATACAACGCCTTAAGGTTCATTATTAAGACTTTAAGACCATCATTGCTATGCTTCAAGATTTCACTTATGATGTGCCCATAATAACTTATTTTATCATTCAAGTTTTTTAGCTTCTTATCCACCATGGCTTTGATATTGGCAGTCAGATCCTCATTCAAATTATTATTTTCCACCTTCATCAGAAACTCCTTTTCTAGCTTTTCCAAATTTGCTTTTAGGGGTGCATTGTTACACATTGTTGTTGTGTAAACTCTTAAGAAAAAATAATTATTCTGCAAACTTAGTAGCATGTTTAGGTAAATCTCTCCTAGATTCCCTAGCGGGGCATTACACTTGGTATCATAGCCCGAGTTTCTACACTGGGAACTCTAGAAAATTGTACACCCACTAGATGTATAAACTGTCAAAAACTTGAAACAAAAACATAGATATATAACTCTTTTGTATTTCATACTATTGTTTATGAACTTAGAGGTATTAAATTAGACTTGTATATTCGAATTGGATTTTATATGAGTGTTGCATTAAGTAGTTTTGCATGAACTTCTTAATTTATTATTTGATGTAAATACGAATGTGTTTTATATAATTGATTACTATATATTTTCTATAATGGTGAATGAATAAAGATTTAGATCTATTTAAATTGTTAAATAATGAATGATTGATCAATGTGATTTTTGGTTTATTCTTAAACCAAAATTATATTTCTCTTGATGATTATATATCATGTCCTTATTTTCTGGCTTGTTTTTAGATATCATTTTGTCTTTTGTCTTAGTGCTTCATGACTGAGGGATGCATATCCTTATTTGTTTGCAGGCTTCTGGGAGTAAGCCTAATTTTAGGGGAGGTGGATGTAATACCCCTCCCATAGTTTACTTTTAAGTTTATTTGATCAGAATCTTTTAGGCCACTTTTAATGTTATTTATAATTATGGTTTTGTTGACTTGATACTTGCATGTGTATGGTTCGCGTGTATGTTTTACTTTTTGGTTGGACGTGCCTGATGTGGTTGAGGGACAAATTTGTAGTTACTTACTTGCGAGATCCACACGATCGATCGATCCTCACTATTGTCTGTTATATATTTATACATGTATGTAAATTCTCATCTTTTATGCATGATTTAAGGTACTAGACATCAACTTCCCTAAATTGTCAGGATGAGCGTGCCCTATCACAATATCTCAAATAGTAAAAGAGGGGAGAAAACATATAGGTCCAATCCCAACCCAGGCCATTTATTGCCATGAATTAAGGGACAAGTTTTTGACTGTGTTTCCTATCTGAATTCGTTAAGGTGATGTGAATTCTTGAACCCTTTTCCTCAGTATGATTTTGTGTTTTTGGGTTAGTCAGTTATTTCTCATGTTGTCATTTTATGTGGTTAGTGTGATTTTATGTTAGTATGGTTAAGTAATTTAAGGGTTTGACTATGTGAATAAATAATTAAATCTAATTAAATATATAAATATTAATATAAAGGTGTTTAATTAACGAGAATTAATTAAATACATTATTTAATTAAAAAGACTTAATTTTAAAAAGTCTAATTGTGAAAATAAAAGATTAAATTAATTATTAAATCTAAAATTGAAATTAAAAGTATAATTAATAAATTTATATTTAATTATCAATTTTATAATTATTAATATGTTGAAAATAATAATTGTTAATAAATTATTAATATGCGAATAAAGTTACATATTTAGTTTAATAAAATTAAATTAGGAATTTAAGTTTAAAGTTGAGTTAAGAATTGATAATTGAAAAGTACATATTTTATTATAAGTGTAATTAATCATGCATCATACTTTGATAAAAACAAAGTTAGGGAATTGAGTTCTAATTTATGATTGGGAGTTGCATGTTGAGTTTTGTGTGGGGGTTTTTCATTAAGGAATTCTTTTAGCCATTATTCTCAACACAAGCTTGGAAAAGACTAGATTTTGGAGAGAAATTATTTGGATTGTTTGAAAGATTATTTTCAAAGCTTATGAGTAATTTGGAATCTTCGAGTCTTCAATTTGGCCATTGTTGTTTCAAATCTTGTTGTGAAATTTTAGGTAGGGTTTTGAATCTTATTGCAATTTTTCTTTGAAAGATTACCTTCCTTCTGTTTGCAATTGTATGTTAAAATTTAAAGATTTCCTATAATTATTGCTTGGGATTTTGGTTTGATAAAAATTTTGGGTTCGAGTGTTGGTTGAATTTCTGATTCAGGTATTGCTTGATTTTCCATTATTTTGGTTTAACTTGGTTATTAAAACTTTGTGTGAAACTTTTTAGAGAAATTGAGATCTAGAATATTTTATGATTTAAAATTTTAGAAATTATGTCTATTGAAACCCTAGGTTGTTCTTAGCAAAATTCTACATGCTTTGGTCTTAGAAAATCATATTTTGATTATTAGTTAATTTAGATTCAAGAAAAATTTCATAATAGATGTTCTGTGTAAACCCTCAGAATTTTGGTTGAAAAACAATAAGAAAAATTGTAGATTGATTCAATTAGGGTTGATTAGAAATTTTCATAAAACCCTTGAAATTAAAATTAGATGGAAAAAAAATATTATTATTATTTATTAATTTTTTAGATTTAATAAATAAATAAATAAATTATTATTACTTATTAATTTTTGGATTTTTTTATAAATTAAAATTATTATTATTTATTAATTTTCAAATTTTAAAAATAAAAATAAAATTATTATTATTATTTATTAATTTTCTCATTTAATTTTTTTTAAAATTATTATTATTTATTAATTTTTAGATTTAAAATTTAAAATAAAAAAATTATTATTATTATTATTGTTATTTATTTATTTTGAAAAAACAAATTAATTAATAAATAAATATGAATTGAATTTTTTACATGTGGGTTTTATTATTAATATTTTCATTTATATTTATATATAGAAAATTAATAACATTACTTTATTATTAAATACATGGTGTTTTGGTATGCATGGAGATTTTAGTTAAATACTTATTTAAAAAGTATATATGCATGAGAATTTATTTTAAATAGATAGTTATGTATGAGACATTTATATGAACGCTTTTATAGTCAAATGGACTTTTAGTCAACAAGATGATTGCGTCAGTCAATTGGAATTTATAAATTGGGTTTGGGTACTTTTGCATGTTTTGAGACTTTGATTGATTGTAATTGGGGAAGTGCGTTAGCTTTTAGAAATTGTATACCAAAAGCTCTAGGGTATTTTTGAAATGCGCGAGTTGCTTTTTGTAATCATTATTTTAATCTTAATTTTGAATTAATCTTTTATATGATATGTAGTCGCCTTGTAATTTTATCATGTGGAATTAAGGTTGTCATGTATGGTTGTGTTTGGGTTACATATTTCACATGGGGAAACATGGTCTTGATCACTATTGCCAACCTTGTTTTATTGAAGCTTATAGTTTTAAGGACATTTTGAGAATGTTGTTATGTTATTGTGGTTATGTGAGAACCAATGTGTTCCTATTATATTATGGAATTGATTTGAGGATTATTGTTATCTAGTTTGTGAGCCTAGGAAGGTTAACTAAGTGTATAGGTGGGGAGTGACTTGCTGTAGGCATCGGGCCCCACAAGTAGCTGTCAAGATAACTTATTGCAAGTGACTTAATAAAGTGATAACATAATAAAATCTACTAGGATAGAAACATTAATAAGATGTATGTGTTCCTCACCCATGCCTTGAGCGCTAGTACAAGCTAGGATGGTTTGTGAGATGATGCTAGTCACCTGCGTGGATTTAGATATAACATTGTTGGTACCTTGTCTGTATGAGAGGATTACTGATACCGCATAGAGTCACTAGGGTGTCGAGGTCTTGAGAGACTATCAGGATAACTCTAGAGTTGGCTCGTGTGATGACACTTTCTCATATGCATCTTAGGTTTCCTATATGTGTTGGTTGCCGTTAGTTGAGTATGTTTTACCTTGATATCCTATTGTACCTTTTGAGATAGAGAGCTTTGAGGATCCCTTTCTTAGTTTGTACTATGATTTATTTTGGTGTTTGCTATTCTAGTGGGGTCAGTTGTTATCTCTTCAACATAGTGGGAGTGGACCATTTAGGTTCCACTAGGTTGGGTGGTAGTGATTCTTTTACTATTTGAGATTTCGACGTTCATGTACCAATGTTGGATGATCCTTGTAGTAGTTGTACCTTTTTGTTTATCATTGTTGGAGATGTATTCTTATCTTTCTTATATTAAATTCTTGTATCATTGTATCAATTATATTTGGAGATATCATATTTTACTTTATGTTGGATTATTATTACATACCCTATGACATGTACAGTGGATATGGGTTATCATGTGTACCTTGTGGCATTGGTTGCATATGGATTTCATATATATGATGTCATACTTATTTACGTTATGTGGAGAATTTGTATTGTTGTTACATTAAGTAGATTAATTAATATTTATGTAATCAATGTCAAGGAACCCTTGATATTTATAATCTATGGTTGAGTTGTACTTGTATGTATGATATCTAATTATATTTTATTGCTTTTGCATTGTTATACATTATTGTTGTGTAAACTCTTAACAAAAAAAATTATTCTGTAAACTTAGTAGCACGTTTCGGTAAATTTCTCTTAGGTTCCCTAGTGGGAAATTACAAGATACAACTCCTACCATAAGGTATACACAACGAACCATCATCCATTGCACAAGTCATAGGGTATTGATGAAGGGTGCTCCCCTTAATACCACAAACACATAAAAAAATAGAGAAACAACAACAATTTGCAAGAACAGAAAATGGGCTTCTTATTATCTCCACAAATGTGAAATTACAAATTTCAGAATTACAATATGCAAAGCCACATGGGCATTCCCTTTACAATATTCTGTAGGAAAAAGCCTCGAATCATTACCTAGATCTACCCCCATAACTATCCCCAAAAACTACCTAAGACAACACTACATCCTTCCTTATATAGGCAATTTTCCACCACCTGGGAAGGTTCTAGAATTTTAGCCAACAAGGCCAACCAAACTTAGAATTATTTTATTTTACAATTTATTACATCAAAGTCAGCTCAAAATAAATTTTGAAACCCAAACATAAATTTTGAAGGAAAATCATTTTCCACCATTTCAGGTGACCCAACTTCCGAAGACCATAAGTCATCGCCAGTTGACCTGATTGACTATTATAACCCCATTCCCGAAAGGCCACGAAGTGCTCTACAAGCCTCACTAGCGTAAGCACTTGTCACCCAAATTTTTGACCTCATTCAGGGCCTCTAAAGCCTTCAAAACTGAGTTCAAAGTTCCTGTACCTTGTTGCCAATACCGAAAATCTTCAATATCTACAAAGCTAGATTTGATCTGTCAATGAAACTTTACTAGCAGGCTGATATGACCAAAATGAACCTCCAGGGAAGAAATCGGAACATTCCAAGATCGGATGACCAACTTACTAAAAATAGCAAGTTTCCATAAATAGCAGCTCTGCACAAGATAGCCCTTATTGAATACAAAAATAGAAATATTTTTGGGTGATGCAAGATTGCTCTTACACCTAAGATACTCTTGCATCAGGTATGCAATAACCAACCATATACAAGGTACATGTACAATATCCTGAAAGATAAGAGCAAGTCTCTAATAATGATGAACAAGAAAGAAGGTAACAACAACAAGGATCATCTAGTATTGGTTAAAAAATGTTGGAATCTCAATGGTAAAAGAAACACTACCACTCAACCACATGGAACCAAGAAGACCACTCCCACCATGTTGAGGAGATAACATTAGACCCCACTCAGATAACAATACCACAACCAATCATAAGGTAGAACCTAACAAGGGTTCATGGAGGCTCTCTACCTCAAAGGGTACAACTCAAATGTAAAGGTGTACAAACTAATCTAGAGGCAACTAACACATGTAGGAAACCTAAGATGTATATAGGGAAGTGTCATCACATACATCTAACTCTTGAGTTTTATCTTGGTAGTCTCTCCGGGCTCTGACACTTAAGTGACCATATGCAGCATCAGTAAACCTCTCATACGAACAAGGCTACTAATCATGCAAGACCCCAATCAAGCATCTTCTCCTACTCCCATCCTAGTCAAGACCTCAATCAAGTACTCAGGTATAGGCGAGGAACACATCTTATTAATTCATTTTAAAACCCCCCATTTAATGTAACATGTTATCACTTTTTAAAGTTACTTACAATAAGTTATCCTAACAGCCACTTGTGGGACCTAACGCTTATTGCAAGCCACTCCCATCTGTACACCTAGATAACCTACTCTAAGCTCACAAGTCATAAAAATATCTCATAAATCATATAAAACGTGATAATCAAATTCAGTTCCATAAAAGATAATTGAAACTCATATTGATCCTCAAACCATAACATGATATAACACATCCTCTCAAAGAGTTCACAAAATAATGAGCTTAAGAAATCAGGCTGGGTAAAAATAATTGTGACCAAGTCAACATTACAAAAATGCAGAAAATGCACATGTCACATAGAAGACAACCCCCCCCCCCCAAGGCTCTATATACCACTCATAAATACAACATAATTTCCTCCAATAAACAACATCAAACAAGGTAATAGAATAAATCAAGTAGTCAAACCATAACACAAGTCTCACTTGTTTAAGAATAGTCAATTTTGTTTATTAAAGTCTAATTTGACTTATTAAGAAAACATTCATATAAAATCTCATGCATATATACTTTTTAAATAAGTATTTAACTAAAATCTCTATGCATATAAAAACACCATGTATTTAATAATAAAACAATGTTATTAATTTTGTAAATATAAAAAAAATAAAAACATTAATATTAAAACCTGCATGTAAAAAAAATTAATTAATCTTTTTTTTTAATTTATTGGTAAAAGGCCTAAGCCAAAGAATTTTATTAATAAAGTAAAGTTAAGTACAAAATTCCATTATGTGCGGGCACTGGTAGGAAAGAATGGAGAAGAAAACCTCCAGTCTAGCCTGGGACCATGCTCCAGAATTTATATTACAAATAATAATATGAGGGCATCCCCTCATTTACATCGATTGCTAAATGCAATCCTTTATTTACAATTTTGATTTTCCTTTTACTAGGGTCTCGCCTGGTGTCTGTTGCATTGATATATCTCTGTATTGATGACGTGGAGTTCTTGTGTACTTTTTTTCCCAAGCGTCAACTGTCCTATATACAAAAGCACTATTTGCTACAGCTAACAAGCTTATCCATATAGTTAGAAAATCAATCATGTTGTATCAAAGACTATATATAATCACTACTCCTAATGTGACTATAGTCCTTCCTTTAAGAGTAGCATCGTACTATGATTTTGTCCTTAGATTATATGACTGAAAATGTGACTTGGAATATAATACGATAAGAGACTATCATACTTAAAAGAGATTTATCAAAGTTTGAAGAGGGAGATGGGGATCAAAATTCTATCTTAGCATTTGATCAAAAACATAGGGGAAAATAGAAAAACTAAGCTTGTTTAAAAGAACCCAAAATCCTCTATGAAAACGGATTAAGAAACCATATTCCTATACTATCCGTACTACTTTTTGGGTACTTTTCCTTTAGTCCTTTATTTTGCTTATTAATCCGCCCAATCCTGTTTTAACAAACATCTCCTTTTGATGTCCTTAACTTAGGAGTTATTCATCATTATATTTCTAAAAAGTGACATTTTATAAAATGATTCAAGATACCTCTTTGGCAATATTTCAAGTATTCAACTGTTCTTTTAAAACTTCATATATTGAAGTGAAATTACAACAAACATGAAAGCCTAAGAGATTTAAATAAAAGGAAAAATTCTTTCACTTTAAAAACTCACAATAAATTATGCTAATAGACATTAATATACAAGGAGAGTTACCATCCATCAAATTCCAATCAAGACACCGAATCAGGATCAATACCATACACCAGTTTCCAAACATGAGATCAACAGGAAATGTTATCACCATAAGATCCTTACCAGAAACTGTTATAATTATCATGATAGATCTATTTGTATCTATACTATTACCAACTTTTTAAAACAACTTACTAATGGGGGTTGCATAGTAAAGGCTTTCAATCCATCTATAGGATTAATGTACATACTTCATGTAATTTCTCAATTGTCATATATTTCCTTCTAGAATATGCATTACACATAATCTTGGGGTACATAAAGTAATTAGACTTGACTTAATCTAACATCTGAACCTACATTAATGTTCCCTTAATCATGAATAAATATAAGGTTAGATCCGTTAGAAAGTGGTTGGTCTACATATTGAGATGATATTATTAGCCACTAAGCAGATTCACTTATCTGGTTCCTGTTTGGATGAAT